>VDFB02263062.1:0-462628 GCA_007258455.2 Sequoia sempervirens
CACCCATACAAATTATTGCTTGATTTGTCTCCTCCTCACTAATACAATTGGATTGATATTTTCTTCTATTCTTGCCTTAAACATGTGCTTTCTTTGAATCTTATCGATATTTATTTACTCAAATCAATCTAAGGAAATATCTCTTACTTTCACTCAAGAATAACAACTGCCAAAGCCAAATTCCTCCTCAATTAGGGAGGATGTCTCACCTTATAATACTTAGATTTTATCTAAATCAATTGTAAGGCTCCATTCCTGCCACTCTATTATCTTATTACTCTTTGCAAGTTCTCATTTTGTTGTATAACCTTTTGACTAGTATTCCTCTTGAATTGGGTGTGATTACTCAACTCAAAATACTTTATCATTGGAGAAACAACCTAAGAGGCACAATTCCACCCTCCCTAGGAAACCTATCCTCTTTAATCGAATTGGAATTGGGAGAAATATACTCCATGGTAGTATTCATATTGAATTGGGTATGCTCATTCAACTCAAAATACTTTATCTTGAAAAAATTAACCTCATTGGAATAAACCTATCCTCTTTAATTAACTTGGACATGGGAGACAAAAAAATTTGTGGCAGTATTCCTATTGAATTGGGTTTGCTTACTCAACTTAGAAATCTATCTCTTCATAACAATAACTTAGCAAGAGTGGCAATGCTAGTAGTTGGAGATTGGCAAGAGGAGAGGAATTGTTGCACATGCTAGGGTTATAGGACCTAGCAACAACCCTTGTTTGGGTTGTGAAGGTTTCTTTGTAATATGGATTTTAGCAGTGTGAGAGGGGTCTTTGTAGTTTCTAGGGGGAGCAAGGGTTAATTTCCCTCTTTTTTTGCAAGCATTGGTGATTTTTGGGTGTTTTTTATACCTAATCTATGTTTGAAAGGCCTTTGACTAGGGATTTTGGATGGGTATTTTTTCTTTAGTGGGGGGATGGAATTAGTTGGAGGGGGAAATTTAAACCAAAATATGTCTTTTCAAGAATTTTTATCTAGGAATGAACCTTCTTCATCAAATCATACAAGTGTTGTCAATTTTTTGAACAAGTCCTTAGATAGGGGGGTAAATACAGATAGATGGGGGGCCAAAATGAGGTCTTAACAAGACATTTTTTTTTCTAAAATCAAGAAATGTTGACCTTGGATGAGAAACCAAGGATAATTACATTCAAAATTTTAAGATGCAACAAAAATAATGTTCATAGTTCTCTGAGTCTACTTTCTAAACTACTATTTTTTAAAAATTGGTAGAGATTAAGAGGTTCAAAAAAGGGAGTCACAAAAATTGGTGTTGTTCTTGTCAAAAAAACATAACATAGCGCCTTTTGTGGCTCCCTCAAAAGGTTAACTTTTTCTTTTGGTATTTTTAAAATCACTTGAGTGAGAAATTAGCTAATAGCATGTAGTTTATGCCTGATTTTTTTGATATTTTTTTAGTGAATATTTGATTTTTTACTAATTTTCAAAGTGGACACAACTTGCAAATCAAAATTTTGGTTGTGCTACCCTTATAATTTCTTTTCCTTAAAAGTGGTAGGGCCACTAAAAATATTTTTAATAGAAAAAGAGAGATTACAATTTACCAATACAAGTTGAGAAGTTCTCAATAGATGAGAGATATATAGAAAATGAAGGAGAGACATTACAAAAATATCAAAAATATGTTGTAAATATACAACCCAAAGTAAAGGTAATATACATTATGAGTACAAGTAACTGAAGCTGATTAGGAAAAAGGAGAAACTATTGAATTGACTCAGACCAAAAAGGAAAAGCTACCAAAACATTGATATTGAGCAAAACCCTGAAGTGTAGAATGAAAGCCATACAGAGAGAAACCACCAAAAAATCCAATAAGAGAGAAGAAAATTAGGTGCCACTTTTAGTAGAATAGGTGATGTTCATAGGAGAAGTAAGGCTCGACATGGGGCTCAATGAGAGCATGGAAGATGAGCAACTAGATGACATTGTAGAGGTTTTTAATCAAATCACAAGAAAAGTTTCCATAGTGAAACTGCAATCTATGAAGTCGACAATCAAAATCATGTGGGGAATCATCAAGAATGCCATGTACCATAGAGGAGAGGAGAGTAGAAAGGAACCTTTCTGAAATCAAATGTTGGTGACATAAAATGGTCCCACCAAATTGGAACCCTACAAAATATCATAACTTTCCAAAACCAGTTGCAAGGCCAACAAGGGGCAAGTTTTTGGAAGTAGATACATTCCTGCTAAGAATTTAACCATTTCAACACACCAGAGAATTTCCATGATACTGAAGAAAAACCTTGAAGCTAAATCGTGAGGCAATTCCAAAGCATGGAATTCCATCCAATCCTAGCCAAGAATTGTTGAAATTGCATCTTCCACCTAGTTACATTCTATCACAAAAATCCTCAATTTCTCAAGCATGAGAGGCAAGTTGTCCTGAATCTGACAAACTTTCAAGAGCTTCTCAAAGCTCTCTTTCCTTCTATTCAATTGGAGCTATCTGCTTCTCCTTGTAAACATTGAGTGATTTAGAGCTTTTAGCTACTCACTGCAAAATGTATAAAAAAAATACAACTGTTGATGTTTAGGAGATTCTCTGAGTCACACAAAGAATCCACATAAAAAACATTCCTTTTCTCAAACTGCTACTACACAAAAAACTTACATTCTATTCATCATTCCTTTTTTCTTCACAAAATTCCCTCTCAAATTTGAATCTACCTGCCACATTTAATTCTTCTACAAATTGAGTTGCATGCCAAGAGCAGGTTGGAAAAGTAATCCCCAAAAATAATTCTCTAATAAAGTGATACCTGATAATTTCAATGTGCTTGCTTGTTCCATGAAACACAAGATTTTTCATCAAAGCTATTGATGAAACACTATCACAAAAGATTTTTGTTCCATCCTCTTGTTCTTCTCTCAAATCTGCCAAGATTCTTCTCAGCCAAATATTTGGAAATGTCGCTGCATTTGTTACTATATACTTAGCCTAGGCTATTGATAGGGAAACTATGGGTTGCTTCTTGGAATCCCATGAGATAGCTCCTAAACCCAAATGAAACATATAGCTTGATATTCTCTTCCTATCATCCACACTTCCTCCCTAATCACTATCCATGTAACCAACCAACCCAAAATCATTTGTTGCACTATACAAAATACCATATCCTTTGGTTCCATTCACATACCTTAGGATTCTTTTACCCTCTTTCCAATGTGACTCTTTTGGTGTCTCCATAAATCTAGAAATTAGACTTACACTATGCATTATATCAGGCCTAGTTGTTGTTAAATACATTAAACTTCCAACAAAACTCTTAAACATGGTTGGATCCACATTTCTGTTGCAATCTTCCTTTCTCAACTTTAAACAAATGGTTGTTGGTGTGGGGGAAAGCTTTCTATCTTTCATCCTAAACCTTTTCAAAATCTCTGCTACATACTTTTCTTGAGAGATAAAAATACCATCATGCATTTGTTTTACTTCTATGCCTAGAAAATACCTCAAGAGACCTAAGTTTATTATTTCAAACTCTCTTTTCATGGCCTCTTTAAAATAAACAATGAATAAATCATCAACATACAAGACAATAACTAAAACCTTACCATCTCTCCCAAACTATTGTTTGTGTCCCTTGAAAAATAATCTTGGCTTATGTCTCTTTATTCTTCCGTCAACATCACTTTTGTTCATATAGACCCATTTCACTCCAATTACTTTCTTGTTGAGAGGAAAATAAGTTAACTCCCATGTTCTATTCTTCTCTATTGCATCTATCTCCTCATCCATGGTTTCACACCATTTTGTTTCTTTCATAGCATTATCAAAATAAATTGGATCACTATGAGAAAATAATGCAAAATTCACACTCTCATCAAATTATTCATCATACTTTTCACTTTGGAAGATATCCCTTAGACTCCTAGTCTTTCTTGGAATTAGGGAGGTGAGAGTAGGGTCTAAACATTCACTACTACTACTTTACTAAATAGACCCTGTCTAAAGTTGTCGATAGCTCTCGGGTGCCAATCCTCTGTCTATCTGTGGCTACTTTCCTTTCTATCTGCTAATGTCAGGAGTTGTTGTGAGCACTCTATGTCTAATTCTTTGACTATCTCTAACTATCTTCCTGACTATCTACCTACATTAGAAGATTTCAAGAGTTGTTGAGAGCAGTCTGGAGCTGATCCAAAGCTATTTGAAGAGAGTACAAGTACATATTGCTACACTTCTTATTCTTTTTCTTCTTCTTTAGGAGCTATTGGGAGTGGTTCTAAGCTATCAAAAACTATCAAGTTGTCCCATGCCTCATCCTCTAGGAACTCCATGTCTTTGTTGATGATGATTTTCTTGGTGATGGGATTATATAGCCTATAGGATTTTGACACTTCACTGTAGCCCGTGAAGATGCACTTCTCACCCTTTTCATCCAAATTTTGCCTCTTCTCATTTTTCATAAGTGCATATGCCACACATTTGAGCACCCTCAAGTGCTCAACCATCCACTTGCATTTTTTCCATGCCTCTTGTGAAATCTTGTCAAAAACTACCTTTGTAGGACTTCTATTTATCAAGTACACTACTATTGCTACAACTTCACCCCAAAATTCATTTGGGAGTACCTTGGCTTTTAACATATTCCTTGCCATCTCCACAATGATCCTATTCTTTTGCTCATCCACTCCATTTTTGTTGTAGAGTGTAACTAGTTGTTAGCTCCTTCTTGATACCATTTTACTTGCAAAAATTTACAAACTAATTAGAGGTATACTCTCTCCCTCTATTTGACCTTAGGACCTTGATGAAATGTTCACTCTCCTTTTGAACCTGGGCTTTCAACACTACAAACTTGTCAAAAGCTTTAGATTTATGCTGTAAAAAATAAACCCATGTATTATGGCTGTAATCATCTATGAAGGTCTTAAAATATTGAATTGTATTAATAGAAATTACTTGCATAGGGCCACACAAATTAATGTGCACTAGCTCCAATGTTGCTCTTTCCCTTCTATAATTTCCCTATTAAAAGGGCTACCTATGTTGCTTTCCTAAAATGAAGGTTTCACATCTATGACTAGGCTCTACAATGGTTGGAAAACCTTCAACCATACCCTTCTTTGAAAAAATACTCAAACCAGCATAGCCTAGGTGTCCATACCTGAGATTCCAAGGCTTGCAAGGGTCTTGAATGGCTTCCTTGAAGGCCTCTTTTCGTTGTAGTGTTGTACATTTTCTTGTAGTTGTAGACTGAGTTGAGAAACACCTTTCTATCCTCAATGGAAACATCCTATTCTTCATCATTCACATTGCTGCAACTATTTTCTTGCTTCCATATTTTTCATAAATAATTCATTCACCCTTCTCCATCAAAAATTTCAAACCATTTTGGATCAACTTTCCAATACTCATTAGATTGTGCTTTATACCAAGGAAAAAAATGCATCATCAATCTCCTTCTTCTCACCATGCTTGATTCAAAAAATAACAAACCACTTTCCCATAATTGGAACTATTTCTTTGTTCCCCATTTTTATTTCAGATTTAACATTCTTATATTTAATGAAAGAAATAAAATTTCATTACCACTCATATGGTTACTACAATCACTATCTAAAAATCATACCTCATCACTTCCTTGCTTAGCAATGTTGCACATGATGAAGGACTTTTACTGATTACCTTCATCCACTTTTTCATGAACCACATTTACACATTGCTTGGACTGATCACACTACTTTTTCTAACAGTCACTTGCATAATGGCCAAACTTATGGAAATAGTAGCATTCAATATTGTTCTTTTCACCTTTCTTACTCGAGTTGTTTTTCTTCTTGGCTTGTCCGAAGCTGGATTGAGAGTTGCTTTCTCCCTCTTAGTTGTGTTCTCATCCTAAGCTATCTTCTCCAACATTACCACATTTGTATCTGCCTCTAGCACATCTAGAGCTATTTCCACCTCTCCCCCCACCTCTTGCATTTGATTGAGCTTCGAATGCTTGCTATTCAGAAGAAATTGTAGACCTATTTAGGCACTACTCATGGGTTTGTAGAGAACCCATTAGCTCATCAATGGAAAAGATTGAGAGATCCTTTTCCTCTTCAATGGCAATCACCACTGCATCAAATTTTTTTGGTAAACTTCTAAGGATTTTCTCCACGGTCCTTTTATCTGCCATGAATTCTCCATTCACTCTCAACTAGTTTATCAAACTTGAGATTCTTGTGTGAAATTTTGAGATGGAATACTGTCCTTCATTTGGAGAGTCTCAAACTCTCTTCGAAGAATTTGGAGCTTCACCAATCTGACTTTATCAGTCCCTTTGTAGTTGGATTGGAGGATTTCCCAAGTTTCCTTTGCATAGTTAGATGTTATTATTAAGAGAAAAATGGTTTCTGTCAATTCTACTTCAATCAAACTTAATGCTTTTTAATCTTTCTGCCTTAACTCCTTCAACCGGGTCTTTTTTTGTTTGTGAGAACAACATATGTTGTTGGATTAGTCACATTATTGAACCCATTGATTACAAACTCCCACAAATCATTAGAAACCATTATGGTCTTCATCTTCTTTTCTCAAACCTCAGAGTTATGCTCATTAAATAGTGGTGGATGCTACCAACTCTTACTTTCATCTCCATCCATGTCTAGAACAAGAAAACTTTAAACACCAAAAAAAATGCCCAACTCACTCAAGACTTAGCGCCTTCTAGCTCTAATACCATGTTAGAAATTTAAATAGGATAAAACCTATAGGGTTGCAACCCTATTTCCCCAAACAACAAGGGAATATAGAAAAAAAATGTGGAATAGACTTGGAGACACAAAAATGGGCATGCAATATTTTTTTTGTATTAACTTAGAAAAATAACAAATTACAAAATGTTGTCAAATCAAAACTGCAATCTATTGATTGAAAACAAAACTTGCAACAATCTAGAGTTGCACCCACAAACTCAAAAAATTTCAAAAGCTTCTCAGAGCTCTCTTTCCTTCTATTTGATCAGAGCTATTTGTTGCTCTTGGAAAGCACTAAAGGATTTGGAGCTTTCAACTGGTCATTGCAAAATACACAAAAAAAAATACAATTGTTGTTGTTCAGGAGCTTCTCTGAATCACACAGAGAACCCACACAAAAAATCTTGTTCTCAAACTATTGTTGCACAAAAATCTTACTCACATTCTATTCTTAATTCCTTTTTTCTTCACAAAACTCCCTCTCAAATTTGAATCTACCTCCCATATTTAATTCTTCCACAAACTGATGTACACGTCAAGAGTAAGTTGGGAAAGAAATCCCCAAAAAAAAACTTCCAATTGTGCTGGCAACAAATGCCCCCTGAAAGTTAAGTGGAAAAGGGAAGAGGATCAGGGGCAATTAATTTCTCCAAGTATCATACATTTTTTTGGATATTGTAGTAATTCTATTTGCAACAAAGGATTCATAAATTCCTCCACCTTTGTCTAAAAATATGGAGTGATTCTATACTAGGAAGAAAAATGAAGATGGGATATAACAAGTGTTAGCGCCAAATAAATATGTCTTGGGGAACTACACTGATCACAAAGCCACCTACCAATTAGAACAGTATCAAAGGGAATATGAGAAATAAATAGAGGTAGTCGCCAATACAAGCAAACCCAAATTGGTGAACCAACACATGCAGGATAGATACTGCAAAATTTCTTGCTGCCAAAAACAACCAAAGCAAGCACAATTTGCTGATAAAACCTAGGTAAAATTCCATTCAATTTTTTTGAAATTGAAGCCCCCTTCAATCATAAAATATATTACCAAACAAAATGACGCTAACCTTGGAAGTTAATAGAAAATATTTAATTTTCCACAAATCAAGAAGAAAAGTCTTGAAAACTAGAATTAGGATTATAGGAGAGGAATCAACTTAGACATGAGAATAAACCCAAGCATTCCTGGCCCATGAAAATTTTCAGTTCAGTGAAAGTTTCGATTGCTTGATTGGCCAAGAAATCTGTACATGGATTGGCTTCTCTATACCAGTGCATGATCTAGGATGAGGTGAAACTTTTGAGTTGGGACAAGATGGGTGATAATAGATAGTTCAGATGCCAAGCTTCATTTTTTCTATTTTTAACTATAGATATGAACACCAAGAATCACCTTCAATAATAACATGAGAAAAAAAAAAGTTTAGAGAAAAAGTCAATACTAAGTCGCAAAGCATTAAAATCTACAACATTGTTAGTTCCATCAACAAGTCCTTCACATACAACCCCGAAAAAATTACCTTGCCAATCTCTTAAAACAATAGTTGCACTAGACTTGCCCGAGTTGCCTTAGGAGGCCCCATCAAAATTGATTTCTATAAACTCACGAGGAGGAAGAACCCAATTGATTATCTTTCTATTGATTGGATATTTGTAGACTTGAATAGACCCAACCCTTGGGGGTTTGATTAGAGGCTAGTTTTTGAGGATGAAATGATCCCATGAGGAAAAAATTCTTGAAGCATTTAGACTTTTAAAAATACCAGACATAGTTACTTCAGAAATAGAGTTCTCAATCTTCTACAATCTTCTGTAATATTTGACATGCATTCAGAGCCTTTTATTTAAATATTCTATTTTTCCTTTTGAGACAAATATTCCAACAAACAATAGAAGGGCCTATCTCCAAAATAAAAGAAAAGGAATAGTTGGGAAAGAGGAGAAGACAACTAAGAAAATGATTCAAGATTGACTTGTGAAGAGGACTTTTCCACCCAAGTTTCTTCATAAACCAAGTCTAGCATTGATGGGAAAAGTTACAATAGATGAGGAGGTGAGAAAAAGATGTATAAGACTGGCCATATAAAATAAAAGAAAAAAGAGGAGTGATCCCATAACTGTCAAGACGCATCCCTATTAATATTCCATCTTTCAAGGCAATCCAAGTATGAGCTCTTGCTTTAGGGAGGACATTCGGCCCCCAATAAAGTTTAAAAGGCCATGGCCTTGATAAATTAGAAGTTAAATAATTATATCCATCTTTTAATTTGTAATTTCTAGATTTACTTTTGGTCCAGATAATAGAGTCATGTTTATTGGACAGGAAAATTTATCTTTTCCTTAGTTCAGATTTGAGTGAAATTTTCATGTGAATTGGAACCAAAAGAAAATAAAAATATTTCCAACCAATCAGGTTTTGATTACCAAGGAAGAATTGCAACTAATCTCTAACTTTATCTCCCCAAAGTGCTTTAAGAGCAGTCTTGATTTTAACCCAATCACCAAGAGTTCTAAGGGGTTTGTGTCTGTTCTAGGAACCCCTATAATTTTTGAAAACTAATCAATTTTTTTTTTTTAATATGTGTAGAATGGAGTCTAGTTTAAAAAATTTAATTTATTTGAAATTATAATCAATGGTACAAAAATAAAGTAAAAAATACAAAACAATAGTTGTTGAAAAAACACACAAATAAAAGAAATTCAAGATGAAAGTCTTTACATTGTCAAAATGTGAAAAAATTGCCTCGTTAAATAGCTAAGAGAGAGCACAACATTACCCAAGTGTTAGATTTACTTGACCTTTAAACATGTGTAAACCTTACGGTTAGCACAATGAGATTATGTGAAATCCTGTAGAATATGGAAAAACATGTATTTGGATGTTGTGAAGACTCTCAAACCTTTGGGTTGGAAATCCTAAGAAAATCCAAGCCTGATGCTTAGGGATTCCCAAAGAAAGATAAAACATAAGCACATTATAATGCGCTACCATTATTTGAATGCATTGACAAAATGTGAGTGTGTTATAATGCGCTCACATTTTGGTCAACATTAAAAAAATATTCTTTTTTCTTTCTATTTCTTCTTGGTATTTTTTAAGGAAACTATATAAATTTAAGTATAAGTTGATATTTAGATATGGAAATTTACTTTCTTATAATTTAAGTTATATTTCATGTATATATTTTTAGGATGTTTGAGAATTGTTTTAGATCTCTAGGAGTTATAATGAAAATTATAGTTTTTGGAAGATCTTAAATTTTTTTAGAATTATTCAAATTTTAGTGTTGACATTCAAATTTTAGTAATTAGTCAAATTTAGTAGAACAAGTTGTTATTTCTCTCTCTATCTCACTCATTTTTTATTCCTTACTCTCTATACCTCTCTCTAACTATCCATCCTTTTATTTTACTCTCCTTTGGCTCCTCCTCTCCCCCCCTCTCTCCCTCCACTCTCTATCTCTCTCTCTCTCTCTCCCCCTCTCTTTCCTCCCCTCCCCTCTCCCTCCATCCTCTCCCTATATTTCTCCCTCTCCACCTCTCTCCCCTTCTCCCTATCCCTTCTTCCCTCTCTTCTTCTCTCTCTACTCTCTCTCTCTCTCAATCCCTCTCTCCTCCTCTCCGTCCATCTCACCCTCCACTCTTTGGACCTTGTCTGTCCCACTCCTCTCCTCCTCTCATCCCTCCTCTTCTCCTCTCTCTCTCCTCTCTTTCTCTACCTCTCCTTCCCTCTCTACTTATCATTTTATCCTCTCCCCCTCTATTTACCAATCTCTCCCTCCATTGTTGAAAATTGATTTGATTTTGTAGCTTAATACTTTGTAAAACTATTATACTTGTTGATCTAAATATGTATTCTTTTTTACAAATTCTTTGTGGGTGATTATATGATTAATCCATTTTATCATTTGTAGAATGAAGACATAAGGTTGTAGAATAAATAGAATAAATATTAGAAGACACACAACATATACTATGGAGAAACCATTTTGGGAAAAAACTCCACAAAGAATCAATGTATTATTTAATCTTTGAAGTAGATTACAATAATTCCAATTCTTTCTTGAGAATGCTTCTTTTTCCAACATCAAATCTTATTCACAACCTACAATAAAACTAATACAAACTCTCTTCAACTTGCATGATATAAATAGGAAATAATCAACCTTGTAAAATCCAAAGAGTTATAATTACAATGATCAATTCCTATCTCCAAAATGGTACACCTATCTCTTGCAAGTAGATTTCTTTCGTGAAGAACAATGTCAAAACATGTGCTTCATCCATTTGTGCATCCCAAAATGAAGTCATAACTCAACCTTTATTACATAAATATCTTCAAGGCTTATCCACAAAGTAGGCTCCCAATAATGGGCCCACTTAGCTCAGCCTTTTGAAATATCTTAGCATGCAAATGGAGTTAATTCCAAGAAGCCAACTTGGGCACCCAAGGTGGGTCCAAGTCATTCTCTATTACCTGAAACACATATCTCCACCATTCATGCAAACATCATGCATGAATGATCTCCCCCTATTAATTGAAAGTATCAACTTTCTATTTGACATGCAACTAAATTCATTAGCCATGTAATTGAAGTCAACTAAAGTCAACTACATGCAACTCAAAATAACTAACATGCAACTGAAGATGACTGAACTAAAATGAACTGTATTGAACTGAATTGAATAGTACCACTCCACATGCATTGTAATTATCAATCCCTATTTTGTAGGAACAAGACATGCATTGCATAAGAGTTATCAATCCATCAAATAGTTAAATGAACCAAGGTATGTCCCTTCTCCCATGTGTGCACCCATCTATTCCTATTTTGTAGGAGCTCTCCTAAGGAATCTACACATGTTCCTATTATTTAGGAATAATTGCAAATATCAATTAACATGATTATTTCATTCAAAATTAATCTTTCTAATCCTATTGTTTGAGAACAATTTTTGAGGACTTAGGAGATACATGAAATAAATAATGTTTAGGATTGTAATTAAATCCAAGATAACTTATCTATGGGAAATAGTTTCATAAGATAATCTGCAATATTAATTAAAGTGTCAACTTTCTCAACTAATACCTTCCTAGTATCAACCAAACCAATACCTTTCCCAAGTCTTTTTATCCAAACTTCCTCTTTGGAGGCATGTTAAACTACCGAGTGTGTTGAACTCATGTTCAACCAAGGTGTAGGCTCCTCAATATTTTTTGTTGAAAATAGTTTTTCTTGCAAGTAACCATTCCAACAAATATGTCTTAACATAAGAGAGCTCAAACCTCACCTATTTCTCCTAGTATCCATGTGGACCTGTAACCAACCAATCCATGACAAACTCCAAATGCAAAACAACACTTTCATGAAGTAATCAAGAAAATGATTGATGTACCAAATACTTAAGAAAACTACACAAGATCAATGGAAAAACTCTAATCATGAATCGGGAACATAAATATGACATCCATGATCTAACCATCTCCTACTAGGAGATCACAAACAATATTATTTGAAATAACCAATGCATCATTACTATCATCTGAGGATTCTTCTATAGAAGCATCATAACTCTCTTTCTTGTTCTTACAATCCTTCTTCACATGTCCCGGTTTCCCACAATTCCAACACTTTACCTTACTTCGTCCTTCTCACTTACCCTTCCCTTGTCTCCCTTAGGTTCCTTTTTCTTAGGCCTACCTTTTACAAACAAGGAATCTTGGATTTCTATTTTTAGACTTCCTCCTCATCTCCTCTAATAGGAGTGTAGGAATTATATTCTCCATCTTTAGATCTGCACCACTACCACTAATAGCAACAATTAGATTTTCCCAAGATTCTAGTAAAGAACAATGTAATAAAATGCATTTATCTTCATCTTCTAGCTTTACATCTACATATGCTAATTGACTTAGAATCAAATTAAAATCATTCAAATTATTTGCAATAGAATCACCTTCTTTCATCTTAAATGAATACAACTGTCTTTTTAGATACAACTTATTAGTAAGACTTTTAGTTTGATAAATATCAGCTATTCTCTTCCACAACTTATATGTAGTAGTTTCTTCTAAAACATTCAAGAGAACAACATCAGCAATACATAATCTTATGGTCCCTATTGCCTTCTTATCAATATTATCCCAATCCTCATCTAACATCATTGTAGGTGACTTTGTCTCATTACCAACAAATAACCAGTGATCTCTCTCTTCAAGGAGATCCTCCATTTTTAATTTCCACATCTCATAATTAGATCCATTGAATCTTTCAATATCTAAATGAGAATTAATTGTAAAAAACTTATTTTCCAAAATCAACGATAACAAAAAAATAGTAAAAATCTCCCACTATAGCCAAAAAATCTCCAATCTTTTAAGAGAAAGGCATCCCAATACTCTACCCAACCTAAGCTCTGATACAAAATGTTGAAAATTGATTTGATTTTGTAGCATAATACTTTGTAAAACTATTATACTTTCTAATCCAAATATGTATTCTTTGGTATAAATTCTTTGGGGGTGATTATATGATTAATTCATTTTATCATTTGTGGAATGAAGACATAAGGTTGTAGAATAAATAGACAAAATATTAGAAGATACACAACATATACCATGGAGAAACCCTTTTAGGGAAAAAATCCATCAAGAATCAATGTATTATTTAATCTCTAAAGTAGATTACAATAACTCCAATTTTTGATTGGGAATGCTTCTTTTTCCTTCACCAAATATTCTTCACAACCTCCAATAAAATTGATACAAAATCTCTTCAACTTGCTTGAGATAAATAGGCAATACTCAACCTTGTAAACTCCAAAGAGTTATAATTACAATTCTCAATGCCTATCTCCAAAATGGTACACCTATCTCTTGCAAGTAGAGTTCTTCCATGAAGAAAAATGTCAAAACATGTGCTTCATCCATTTTGGCATCCCAAATTGAAGTCATAACTCAACCTTTCTTCTCTAAATATCTTCAAGGATTATCCTCAAAGTAGGCACCCAAGAATGGGCCCACTTAACTCAGCCTTGTGAAATATCTTAGCATGCAAAAGGATTTAATTCCAAGAAGCCAACTTGGGTGCCCAAGGTGGGTCCAAGTCATTCTCTATTAACTGAAACATATCTCTCCACCATTCATGTAAAAATCATGCATGAATGATCTCCCCTTGTTAACTGAAAGTATCAACCTATTAGCTAACATGCAACTAAATTCATTAGCATGCAACTCAATTCAATTGAATTCAAGTACATGTAACTCAATATAGCTAACATGCAACTAAAGATAATTGAACCATAACTAAACTAAACTGAACTAAACTAAACTAAACTAAACTGAATTAAATTGAACTGAACAATACCACTCCACATGCATTGTAATTATCAATCCCTATTTTTTAGGAACAAGACATGCATTACATAAGAGTTATCAATCCATCAAATACTTAATTGAACCAAGGTGTGTCCCACCTCCCGTGTGTGCACCCATGTGCTCCTATTTTGTAGGAGCTCTCCTAGGGAATCTACACATGTTCCTATTATTTAGGAATAATAAAAAATGCCAATTAACATGATTATTTCATTAAAAATTAATATCTTTCTAATCCTAGTGTTTGAGAACACTTTCCAAGCACTTAGGAGGTACATGAAATAAATAATGTTTATGATTGCAATTAAATGGCATTCTATTTCCAACATCCATCACTCTCTTTTTTTTCTCTCCATCTGACCTCTCACCCTCCATACCTATTCTCCCTCTCTGCTTATTTATATCCCCCTCTCTCTACCTATTCTCCATCATCAATTCCACCACTCTCTCTATTGCATCCACCTCTCCCTCTCCATGTCCATCCATCTTTATCTCCTCCATATCTCCCTCCATCCTCTCCCCTCTTTTATCTTTCTCCCCCCTCTTTTATCCTCCTCTCCATCCTCTCTTTGTTTCCCTCCTCCTCCTCCCTCTCTCATTGTCTCTAATCTCTTCCTTCCACCCTCCACCCTCCTTCCCTCTATCTCTTCTCCCTATCCATCTCTCTTGGTCTATCAATCCCTACCATCTCTTTATTTCCATCGCTCTCACCCCTCTCTCACCTCCCTCTCTCCTTCGTTATATACTCTTTATCTTTTATTTCTCTACCTTTCCTCTCTCTCTTCCTCTATCCCTTCCTATCTCTCCCTCCCTCCCTCTCTCCCTTTGTCTCTCCATCCTTCCCCTTTTTCTCCCTCACTCTCTCCTTCTGTCCCTACTTTCTATATATCATCTCCCTCTCTCTCTCTCTCTCTCTCCCTTTTTTCCTTTCCCCTCTTAACTCTCCCTCTATGAGGGATGACAATGTAAGGTTTAGTGGTTAAGGTATAGGGTTGAGGTTATAGGGTTAAGTGTATAGGGCATAGGGATTAGGGTTTAGGATATTAGGTATAAGGTTGAGGGTATATGGTATAGGGATGAGGGTTGAGGGTGTAGGGTTTAAGGTTTACAGTTTAAGGTATAGGGTTGAGGGTTGAGGTATAGTGTTTAGGGTTGAGGGTATAATGTTAAGTTTGTAGGGTATAGGGATTAAGGTTTAAAATATTGGGTATAGGTTTGAAGGTATTGGGTTTAGGATTGAGGGTTTAGGGTTTAGGGTACAAGGTTGAATGTAGGGTTTAGAGTTTGAGTATATGGTTGAGGAATAATTTAAGGGTTTAGGTTATAAGGTTCAAGGTATAGAGTATAGGGATGAGGATGGATTGACAAAGGGAGATGATTGTTCCCTAAAAAATTCCTTCAAGGTGTTTATTAAACTTTTCTTTTTGGGGGAATTTAAATTCCAAAAAAGTGGGGTGAAGAAGCTTTAGGTAACCAAAATTGTATAAGTTGAGTGCATAAACATAGACCAAATTGGTGCATGTGGATTGATTCTATGGGCACAAAAATGATATATACAACTCTACAATAAATATTTCAGCCTAATAGCAATAATATGACAAAGTATCATCACTAGTCATAATGATAATTCAAAATACGTGTCACAAAATATTTGACAATGAACATACAAGTTGGTAGAATTCCTAAAATTTTGAAAAAATTTAGCTAGTTTTGTGCCCTGTAATGGTATGATGCATCCATGTGTAGGGTGGGGGTTAGGGTTTTAGTTCTAAAGTATCTCTTGCATGTTTTAGGTTTTAATATTTTAAGGTTTTAATCTTCTATTGACCTATCTTACATGGTTCCCAGTCATCTAAGTCACAACTTGAGCCTTTCGAGTCATGTTTACACCAACCCCGTTTTAAGTCCATTAGTTTCCTTGTTCACCTCATTGTTTTAATATTTCTTATAGCTAGGTAGGAAATATTTCATGGTGAAAAATTTCAGACTCATGTTTTGTTCCTAAGGGTTTGAGCCTCATTAAATTGGCATGGAACATCTTTAAAAACATCTTATGTCGACGTGGGATTTTGTATTCACTTAAATCACAATTCATCGTAGAAGTTCTCTTTGCTGGAAAGTTCTCTTCTATGACAAGCAATGGGTTACATTTTCCTTTTATATCACTTATCACAAAAGTTCTTTAAAACTTTGGCTTCACTTCTATGATGAGCAATGGGTATGGCGATGTGTTATATCACCCCATAGCTAAAATGTTTTAGAAAATTTTCTAGCTTCAGTGACGAGCGATGGAAGGAGCATAGAATAAGTAGTGTGGTGGCCACATGTCATATTCATATTTCATCACTACCTTTTCCCATCATTGAATATGTTTCTAGCTTTGAGTTCACTTATGAAACATGTGATGGTTCAAGTTGCTCAAATGCATTTCTAGGAGGAGCCCATCATCGAAACTTCTAAGAATTTCTCCCACTCTTTTGCGATGAGCGAAAGGACCTATGTTTTATTATGTGTTAGTGGATGGCTAAATGGCATGTTCCTAGGATATCTTCGCTAATTTAAAAAATTATTGTTAAAAGCATGGGTGATAGTAAAAGGGGACCATTGATTATATTTTAAAACTAGAGGATAAATAGTTGGGATTCAAACTAGAAAAACTATCCATTAGTTTGCTTGTGCAAACAACCCATCAACCATTTATGGTGAATGTAGTTCAATGCTAGGATATTAAAGAGATTGTTTGGTATCTTCTTTGAGTAATTGAAATTGGCACGAACATGGGAATTCTTTGAGTCAAGAAGTAGTAGCAGTAAAACACCGCGTAGGGATAAGTTTGAAGAGAAACCAGTTCACTCGTAGGAAAGTTAATCCTCTAGCTCCTGAATCAGTTTGTTTACTGGGTGGTTTGGAATTGTTATAAGTGGTTGGGGTTATTGTGTTTAAAGGCAATAATTTTATTTACTAAAGGTGAATTAGAACTATTGTTCTTATATTTTGGGGTAAGAAGGATAGAATTGTTGGTTTCATTGCAAACCTTATGATTTTAAGCTACTTAGGGTGATTTCTCAGTATCTTGAAAACCATAGTTTCATTGCTAAGTAATAATGAGTCAACCTAATGAGTCTAGAGCTAAAACTAATAGAAAACTTGCTCAAAAATAGGTTAGAAAACCTAAACCTCATAGCCACCAACTTTAGCCTAATGAAACAAGTACACCCAAAAGGAAAATGACTGTTAAGAAATATCATCCTAGGTTTGTGGAAGAACTCCCTCAAGACTCAGAGTAGGAAATAAAGAAGAAATTAGGGAAGAGAAAGAATGGTGAGGGTATTTTGACTCCTCATTTTAAGTATGTTACTTCCAGAATCTCTGATATTGTGGTGCCACAAAGTGGTTGGGACCTATTTTACTATGCTTTCAAATGAAGAGAATCTAACCGCCCTCCTTACAACATATGGGTATGTGACATAGGAAAATTAGTGTACCTGAATGTATTTGAGGAGGTAGACTTGATGTTAGCATTGGCCAGATGTTATGACCCAAATGATAAAACAATCAAAAGGTTTCCTAATCTTTTTCCCATGCTGAAGATTTATGTGAGTCAGATCATTGAGGCTTTCCACATGAATCCATTTGCCTCTGAACCAATTAATTTACTCAAATTATAAAATGAATATGAGAAGAATAAAATTTGGTACAAAAAGGGAGTGCTACCTATTCAATGGAGGCATGAATTGAAGATGAATGGTGTGCCTTTTGTTTCTTCTAAGGTGGAACCTTTTGATTTTGTTGACTTTGAAGACTATTTCAAGAATACTTATTATGCTATTTGTCAAGTTGTGCATAAAGAGTATGATATTAAGATGGACATTGCCTTGATGAATTTGGAAATTTATATTCAACACAAATATCAGAATAGGTTTTATGATTATGCCACTTACAAATTGTTGAACACTTGCATGAGAATCTAGTAAAGATGAAGGATGTCACTCGTCTATTTTCTTGAAGGAATTATTCTTTATTGATGCATCTATTACTATGGAAAATTAGGAAAATGATGAGGAATTATATAAAATTTAAAGACTTTGATGACAATGAAAATGAATTATCGATGTCGATGTGGACACATATATGGGATGCACATTTTCCACACTTCGATTATAACATGTTTTGCCATATTTTCAAGTTCTTGATGCTCGAACAACTTGGTTTGAAACCTACACAAAGAATTTCACAAGGTGTCAAGGAGATGATAAGGCCACTAGAACATGAATGGGACACCAAGCACCAATTCAATTGGGGGGATTTGTATCTACATACCAACTACACCAAAATTAGGTTATATGGAACCCCGGTGCCACCTCACAAATTTCCCATTTATGTGTCAGATAGACAAGATTTTATGGAAGTAAGGTGGGAAATGGATGCCATGGCTAAAGAGTATTTTAAAGGTCCAAAGCTCTTGTGAATCCCAATGTGTAGTTTGCATACTTCAGTTGTACTTTAAAGGAGGGCATTGAGAGGTTTGGTTCTCTTCTAATAAATTATAGGTTGAACTAGGATGTCTATAGGTTTAGTGATCCCGAAGGGATAATCTCAGCTCAAAGAAGAGATAGGTCATTAGGAATAAGAGCTCATCAGTTCTATTTTCAAGATGTAATCAGTAATTTATCTACCGATGAGGAAGTCAATGTAAGAAAGGATGCATGGAGAAAGATATGTGCAATAGAGGACATGATGATAAAGGATAACCCTCTATATGTCATCCCTTATTCAAAAGTGGTAGACAAGTTCGCAAAGGAAAAATTGATGCTTGGTGATTTTAGTGATAGGAGTTTCTTTGAGAAGGTGAAGCAAGCTGAGATTGAGGCTAAAGTTCTCAATTAAAAAAAATTGTGATGTTCAAACAAGGAGTTAGTCGACTCAATATTTTACTCCAAGTATCCATGTAAGATCAAGTAAGACTAGTCAATGACCTATTGTAGCTCCATTATTGGATTACCTAGAAAGTATGAATATTGAGGAGGCTCATCTCCTAGAGGAATCCAGTGAACACGACCTAGTGGAGCAAGAAGAGGATCAATATTTCCCTAAAGAGAGAAATGATGCATTAAATAGTATGGTTCCACCTAGTAGAGTTATGAAATGGGTATATGATGAGGCTAATGATGATGATGTTAGGATAAAATATTGTGCTAATTTTATGTGTGATGATGCTTTTATCAAGTCTAAGGAATTTATGGAATTTTTCATCCATGTCAAAAATGTTGACATCAAAAGACTGATTGAAGAAGCAAGGGAGAAAGCTGACCCTTCTTTGCAAGAAGAAGTTGAGAAAGAAGAAGAGGATAATTTCTAAAACAAGAAATAGCTAATATGTCATTAGAAGAGGCAAGGGCACTAGTGAAAGGAAGCGGTGCCCTTTTGCTACCTGATTGTGACATTTCATTTGTCATTACATTAGATGTAGTTAGAAAAGACCTTGATACTTTTGTTTCTTAGGAAGCTTTTGAACAAAAAAATCTTTGGTTCAGGTTTCAATTCCCAACTGCATACATTGGTTGTTTGGTATATGGATCCTAACATAGGAAAACCTAATGTCATACAATCTATAGAGATGGAAACTGGAGTAGTGATTGTTAAGAGAGCAATAGAGATGAAAAATATTGTAGTTGCACAACTGATGATGCACGCTACAATGTTGACTATGGACACTACTCAGATCATAAAGGCCAACTACTAAAAGTTTCTAGAAAAATATAATAAGTTGATGGATGAGCATAATAAAGTGTTTTCTACTACACAAAGAGGTTTACAATCCCCAACCATTTCTACTTCAAATTTGTCCATTTAAGAGAGAGAAACGTTATCTCTCAAGATTCAATATTTGAATCAAGCCTTGAAAGCAAAAAAGGAACACACAAAGAAGGAAAAATTGGAAACCATCAAAGTGGCCAATGATATTTTTGAAGATGTGTTGAAACATAGAGTTACTAAATTACTCAACAAAGGTGATGAGGTATGGGAAGCTTATAAGAGTATTCATGAGGCGATCATTAAATATTTGTAGGTTTAGAAGGCCTTCCAAGGTGAATGGACATAATGAAGCACTAGAGCGAGAATCCTTAAGGAAATAATGTCTAAAGCTAATGAATATCCAGAGGTCTCTACTCACATTCCTTAGATATTTCAAACAATTGATTTGATTGATGAGATAACAACCTTCCATCAGAAGTTAGAAATGTAATTGGGAAACAAATTGAAAATTTTTAGGGACATGAAGGTGCATGGTATGCCAAAAATATTTGATGATAAGGGAGAGTTGATGGAATTTTCCAAGTGGAAATTTGAATTAGAAGGATGGTTGCCTTAGGCTAAAGATATGTTGAGTGAAGTTGATCACTGCATGTTGAGTTCCCATATTGACAATATGGCTAGAGTTGAAACAAGGATGGAAGTATTTGTCAGGGAGGCTAGAGAACTAACTGATGCCAGGTACACACGGCATAATGAGAAAGTGCATATTTTGTTGAGTACATAATTTACCACTCATGATGAATATAATTCATGGCTAGAGAAGTTTATTGAATAGTTTTTGTGTATTAATGATAAGGAATCTGGTGAGTAATGGAGAGAAAAAGAACAATACATAGCTTGGAAATAGTATAGATTAGGCTTCGGTTGAGGTATTGTAGAATATTGTTCTCTTCTTATCAGGAAGGTTGATGACACAAGGGATGATCTAGATGAATTAGTCACTTGCTTTCTATTGTTTTTTTGCTCTTTCTCTATTGACTTGGCATGTATGTGGTTTATTTTGGTTGATAAGGAGGAAGTTATAAAGCTATTATAACATGTGAAAGTTCCTTTTGGAAGGCGGGTCTCTCTCCTTCAGCGAGTGGAAATATTTTTGTCTCATAATCTTTCCCTCCAATTGAAAGTGTAAATATAACTGCAAAGGGAATTTTTGTCATGGTGGTCAAATGAGAATATGACAAGTGTACTTCTAGCTTGAAGCTTGTTTTTTCTCCCTTCTTCTTATAAAAGGGAATTCAGGGCCATTCCCGTAGCTCTCTTGCTAAATTATGGATCTGAATTATGCAAATGGTGAACATAGAGATAACAATTTTGAAGTCATTATCTTGAGCTTTGAGTCTAGTTAGTGAATTTCGTCAATTGTATGGTTTCTTAGCATATCTAAATGATAATACAAATCTTTGGAGTCTATGATCTCTCCAAATTTACTTTGTATTTGAATTATTAATGAAAACTCTGATCAAGGATCATTTCATTAATCTTCATTTTCATTATGCTTTGATGTATGTTTTGATTTTAGCTTTGGTTCAAGGGGTCAGTTAAAATTCTTTGATCAAATCATAAATTTGTATATAGTTTTATTGGATCTGATAAGTAGTCATAAAAGCTAATGATTAATTTGTGAATTGCAAAGTAATCTCACATACATCATGGATGTTTAGGATTGAATTTACCTTACAGTTCAATTTGCTTTGACCCTAGCCCAGAGATATGGCACTAATCTTAAGTATTGTATGCATTTTATGTGGTTCTGGTTATCAAATTTGAGAACAAAATTCATAGACAATATTTAATTGATCTACCTTTTGTTGTGGTCGGTGTTGTATTATAAATTCTCAGCTTTAGGTGTTTAATTATTTTAAGGAAGTGCCAATTTCTTGAAGGATTTCATCTACTTAGCTTTTGATGGAAATATATGTGCTTTGTTATACAATTTATCACTTATTTTTTTAGAAGTGTTATTAGATATACATTTTGGGATCACCCTCTTGGGTCTTGTAGAGACCGAAGTGCAGGAGAAGAAGCATTATAGCTTCATCTCGTTCGTTGGCCAATTATCTCTCAAGTATTTGAGAATTGAGTTTGGAAATCTCATAGGTATTTGGTGAGATCTGATTGGTTCTTAAAAAAATACCAACACAACTAAGTCCCTTAACCCTGGAGCTACGATATGATGGGACCAATATTTTTATGTGAAATTAAGATATAAGAAATATGGCTCACTTGAAGACATTTGTTATCTCATGTCGGACCGTCGGACAAGAAAGTAGGGCAATGAGAAAGCTATAAATTGAAATGACCCAAAATATTGTGTCTACTCCACGTATGATTTACACATTTTTGTGTCACCCTATACAAAATTATGTTTCCTTCAAGAATTTAGTTACAACATACAAAAGCAAAATATCTCACTTAATTCATTTGTAATTTATAACTATTTGTATTACTCGCATTGACATGCCTAATACATATTTAAATAATGCAATGAATAATTCATAATCATAAATAAATTATAACAAGAACATATTTTAATTATAATGTTAAATTTTAAATGTATTTTATTTATTATTGTCATTATTAAAATCAAATTCTTAATTCAAAATAGAACCATTTTTTTTTAATAACACTATAACTTAATTATTAAAAAAATATTCTAACAACTTAAAATACTTCATAAATACCTAACACTTAAAGGTACCCATTAAATTTCAAAACACTCTATTAAAACTAATAATCACAACTTAATTTTATTGCTTGTTAATAATTATTGTCTAACATTGTGCTTGCAGAACAAGAATTAGGAGGCTAACTTTCCGCAACTCTTATATTTTAAAATTTAAATAAATATGTCATCTATTGGTAAACTAATTTCCCCACTTTTTCTTGTGTGAGAAGACTAATTAGCAGGCATTGTCCACCAAAAAAAAGATTAAAACTAACATGATTTAAAATTGATGTTCTCTGTGAATGATGTTTTATTGTAAATTGATGTTCTCGTCTTTTTCTTCTTAGCCATTTACCCATGTAGACTTTGACCCCCAAGTGGCCAGAAAAAACAAAAGAATTCCTACTAAATTGGGTATGCTCACTCAACTCAAAATACTTTATCTTTGGGGAAAAAACCTCACAGGGACAATCCCAGACTCCCTAGGAAACCTATCCTCTTTAACCAAATTGGAGTTGCCAATCAACAAACTCCATGGTAGTGTTCCTACTAAATTGGTTATGCTCACTCAACTCAAAAAACTTTATCTTTGGCAAAACAACCTCATAGGCACAATCCCACCCTCCTTAGGAAACCTATCCTCTTTAACCAACTTGGAGTTGTCAAACAACACACTCCATGGTAGTATTCCTACTGAATTGGGTATGCTCACTCAACTCAAAATACTTTATCTTTGGGGAAACAACCTCACAAGCACAATCCCACCCTCCCTAGGAAACCTATCCTCCTTAACTGACTTGGAGTTGTCAAAAAAATACTCCATGGTAGTATTCCTACTAAATTGGGTATGCTCACTCAACTCAAAAAACTTTATCTTTGGGGAAACAACCTCACAGGAACAATCCCACCCTCCCTAGGAAACTTATCCTCTTTAACCGACTTGGAGTTGTGCATCAACATACTCCATGGTAGTATTCCTACTTAATTGGGTATGCTCACTCAACTCAAAAAACTTTATCTTTGGGGAAACAACCTCACAGGCACAATCCCACCCTCCCTAGGATACTTGTCCTCTTTAATTGAATTGGATGTTTCAATCAACATACTCCATGGTAGTATTCCTACTAAATTGGGTATGCTCACTCAACTCAAAATACTTCATCTTTGGGGAAACAACCTCATAGGAACAATCCCACCCTCCCTAGGAAATCTATCCTCTTTAACTGACTTGGAGTTGTGCATCAACATACTCTATTGTAGTATTCCTACTAAAATGGGTATGCTCACTCAACTCAAAATACTTTATCTTTGGGGAAACAACCTCACAGGCACAGTCCCACACTCCCTAGGAAACTTGTCCTCTTTAATTGTATTGGATTTGGGAGAAAAAAAAATCCATGGTAGTATTCCTATGGAATTGGGTATGCATACTCAACTTAAAATACATGTTACAAATAAAAATAACCTCATAGGCACAATCCCACCTTCCATAGGAAGTGCATCCTCTTTAATCAAATGGGACTTCAGTGAAGATAGACTCTATGGTGGTATTCCAATTAGATTCAGTGTGCTCACTCAACTCCAATTCCTTTATCTTTGGGGAAACAACCTCACAGGCACAATCCCATCTTTCTTGGGAAACTTTGCCTCTTTAATTGAATTGGATTTGGCAAGAAATATACTCCATGGTCATATACCTATTGAGCTGGGTATGCTCACTCAACTCAATGAACTTTATCTTGTGACAAACAAATTGATAGGTACAATCCCACCTACCCTAGGAAACTTGTCCTATTTAACTAAATTGTCTTTGTCAACAAATAGACTCCATGGTAATATTCCTATTGAAATTGGCATGCTCACTCAACTCAAAAAAATTTATCTTGACAAGAATAACTTGACAGGAGTGATTCCATTTTAGGTTTGGAAAACTATCAAAGTAACAAAATTGATTCAAGGGAAAACCAACTCATTGGAGAATCCCAAGCTCCAGATAGTCTTGATGATCTCCCATGACTAAAGCATCTTGTACTTGATCACATTCTACTAGCCAAACTTTGGAGGAGGTGAAATTATCTCATAATAGGCTAAGGGGGACTATATAATGTGTAGCCAAACTCTTTATATTTGAAGATGGTGTGTAATTTTTAGCCATTTATAAGGAAAACATTATTATTGGATTATATATGTAGAGAAATAAAAAGAAAATTAAAAAAAGGATATTATTTTTATTCTTGAAATTATATTCATTCTTCTTTATAAAAGACTATTTTGATTTGTGATATTTTTAAAATCTTATCTCCAAGCTTGTGAAAGCACATCTAATAATTTATTTGTCTATTAACTTATCTCAAACATGTCCTTGATGATTTTATGTAAAGGAATGGAATCCATATTTATCATATCCTTAAAGGGTCCTCTATTTGTGAAACATATTTATCGAAATATTGGATATGGATTGTACCTTTTATTTATTTTTAATTTGGGGAATCTATTAAAAGAAATGGTTGTTAATTTATAGTCTAAAAGGAACAATTTGTTAGAAGAGGTTGATTATAAATTATTTAATGGAAACATGGTCATGGCTAAGTAGGGTGCAAGAGAAAATTAGTGCAATAGTGGTAAGGGATGCCAACACTTTATGTTTACCACTTTTCTAATTTTTCCAGTACATGCCATCAAAATTTATCCAACACCATTTTTGAAGTAAAATTATTTTCTTAAAATGAAACAAAGAATGTGATCTATATCTACAATCGTAGTATGCGTTGTCATAGGCTACATGTAAACATTATTTTTCAATGAATAACTCATTCAAATTATATAAATAAATGTATTTTAGATATAATACCTTTATAATAAATTAATCTTTAAATTTATTTTTCATATTATCTAAATATCTTGGGAAGAATATTTTATGTCTACTTATTATTTCTAATTTTAAAAGATGAACAATAATTGGAGAAATTAATTGGAATCAAATGATTTAACTCAATGAATGGATTAAAGGTCTATGACTATATTTTTTGTCAAAAATCTAACTAGAAAAAAAATAAACACTTTCAAAGTACAAAAAAACATAAAATAAAATATTTTTTTGTTTATGCAAGCATGATTCACTTAGCAAATATTATGCTCACATTTTATAGGATCTTTTTCAATGATGTTTATATTTTTGTTAGATAAATTAGCAAACACTTCAACCTATTATCTTATATTATATAAGAATTTTTAAGAATTTTTAATTAAGAATTAAACAAAGAATTGCTTGTTAATGCAACATTTCAAATTCTTAAATTTTTAAATGGAAAAATTCAATTTTACTCTCTTTTAATTATTAGTAATTTTATAGGTTAGAACCCCATGTTTATATCCCCCCAACATATGGAAGTCATGGATTTTAGGTCAACACTTCATTTTATAGGATCTTCCTCAAAATACTAAAGTAATAAATATGTTAAAGTAATAGGAAATAAAATCTTCTTCATACTCTTGTTTTAATATTTATATGGTCAAAAAAATAATTTGGAACCATATAGAAATAAAATCCCTTTATTTTCTTAAGTAGCCTAACATCATAGCTCTAGGATTAATTAGCTACATGGATATGAGTTCAAAAATGATGAGATCAACCCTTTTATGTGACTAACACTTGTATCAACCAAAAACAAGAGACAATATCAACCTGGTGAAGAATAGATAGAAACTAGCAATTGCACCTGTGTGTGCAATGGGTACGCTGAAGATATTTAATTTGAAAAGAGTAAAGGAAATATAAATTGGAGGATAAAAATGTTTTATGCTAGTGTTTTCTCTAAATTTTGTGTACATAGAAATTGCTAGTGTTTTGAAGGAGCATGATAGTGTAAGGTACATGCCAAACAATGATTTTAAATTTGAGAATATAACAGTTTAAGAAGAGGGTAAGGATTATTACAGTTCTACAAAAGCATGTTTTGTATTAACAAAAACATAAATATGAAATGCATAGCAAAACAAATATATAATGGTAAATACTACTATTTGGAGGATTTTACAGTTCCAATTCCTTCTCACAGAAGTAAAAATGTAACCTGTATTATTTTATGGTCCAACACTGTCATTTGGCTAATTGTACAATTCAAAAAGTTTGAATGTAATCTATAACTTTATCAAGTAAAGATCCTCCATTTATTATTAAAAAAGGGGTAAGAAAAAAAAGCACCATTCAAAAATTTCATATTGGAAGTTGCTTGTAAAGCACTGTAAAATATGTGTATAAGAAATTTACAAAAATATTATATAGTTTATCTATTTTTTCCAAAGCACAAATAAAGTGAATTACGCTTTTAGTACCATCCTAGCAAGAACCAGTAGAAAATTATATAAATGAAAATTTAATGCTTGTAGCATATGAAAAAAATTGTTGGAATTGTGTGCCTCAATCCCATAGGCCTAAACCTCTGAGTGAGTGATTTCGATGTGACCATTGAAATTTTTGGCCAATTAGCTTAAGTCATCTTGAACTATCTATGAGATCCATGTGACTTAGCCTAATCTTTATTCTCCTTGTAAGGTTCCTTCATGTGAGGCCTACCCCTATGATACACTTAGTATTTAGACTATTTTGAGTTGTGGTTATTGATTATGCTTAGAGATACTTTTGATGACATGATACTTAGACATTTGAGTTCTTATGATGATTTGATTATGGTATTTAGACATTCAAGTTCTTATGATGATTTGATTATGATGCTCCATGCTTAGTTAGATAACTATAATGGTTGACCTAAATTATGCTAGTTACTGTGGTTGTTCAATTTGAGCTTTGAAATGATAAACAAATGAAATAGGTGTTGTGAATAAACCATGTTATAATTTGATAAATTTGAAAATTAAGGTAAAAAGAATTGGATATGATATGTGATTAGTGTTTGTTCCAGTTATGATATGAGATATATATGCCATGTGAAGTTATGAAACTTGATTATATGAAATGATGATTCAATTGTTTTGATATATTATTTGGATGGAAGCTTGTGTATATGAAATGGTGATTCAAATGTTTTGATATATGATTTATTTGATGGATTAATGTGTGCATTGAGTGTGCAGGTACACTTTCCATGGCCAGTGGAAATTGGAGGTGACCTTTGGGAACCCTGAGTGAAGTTACCAGTGACGCCGAACTATAGTCCATATGGAGGGACTATAGTTCTATTATGTAATATATTTTTTTGTGATGTTATTTGTGCATGTTTGTAAATTGGTTTTAATTTCCATGTCAATCCATTTAAGTGGTGAGTTGTCCACCCAAGTGGACAAACTCGGATTTGATCTTTATGACACTTTTTGGGGGTTGAAAAGTTGAGTTTTTTAAAGTGTTTTTATTGATTTAAGGTCCCTAGGTCAAGTACCTATGGGTTAGGTACCTTTTCAGCCTAAATTTTTTAATTTGTTTCATGATTGGACACCATTTTTGAGGCTTTAAAGAGGTTTGGCGAAAATAAGGTTTTGAGAAGTGGGATGGGGACTAGTCCCTTTCCACTCCCACTTTTCTATGTTGTCTTAGAAGTTCCTCAAGTTCTCACACATGTGAGAGCACAAATGGGTGAATGTGCTTGGGGGGGTGAATGGGTGAATGATAAGTGTCACTTCCCCATTCAAAAGAAATTCAAACTTGAATTCTATAAGAGAAACTAAGAACAAGGATTTTGGGGGTTCTCTTTTGCATTTTTTTTGGTTTTGGGCTTGAATTTTTTTGGAGATCTTGGATTTGGCTTGGTGAGATTGGAAAGCAAGCTTGGAGGAGGTGGAGTTGTGCTCATCCTCATCACTTGCTTCCAAAGCTTGGATTTAAGGTAGGATCACCAAACCCTTTTGCTTTTTATGTTTTCAAATTTGTATGCTATGTACATGTAATTGTGTGTTTGAAATTCTTTCCCTTAAGTGTTATTTTCTTTTGTTTTTTTTCTTTGTATGAGTGTTGTTGGAAAAAAGTATTGTAATGGGATAGGCTCACCCAAATTTGGGAAGAGCATTCCAAGTTTGGGGATAGTTGGAGTACGAACCTCCATGGGGGCAAGTTATTCCTCCTTTAAAAGGAGATGTTAATAAGAGGGTATGAGTACCCTTATGTTTGTGAAATGTGAATGATGGTTGGGTTGGATAAGGAAATGAGAAAGAAGGGTTGTAATGAAGGGTTGAAAAAAATAAAATTTGGTGATTGTTATTCATGGTGTTTTCTTTTGAGTCCCCAAAATGGAGTGTGTAGTCCACAGTCCTCCATTCCCCATTTTGGGTTCATAATGAACTCTTTGTTATGTGAAAATTTCCTTGGGTGGGTGTGTACAATTTTTGTGTATAATTTATGTGTGTATTTTGTATTTGGCTTGCATGAATGTACCTGGTTCCCAAGGTGCCTCCGAGCTCGAGGGTGGTTAATTTTCCAACCAAAGGCTAGGAGGTGAGCACACCATTGGTCTATAGAAGAAGTTTTGTGCCTTGTTTGGTTTTGCAGATTTAAGAGTACCTATGGTGTTGAGAAATGTTATTAAAGTTTCAAGAGGGATCTGCCCTCTAGGATGTATGTTGCTTTAAATAAGCCAAAGTGCAGTATTGTAACTGTGTGTTTGTGAACAAGAAAATAAATTTGCGGTGATATAATGTAAATATATATATATATATAGATATATTATTGTATAAATGCATATCACTGTATTTTCTGTTGTCTTAAAGTTGCTTTTTGAATAGATGAATATTACTGTCCCATTTTTACTTCAATATAGTAGACTATTTTACTTTTACATAACAGGCTGCATGTTGTGCTTAAATAATTATTTCAGGGTTGGAAAAAAAAAAAAAAAGAGAGAGAAAGAAAGAAAAAGTCTAGTTCATGTCCTAGTACTTATTGCAAAAAAAAAAAAAAAAAAGTTATTTCTTTCAAGTATTTCAAGTTCTATGTAAGGTCATTTGCTAAGCTAGGGTGGACGAGATTAAAAGTTTTATTCTAGGAAATGTAAAATGACAAGATATGAATCTTTTTGCCTGTGTGTGTAGTATGTTTAAAAGTTGTGCTTGGCATTCAAGTTGTAACCATTATGTTCAAAAATCTGGCTTCGTGACTATCATAAAAAAAAAGAGAGAAAAACATTGAAGTCTCTATTTTCTTTTATTTCTGTAGAAAATACTTTATGTGGTTCAAGGAAAGACTATATGAACCTCTATGATAATACAATATTTGTTTGTATCCGCTGAGAAATCCCTTTTAAAATCTGTGTAAACTAGCGTTTGACATACATTGAATTTTGGTGTATGCATAGGTTGAAATGATATCATTGTCTGATAAAAATTTCATTTATTGATATCGTATGCTACTATGTTGATAAAAGAAAGGACTAAAGTAGTCTCTTGCATTATATATGAGAAAACTTCATTGATTTAGTAGATTTATAGGAATACATTGTTGGTTAAGTTCAGAAAAGAAGTAGGGAGGTGCCTATTTACAATGAATAACGAAAGCCTCTGTTTTCCCTAAATGTTCTTTTGTGAGATATTGCATTTTGGCTCTCCGTTGAACACAACTAGAACCTTGCACAAAGTTAGATGAAAAAAAATGGTTTATCAGTATATGAGTTGTGAATCAACATAGGCTAATGTTCCAGTGTAACAGAGGAAAAATAAAGTAATAGAAAAAGAAGAATGGGGGATTAAATTTAAATTAAATTATTAAATATTATTGCAAACCTCATAATGAGCCGGCCCTAGTGTAGGTGCCATAGCTCAGAAGGAGGTCGTGACCTGCTCTAATAGATCCACCCCCTCTTCTCCTCATCTCCTTGCCAATGTGTCTAGGTGGTTGAAATCGATGCATACCTGTGGTCTTTGAGAAAACAGACTGGCTCCTTAAAAATAAAATAAAAATTATTATAAAAAAAATAAATTGAAGTAACCACACAAACCTCTGGTGGTCAACCCCATGCCTCCTCTCCACCAGCATGAGTCGGTGCTCTCTAGGAAACATACTCACCGTTGCCCCACATTCAAGCATCTGTAAATGAAAATGACAAGAAAAATAAATGAATGAAACAAACAAAACAAAAAGAAATCCAGCGTTGAATCTGTAGTTCACTAAGCAAAGGGACGATGTTTAGCATTGGGGAGTCTATGAAGAACAAAAAAACAAAAAAACACAGTAGCATAACCTCAAGGTGAGTTGGGAAATAACATAGCGATTAGGGTTTTTATTTAGTTATCTTTGATATAGTCTTTCACCAACGTGTATTCAAAATGGAGCCCAAATAAAATGAATTCAGCCATATAATCACTTCTAATATTCACGGGTGAGTAATGTGTGTGGGTCCCCATAATCTAATGGGCACATGATAGTTGCTGCCTTAAATACGTACTACTTTTTAGCCCATCATAGAGAATTCCATGGAAGTTTCGAGAAAATGAAGTAGATCCTCCACTAAGGCATATGTTAAAAAAAACATCGAATGATTTACTTTTAAAAATATATATATACATAGCTAGACAAATTAAACAAGTTTAAAATATCGTGTGGTTTTAAGGTTTCTTGTTTTCGCCTTGTGCACCCTAGACTATCGCCATTGATCTTATATTGGGATATGAGTCGTAGGTTTAAATAGAAAATCACGTGATTCATGTTTAAATGATATTAGTTATGTCTAAGGCATTGCTAATTAAATTATGTTGAAACCTTACCTTTAATTTATCTCCATCTGCTGTGTTAGAGTTCACTTTATTCCTTATAAGTGGTGTCTATGATTTAGATCACCTTATATCCCATGTTTAGTTACTTTTAAAAAAGCTAAAATAAGGGAATGTATTCTCATTTCCTTAGGAAATATTCTTTTAATTTAACTAAAGAAATAAGGAGGGCTATTAAACACCTAATATTAGGGGTTCTTAAAAAAAAAAATACTTATATTATTTCTTTCACCCCTTTAAGGAATTAGTAATATATAAATGTAAAGAAATTTTTAACGTATTTATTTGTATTAACCTTTTTATTTTTCTAGATATATATATATATATATATATATATATATATATATAATTAAATTAATAATAATAATTTAATAGAGGATAATAATAAATAAATTCAAATTGGGAATTCAATAATTAGCATGTCGTTTATAAATATTTAAATTATTCTGAAATGTTCTATATGGCCTTCAACAATATTGTCAAGATGGCTAAATAGGGTAGGGAAAACAAGTAAATAATTTTTCGCTAATTGATCTTTAGGTTTTCTAGTAAATTAAATGGATAATATAATTTATATGATTTCCCATGTGAGAACCCATACCAAGGAGGTCTAACAAGGACTATAACTATGTTTGAAATGTGAGCATCAACTCTTGGTTGGTAGTTAAGGGTCTTGTAAATCCTATGTTTGGAGTCAACCCAAAATCATTTTTCGTTTCCTTACCCCTCCCCTTGAGCAATGTGTCATTGATGAAGTTGCACAGGCAACATCACCCAATGTGCATTGCATATACCATGCACACATATGGTTGTTAAATGTTAATATATTGTAATATTGTTTTAAAAAAAAAAGTTAGTTGTATTTTGCCCTAACGTTAATTTTGGGCACTACACTTCATGACTATATTAGTGTGACCTCTAGAATGTCCTGGCGATGAGGGTCATTGGTGTGACCTGAACTATCAGTGTAAGTTCCTAACCCTATCCAACGATAGAAGTATGGCCGATAGCGGTGTGACATTTAATCTGTCTTGTCGATGGATGTGATCTATGTGACTTGAGCTATCATTGTGATTTTTCAGTTTTGCTGTTGATAGTGGTTCTCTTGTCAATGGAGTTGTTCTTGATGCATGATGTTGTGACTCCTACCAATTGTTTTTTTGTCGAGGTGACATGAAGGCTCTATAAGAGTCTTAGCGATAGAGAATGCCTGGCCGATGGGGATTGCATTCGATGTAACTCTTTCTGATGAGGTTTTTTCATCGGTGTGACATGGGACCTTGCTAAAACCTTCTTTGATGCTTGTTCTCTTGCCAATGAGGTGTTTTCGTTGATGTGACATGGGACCTCGATGAAACCTTCTCCAATGTTTGTTCTCTTTCTGATAAGGACAATTGGTGCTTTTGTTGATCATCAGGGTGACTTAGGCCAACAAGATGGTTCAAATGGTACATGAGCTTAATGACATTGGGGAGACTTGTGGGTTCAATATAACATTATGAAATCTTTCTGATGGATGTTTTCTTACCGATTGGCTTGGTCGAGACCTCGAGATGATGGAGACATTGGGGAGACTTTGGAGATTGGTGTGTCTGTGATCGATAGACAAAGTCAGGCTGATGGAAGTGAAGATGGACTTGGTTGAACGAACGATGACTTTTTTGGCCTACTGATGTGTCAATTGTTTGTTGGAGGAATAGGATGAGTTGGAGGAGACTGTTCATTGTCCAAGATAGGTTAATGGTTGATCTAATTGTAGAAGATGAACTGAATGGTTCTGAGTTAGGATAAATTCATTATACAGGATTGTTCGAGGGTTGGTTGGAGAAGTAGAATATTGTTTTGAAGGAGGTGACTCCTCTCTCTCTATGTGTGTTTGCACTATATACTATGTGAGAGTATTGTAATAGTACAAAGGTTGAAATGGATTGAGAGGTTGATCAAAGAAATGTAAATAAAAAAGGGAGAGGGAATTAGAATACGGTTGTTACCCGTTTGACTCCAAAATGAAACAAGATGTAATATTTGTGAAAAGGCTATGAGCCTGAGATTGTATTGTAACTCTATTTGTTGCTGAATAATACAATGGCTCAGATTGTTTGGAGTGTGGGGTTTTTCACCTGAAAGGGTTTTCCCCACGTAAATCTATGTTTTGTAATATTTTGTACCATCTTTCATGTTTAATGGTTCTATTTGTTGAATTTGTTTATGCAAGTTGTTGAAATTGAATTTTACATGTGCTTCTCTCAAAAGGATTAATGTGGGAAATGAACTATGTCCAATTCCACTTTGTGACATAGTTGTACGTGTTTTTGAGGCAATCTAATTGAAATTAGAGTTATCAAAGGCACTATTATTCTTGGATCTTTCTCTGAGATGACTAAATTTTCCCAACAAGTAGTATCATAACCTTCTTTTGGTTGCTGGTTCTGTGAATTTCTCCTGTGAAGATTTCTTAGTCTATCAGGCTTGAGGAAATCTGGAGGAATTAGCTGATGTATTGATCCTTTTTAGAGTGGAAGTCTTGTAGTATTCAGAGACAACATGCTGCTTGAAGGATGGTGAAGGTGGAGACAATGGAGTTGGTTATCTAGGCAGTAGTATAAACTTAATGTATGAGGTGGATTTCTTTGCTTCATGGTTGTGTTGTAGAAAATATTTCATATTGGGTGTCTGTGTGAGAGGCTTCGTGGTGATATGGAGAAGCTTGGGTTGTGTCTCACCCATGGAAGAGAGTGCTTATGTTGGGTGGTATTTCCTAGTGTTGGAAGGAATTTTATTTTGTTAACCTTGAATGCATGAAGGCTATGGAGTTAATCATTAGATGATTTGAAAGCTTTTGGAATAGCCTATCTCTTTCTCAGATGCATGTGCATATTGATGGTTTTGCAATTGGCTTGAAGGGGGCTTGGAGTTCTTCAACTGTTGTTTCCTTTTTTAAGAATGTATTGTACTTGCATGTTTTATGTGGTTTTTTAGGTTTTACACGTCAAGAAAACTTGTGGTTATGTGAAGTTGTTGTTAAACTATTTTCTAGACCCTGGCTTTTGGGGTGTTGCTATGGTTGTAGTTCTGTATGCATGCTTCGGCATGGTATAAGGAGATGCTTTCTTTGTATGAGAGTCTCGGTATGCATTTTGTCACTTAGTATTCTTGTGGTGGTGCTTATGGATTCCTAGACTATGGTGCACGTGTGGAAATGATTGGAAAATAAAATTTGGCTTGATCTGGTGTTTGAGTTATGTTGTCTGCATGGTTAATCCCTCTCTGATATCTTTTTTTTTTTGCTTCAAACACAATGATGGTTTTTCATGCTTTAGTGTTTGGATCTACAAGTTATGCAGTTGTATGGGTTGATCACCCATTCAATTGCAGTGGGATAACTTGGAAGTGGATTGCCTATATCCACGAGATTTTTTTTCTGAAGATTCAAATTTCATTAGTTGACCTTGTCTCTAGTCACCTATGCATTGGTGTGATTTCCTTGAGAGGAGAGGATGGATGGTGTTGAGTACCTGAATAGTCTGTTGTCATGGATAGATTGGATACACTACTTTGTGTAGGCTTTTGACAGTGATGGTTTTGTCTGCTTGGTGTGGAGATCTTGGTACTTCTTTGCATTGTTGTCAGATGGACATGTTGTTGATTGTACCTAGAGGATTTTCAAATCAACAGATGATTGGTCATGATGCTTGGAAAACTTGGATGTCATGTTTTAGTGGGAGCTTTAGCAGTGACTATGGATTCATCACTTGGTGATGGATGGTCTTCTTTAATGTTGTAGATGTTACTAGGAGGAGCTCTTTGTTCCTACTGTTGTGGAAGGGTTCTTTCACTTTGCATGGACACTTTTTGAGGATGTGAAAAATATTGGATCCATGGAGTATGTTTGGAGTCTTTGGTTGAGGTGTTGCTAGTGCTTAACAGGTGATTTTGGTTTTGAGTTTGTTTGCTCTATGTCATGGTATACTCTTGTTTATGCACTAGAGTTTTGAAATTATGCATTGCACCTAAGACCATGGTATGTTCACTTGGAGCATGGTATCTCCTAAGGGGAATAAGTAGATCATGGTGTCATGATAAGTTCCTGTTTCAGATGATTGGAGCTTTGACAATGGTCTAGAGATTCTCTATGTTATGAGTACATTTGTCATATGCTTGAGAACTTCATGTTAGCACAATAATGTAGTTTGGAGTTCAACATGGGATGATCGTTTGTGGGTGCACATGGATACATGGAGAATAAGGTGAGGCTGTAATTCTCTTGAGATGAGAAATTTGTTTTTTTTAGCAGAAAGTCCGAGTAGCCTACACCTTGGTTGAATGTGAGTTCAATAGAGATCAATGAGGAGATTACCCTTGGATTAGTCATGATGGCTTGTACATCTTGAAGGAGTATTCTCATTCCCACTCTTGGTCTACTCGGTAGTTTATCTGAGAGGTATTTTCACATTATATCCTTTAGATGTGTTGTATACTTTCTTTCATGATATGGATCTTGAATTACTATTTAAATGGTTATGGAGGATTCATAGTGAAAGATGTACAACATAGTTTATCTCCTTGAGCTTTTGTGTTATATCATTTACTAATGAGAACCAGTAGGAGATGCTTTATGGGATGATTTCCTGATATGGGAAATGAAATAGTTTGGTCTTCTTTGAGAGGCTTAAATTCATGATTGTTTACATGTTACATTTGTTATGCTTGATCTTGGTGATTGAATGGTTGGATGTTGTTATGGTGTCTCTTTGGGATGGGAAGGAGATCATACTTGACACAGCTGGCTATTAGAAGTGTATGTAGGAGGATGTTCGATAGGTATATGTTGTGTAGATTTTCTCTCTTTGGTCTCGATTGTCTTCCTGATTTTTGGTATCACATTACACTATTTTGAGGTTTAGTTGGAGTTGTAGTGATCACTAGCTTGTGGTCATGTGTTTTCACTCATATTCTTGGGTGATGACATGGAGATTCTTAATCTTTTTCCTTTGTTGGGTGTGGAGAACTTGGGAGAGTTTTGAAGACTTGTGGTGAGAGTTGTTCTTGTAGGTTATTAATTTGTAGGTTGTGCATATCATTGTGGATGTTCCTTGGTACTACATGGTTACATTTTCTATGTGCTATAATTGGTAGACTTGTTATTTCTTTGATCTTTCAAATTTGGCATTACCCATGCAATGGGAGTACCTGGATGTATTTGGTCTTCTTCGAATGGTTTGTGTGTGGTGCTTATATCTATAGTGGTAGATTGGTTGTACTATTGGCATGAGTTTACTAATGTGTATACCCTTGAGGTATGGTTGATTGGATGATCTAGCACTTGTTGTGGGTGTTATTTTCAGTCACGTGGGTTTATTAGTTGGATGGAAGTAGTTAGGACAATTATTGTTCTAGATGATGTTCTATCTTGTTTTTTGGAGTGATGGAGGTTTCTTGTTGATGATACCACTGGGATCCTCTTGCTTGTGTTCATTGGACTGGTGCTTATTCACCTTGGTTTGTACCTTTCTTCCATAGGTGGCATGTTGGAAGATGTCAGGAATTTTTTTTCCTAAATGGTGGACATCTTGGATGTTGGTGCAAAATTCTTGATGGAGAATGAGAGCATGATTGAGATCTATGTGGTTTCATGGAAGGTTGTAATCGGTTGCAATGTTGGACAGTTAGTTGCAGTTGGACACTTTTTTTTGTTGCAAATTGTCTAGTAGACTCGTATCTGTGGGAATTTGTTGATTGGGTGTCCTGAGTGTTGTTGAATAGAGACTTGTACAAAGCAATGTCTAGACTGGTGGAGCCAGTATGATCTTAGTTCCTAAGTACTTTGGAGGTGCCTGTGAGATCTTCGTCAAGTGGGAGATTGTTTGAATTGTGTGCCTCAATCCCACAGGGCTAAACCTATGAGTGAGAAATTTTGGTGTGACCACTGAGATGTCTTACTGATCTACTTAAGTGATCCTGAACTATCTATGAGATCTATGTGACTTAACCCAATATGTATTCTCCTTGTAAAGTTCCTTCATGACTATATCAGTGTGACCTCTGGAATGTCCTGGTGATGAGGGTCATTGGTGTGACCTGAACTATCAGTGTAAGTTTCTTAACTCTATCCAATGATAGAAGTCTGGTCGATATCGGTGTGACATTTAGTCTATCTTGCCAATGGTTGTGATCAGTGTGACTTGAGCTATCATTGTGAGTTTTTAGTTTTTCTGCTGATAGTGGTTCTCTTGCTGATGGAGCTATTCCTAATGCATATCGCTGTGACTCCTACCAATGGTTTTCTAGTCGAGGTGACATGAAGGCTCTATAAGAGTCTTAGTGACAAAGCATGTCTGGTTGATGGGGTTTGCATCTGATGTAACTCTTGCCGATGAGATGTTTTTTTGGTGTGACATGGGACCTTGCTAAAACCTTCTCTAATGCTTGTTCTCTTACTGATGAGGTGTTTTCATTGGTGTGACATGGGACCTCAGTGAAACCTTCTTTGATGTTTATTCTCTTTCCGATAAGGATAGTTGGTGCTTTTGTTGATCATCAAGGTGACTCAAGCTGACAAGATAGTTGAAATGGTGTATGAGCTTAATGACATTGGGGAGACTTGTGGGTTTGATGTAACATTATGAACTCTTGTTGATGGGCTTGGGAAAGACCTCAGGATGATGGAGACATCGAGTAGACTTTGGAGATTAGTGTGCCTATGACCAATAGACAAAGTTAGGCCGATGGAAGTGAAGATGGACTTGGTTGAACGAATGATGACTTTTTTGGCCTACTAATGTGTCGATTGTTCATTGGAGGAACATGCTGAGTTGGAGGAGAATGTTCATTGTCCAAGATAGGTTGACAGTTGATCTAATTGTAGAAGATGAACTGAATGGTTCTGAGTTAGGATAAATCCATTATATAGGATTGTTCGGGGGTTGGTTGGAGAAGTAGAATATTGTTCTAAAGGAGGTGACTCCTCTCTCTCTCTCTGTGATTAAATTGTGAAACCTCTCTCTCTATGTGAGTTTGCACTGTATACTATGTGAGAGTCTTGTAATAGTGTGAAGGTTGAAATGGATTGAGAGGTTGATCAGAGAAATGTAAATAAAAAAGGGAGAGGGAATTAGAACATGGTTGTTGCCCGTTTGACTCCAAAATGAAACAAGATGTAAACTCTATGAAAAGGCTATGAGCCTGAGATTGTATTGTAACTCTATTTGTTGTTGAATAATACAGTGGCTCAGATAGTTTGGAGTGTGGGGTTTTTCACCTGAAAGGGTTTTCCCCACATAAATTTGTGTGTTGTAATATTTTGTACCATCTTTCATGTTTAATGGTTTTGTTTGTTGAATCTATTTATGCAATTTGTTGAAACTTAATTTTACATGTGCTTCTCTCAGAAGGATTAATGTGGGAAATGAACTATGTCTGATTCCACTTTGTGACATAGTTGTCATGTTTTTGAGGCAATCTAATTGAAATTAAAGTTATAGAAGGAACTACTGTTCTTGGAGCTTTCTCTGAGATGACTAAATTTTCCCAACAAAATTTTGTATGGAGTATACTTGTACACTGACACTTTCACCTAACCACCTATTGTTAATTATCTTAAGTTGCTTTCTTTTTAGCACTTGTGGCATCGCTTCCTCCATTAAACAATAACTACAATGATTGCAACATTTGTACAAAATGGATTTGTTGAAAATAATTTAGAAAGTTTGAAGCAAATGCAATTGGTAGGTGTAAAGCGAAACTCTAGAACCTTTCAAGAAAATTGTAAATTTGAAGCAATTGTAAGTTTGAAGCAAAAGATCTCATCTAAAGTATTCGTAAGTCAATATTGTTTTTCAAACAAATGCAAGATAATTGAAAGAGTTATTTAGAAGAATTTTATTTGTGCAAACAATATATCTAGGTATAATAGATTCATGTGTAGGACTATACATAGTAAGTTGGTTTGATTTATAATTGCAGGTCTGAAATCCACAGTAAAATTGTAATTTGAAAATAATTTATTTTCCAATTACATTTTGGTGAAAGTATCTCTGTACAAATTAAATTTGGTGAAAGTATCTTCTTAATTGAAAAGTTTTAATTTAGTTGTGTTTTAATGGATGAAAGTGAATGCATAATTGCTAAATGATGTACCATTAGATATTATTTCCATAATGATCCTCAATTTGAATACAACATTGCAAGGAAAATTAAATTTACATAGCAATATTGAATGAGCTCCTATATTGACAAATAGAAATTTGTCTCATAATAAGAAGAAACATACACTAAAAAAATTGGGATTGAAAATTATCTCAATAAACAAAATGTTTACTTCAAAGCATTAAAAGTTTACAAAGGATTTTGTACCAGTGCATTAATAACTATGTATAGAAATTTGTGTTTCATAATAACATAATTGCAGAAACACATGTTCATTTGGAGTATGACTTTTGAGGAGCATACATTGTCAATGATATGAATTTCCAGAGATATTATATGTGTACAAAAACCATTCAAAAAAGTACAGGGTATTTTTTAATTACATATTGGTGTAGTGCCTTCTATAGAACCTACAATGAAAAACATTTGAAAAAAAAAAACTTGACAACAAATGATACTTAAAGGTGTTTTGAGTAGAAATATTCATATGGAAACAAGCATTAAAGTAAGTAGGAAAGTTTAAGCTGAAGCAATGAAAACAAATACATTGTTGATATTGGGACTACAAGCTATTTTAAGGTAAAGTTGGAAAGAACCAATTATCATAGGTGTTACACCAGTGTTATAATGTTGATCATATTTAAGCTCCCTTAGGAAATTGCAAAATCCTTCAAGTTTTGTGCAGCTAGCTTGGTAGGTTGACACTGCTTCTTGAATCATTTTGACATCCAAATCTTCGATAGGACTTGCTATCTAACTTGCAAGTTTGAGTTTTTTAAGGATGTCAATGCAAATATTAGATACTATTGCAGAGAGATGATAAACAGTTGTCTAAAGAGAGTCAAGTTTATGATGATGACTTTGATACAATTGGTTTTGGGTGCACGAGAATGGAGGGGATTGGTTGTATAGGATTATACTCATGTGTAGCTATGACCTGACATGCATGGATGACATATACATATAAGTTGAAGTACAACATTAGAAGGGAAGTAGGTGAATGAAAGAGAAAAAGGTGGCAAGTAATTACAAAGGAATTAACAAATTAAATAGATTAAACAAACATTATGTAAAGAAAACATTTCAAATAATTAAATAGCAAATCTTTATGAGGAAATTAATCTATATATGAATTTGGTATCTCCCTTGCACATGCCAAAGACAAATTGTACATGCAAAATAGAAATGTATGCACAATGTGGAAGTGTAGATAGGGTAGATGAAATGGTAAACATTTTTGAAGTAGACATAATAGTAAGCAATGAAAGATTTGCATAAAATGGAATTTGTAAAGAAGCATTGTGCAGATAGAGGATTATAGTAGACACATTTGGAGAAACTAACCTTGTAGATATTTTTAGAATGAGTTCTTGTTCAAGAGTTTATTTCAAAAAATGCCAATAATCATTTCTCCTCTTGCTTCTAGTGTGCTACATATGGACTCTGTGTCATTCATGCATATGTTTGGAATGTGAAGGATGGTTTGATATGCAAGTTTGAAAATGCATGAACTCTAGAAATAGTTGTGAATGTAAGGCCTTTCCAGTCTACATTGCCAATGTTGATAGTTTCCTTTTCTAGTGTAAGGCCTTGTGATTTGTGGATCGTTAAAGCCCATGCCATTTTTAGGGAGATTTGATGATGAAGTCCACGACTCACAAGGGAAATAGGGACATTTTTTGGATTATTGACATCCCAATCAAGACCTATGTAATTTTGAAATTGAACTACAATAAATCATGAAAGTGAAGGTTGATTTTTATCATCCTTGTAGACTATAGCTTGGACTTTCCCAAGTACACCATTAACAAGGCCTATTTCCACCCATAAATTTGAACATAATATTACCTCTTGTTGAACACACAAAAGGACCTTTGATTGTAGTTTTTCTTCATCAGGATTGGAGCATGGTGACACTGGAAGTTGCTCTATAGTTGAAAAGGAAATAGGTGTTTCCAAAGATAATAACATTTGATGGTTATGAAGTGAGACCATTTAATTTGTTGAAAAAAGGTGTGTTGAGGACAAGAACTCTACTTGTTCTATAATGGCCATTCATCAGCTTGAGCATGACATTAGAACTTGCCAATATTCCACTATTGGCTCTACATATCACAAATTGGAGAGGATACTACGAAAGGTAACTTGTGTTGGATCCTCACCGATTTGATGAAATATATTTCTTAGTGTTACAACTATGGTGAAGTTGCGCCATAGAGAACCCCTGTATGAGGTTGAGGCATACATAGGAATGTCCTTGACTGGTGGAAGTTGGCCAAGGTCACCAAAGAGTATGATAGATCACCCTCCAAATAGGAATTAGTTATGGTTGGAGAATGCTCCACGTAGCCTCATGTAAGTGCTTTGAAGCAACTTAGGTCCAATGAAGCTCACTTCATCTTTTAAAATGTAGTGAGTGTAGTACATTTTTTCTTGGAAGCTTGCTAGTGTTTGGCCTTGTAGGGGGAAATATCTTTGATAGGTACCCGTAGGGCTGAGTGGATAGTTAATGCTTGGATGTTGAATGTTGCTACACTTGTAGGTGCAAGAAGTAGTAATGGTGAAGGGAAATTTTGGGATGAATTATGGATTGCAAATTAAATGGATTTTATTAGGTGTGATTTACCTATTCTAGTAGTTCCTTGAACGATCAATTTAAAAGGATTTTGGAAAGTACTTGCATTTAGATGTGTGAAAACTATATCAAATGATTTTTGTTGTTTGACAGAGAGGTCAAAGTGGTAGGGTGAGTGCAAATATGGGGGACTTCAAATGTTGGACGATTGGATTGTATGTAGGTAGTAGCATAGATTTTTTGGTGCAGATTGAGTTGGGAAGAACCCCAATCATGGTGAAAGTCAATGTCATGGTGACCAAGCATATCTAGTTCATTAAAGTGAAAAGGAATGCTTGGGTGGAGGCTTGATAGAACCTGTCATTCAGATGGGTTATTTTCTTGCATTGTTCCTTCTTGACTGGTAGAGGAGGTAGAATTAGTTTCTTCAAAAGGCTCTGATGGTGTGTGGAGCACATGCCAAGGATGGTAAATAGATGAAAAACTCTCCCATAGTTCTATAATAGGAGTGGTTGATAAAGTGAATTCATTGCAAATACTATGAAACAATTTGTACAGTAGTAGCTCACTCCAACAAAATGCTTCAAAGTAGCTATTGTCTCTTGTAGGGATGGAGATGAAGTGTAGTGAGATATGAACAATGGCTTTAATGGACCACTCTTTCCACTGATAGTGCTTTCGAGAAGCCTTGTAGGTCCATTGTTGGGGTGGGCTTGTTAGATTCTATATTGGTAGAAATATGAGATAACATTGCATCGTATTTTTTTGACTTGTTTTCATTTTTTGTTGTATACTTTCCAATATACTTGAGGATTGCATGGATAGAGATAATATTTTGGAAATCAATATTAGATCTCCAAATGGGGAGGATGGAAGGGTTCTATAGATTTAAGCAGTCATCATTTCAAGCAGCAGTGAATTTCGGTTGGCTAGCTTCATCAATTGCAAGTGTGGAAAGATTTTGAATGGCCCAAGGGGCTTTGTACCAAAATTGTAGGGATTGACCTTTTTTCCTAAGGCATGTTTACAAGGTACACTTTGTATGACACTAAACACAATTGATCAGTTCAATGTAGTCAATGAGAGGGTCAAATTGCTAAATATTTTTAATGTCAATTAAACATGGGTCATCGCCAAGAGATCGATGAATTTCTTGGTTTCGTGATAATAGTGCTCGAGGGTTCCAAGAAAAGATATTACTTTCAATGTATTGAAGGGAATTTTGTACCGATTGAAGGTTATTCCATTGGAGTATCCCAATATCAGGTGCTTTTGCTAGCAAAAGGAAACCATGAATATGTGCAAACCCTTTGTGTTGTCATTCATACCTGGTGGATTTATTTTTTTAGAAAGTATTTTAATGGTATCCAATGGAATTGAATGAGGGTAGTAAAAAATATACCTGTACTAGTAGTTGGTTGTGCCAAGTAGTTTCCCCAAAACCTCTTCAAAAAATGCATTGAATCTATGGTGCATATAGTGTGTAGCTAGGTGTTGATTTTGAACAATGTTTTGTATCATCCATTTATAAGTGGCTTACAAATTTGAAGGTGCAGTTGACAACATGATATTGTGCAGGTCTGCCCATTTTGTGTCAGCTTCACTGAGGGTGAAGAATAGTGATGGGCAGCCAACCTGGATAATCATATCATAGAGCTCCCCTCTACAAATTTTCCAAAAAGGGCATGTTCCTCGCATTGATGATCCAAAGCGTATGAGTTTTTCAACAAGTTTTTCATCTGGAAAGTCCTTTAATCATTGTTGACGAAGAACAAAAATTGTTGTTGGAGAGCATTATCAATGTGCTTCTGGATGAGTATAGATGTTGTGGCTTGGCTGTGATGGTGAATAATAATATTGAGTATGAATTACTTGAAGCGAGGATGTTGGAAAAACCTATTATCAAATTACTTAAGAAAGTGGGGAGCATATTAATGTAACTTAACTTCTTGCATGCATTGTTGTTTGAATGCAACTATTCCTTTTGGAAATAAAGTGGGGAAACCCATAACAAACACTCCTTCAGTGGTGTACTCATTGATGGGAGATGTTGAAATGGGTGGCCAGTCCATAGACAAGGTCGGTCAGCCTTTACCTAGTTACAATATAGAGCACAATTCTTCAACTTCTCTACATCTTGGTGGAAGGTTAGCTACAAAGGAAGTCGAGTGGTGAATGTCCTTTTTAGAAGGGTTAGAGGTTGTAGCATTTGTATGCATAGAGCTTGTAGATGTTGGGCTACTAATTGTTCCAGTTGTAGATAGGAGATCAGTAATCTTAGTGGAAGCAATTGGTAGACAAGCTAATGCAACCTCATCTAAGTGTACATTGTGGTAGTATGGGTTGTGCAAGGTTTTATAATGTAGTTCCTCATAAACACGCCCTCTACTCAAATAGAAGCTATAATCTTGTTGGCTAATGTTTTTCTATTAACTAATAGGATGTCAAATTCATCAATACATCTAAGCAAGTGGATGGAAATCATAGATATTTCTTGAGGAAAGAAAATAGTGTGGCTAGTATATTTTCTCTTCCTACCCTTTGCATAGGTAACTTGAAGAATAGGGCTCACCCTAGCTATTAACATCTCTTCAACTTGAGTGAGGTTTTTTAAACATAGAGGTTTCTCAATAGGGTCCATGTTATTCCATGTTGAGAAGTGATGGGATTTTTTTTCAGCTGCACATCTAGAACAAGTGGACAATCAATGTAATTTTTTTGCATTAATACTTGGATATTGTTCCATGCAAACTAGAAAATTTGACATGTTTGCAAGTCTATCTAGCGTAGAATGGAAATAATTTATTGCAGAAAAAAATGTTTGATTAAAAATTGGAGGTGGATGGTTATGGACAGGGCAAGCAGAGGAGGGGAGTGTAGATGTGGAGGAGTCAGCGAGGGTGCTATGTGAGATTTCACATCTTCTTCTATTGACGATGTATTTTCGTGCATGGTAGGCGGTGCGTTGTTGTTGGTTACGAAGAGCTTGCTTAACTTGCAAGTTTGGATTTTCCAAATCCATGTAGTATTTTCTGTACATTTACATAAAAGGTTCAACATTAAGCAATATAACCGAAACTAATTACATCAAGTAGTAGGCAATAACATTGATTGGAAGTAAAGCATTGGGAAACTTACGAAAGAACAAGATTGTAAGTCATCATAAGTTTACATAGAAGGTGCAACATTAATAAGGACAACATCATAAAAGCTTGGAGTAATAAATGTTCTAAAATGGAAAGATTAAATAATCAAGATAATGTGTAAACTAAATATATCGAGCAGATGGCAATAACATCATTTCGACCAATAAGAGTTGGGAATAATGTAATGTTTTTGTTAAGAACTTTTGGTATTACATGTTTGAAACTTGAAATGGATATGAAAGTGTACATAAGTTGAATTCTTTCCAAAGCAATTGCAAGTATGCTAAAATATTTGGAAATATAATTCTTCACTAAATTAAGCCATTAAATTTTGTTCTTCATATGCTACAACTAGGTGTGAGATTAAATGTGAAGAGGCGTTAAAGTAAATTCTACAGACATTATGCAGTAGAGTGGTTTACAATTCAACAAATGGGAATATATATATATATATACACACACACAAATATGCACAATTGGACATGAAATGACAAGTGTAATTTAGAAACATGTAGTAGAAGAGCTAAGCATTTTTAATAGATGTGGTAAAAATTCTTTGTGCTTCATGACCGTCAAAAGTATTAGATTGGATGGTAAGTTCCAATAGAAACTCACAATTGACAACTGTGTCTAGAATTGTACTCACTACATCTGGTTCTGCTAGTAGGAGTTGGAAATCTTCTATGCAAACTCCTAACAATGCTATTGTTGCTTCTTCAAATGCTATAACATTAAGAAGATGGCCTGTACCATATTGCAATTCCATCTTTAGCATGTAGGTTAAATCAAATGTATCAATCTCTGTAGATGACTTGGGGTATTTAAATGCACCCGGGGTAATCTGGAGGACCTTTTTCTTACACTTTTTGCATTCCACCATGCGATGGCATGATAGGTAGTAGAAGTTATCTAAGTGGAGCTTTGTTATAGTGGCCTTTACACAGTTATTTTATTTTTCAAGAGAGCTTGGTATGGCAACACTTGAAATTGGAATTGGGTTTTCAAAATTTTGGGTTGATAGATGGGTCTTTGAGAGGGAAACACAAGGTTGGGCAATCCCTATAGTGGTATACCAAGTCTACAGTTTTGAGGCTTCAACCAAGTTCAGATTGATTACAATGATTGTTAGGAATATAGTATCTATATATTTTCCAGACCATGAGGTGATATGACCACTTTTAATAAAAATAATTGGTGGGTTGGGTTCTAGGGGAAGGTTAGCTAGTTGTTTCCTAGAAATTTGGCAATGGCTACCCCAAAGTGTGATGTCAATTGTATGGCTTGACATGTCCATGATTGTAGTTGTACACTTTTTTGTTTTAATGCCATACCTCTTACAAATGGTTGATGCAACAAAGATAGATAGAACAATACCAATGACATCTACAAGGGAATTAATAGGAAATGACATTAATGATTCAATTCTTTTGATATTGTAGTTGTGTGTTGGTATAGTGGAGTCTACACAAGTGAATGGAGTTATGGCTGAGGAGCTGTGGAGGAATATTTCATAAGGGTTTGTGCCACTACTATATTTTGTGTTCTTAACTTTTATGCAACCATTGGAGATGACATAAGTACTATTGGTCTTGATGAAATGGTAGAAAATATCTACTAGTTCATTAAAGTAGGTAACATGTATCTCAAATCCTGCTTTATCTACAAAATCTAACCCAAAGACTTTCCCATCATTGGTAGAATTTTTGTACTCATGAATTGGAATTTTAGCAAGGGAACAACCTTGAATGGACCAATGCTTATGGTTTGGCATTAAGGTTTGAAAGGAAAGCTAGATGTGGAAGCAACTCTCCTAACGTCAAAACCTTAGGGAAGAATGCAGAGATACCTTTTAAATTTTACAATTACAGTCCAATTAAGATGCACTTGAAAGAGATAACAGAAACAGAGTATTAGAAAAATACATATGAACACCAGATATATGTGGGAAAACCCTTACGGGATAAAAATCCACCACACCAAGAGAAGTCACTTTGTATTATAGTAATAAAGATTACATACATATATCTGACTTATCTTTCTTATGTCAGTTTACAACAACATTCACCATGAACAACCTTGTTATAGAACATTCACGTTACAGTCTTCACAGAATAGAATTCATCCATTGATCATATGATCACACAAAAATTTGTCGATCCATCGAACCAAACATCATCTACTATTCCAAACTATATTCATGTCGTTCCTTTCTGTTGAAATTCCTCATAGAACTGCCACAACGAACTATCTCCCAATGGTTCCCATTTAGCTTCTCTGATTGGTCATAGACTCACCATGTAGGATGGTCTTCTCTCGGTCAAAGTGATCAACCTATGTTGGCATGTTGGTGAGACACTAACTGTGTCTCCCTGATGCCATAAGACTTAACCATCGATGTCGCCAAGAGTCATCCTTATCACCAAGATGTTACATCGAGTCCAGAGAGCTATCGCTCAGACTTTTCCATGTCGCCAAGACCTCATACTGACGATCATCACATGTATCGCTATCACCAAGACTTATTGCTATCGGTGAAACATCATACTGAAGCTTCAAAGTCACATAGACGTTATTTTTCCATTCGGTGAGACAATCGTCTTTCACTGAGAGATCATACCGAGTCATTAAGGGTTATACCGAAATGTTCAACATTCGACAAGACATACCACTTTTGCTAGGAGATCATACCAAGGGTCAAAGTTACTTTGAAGTGCTCATCTATCACCAAGAAATATCGCTATCACTAAGACATTACTCCAAAGTCTTAAGTCATACCGAGCACTAAACAATAGTCGGCAAGACTTCTATCCATCGCTAATAGTTCTTAATGAACCCTTAGTGTTACCCCGATGCCTCCAATTCTATCCCCATCAGTGAGACCTTCATCAGTCACTGGGACTTCTTCCCAAGACCTTTGAGTTACCCCGAGTGAATACAGTCGGTGAGACATTCCTATTGGTAAGACTTCTTACTGAACACCCAAGACTCTCCCCAAAAGCTTCAATAGAAATTGTTGTCGGTGAGACTTCATTCGTTGCTGAGACTTCACACCGAAGTAAGCCTTTCGGCCAAGGGTCTCCTTGATATACGATATGAATGGCTTGTCGGCCAGAGATCTCCACTTAGCATAGGGTTACAATGACTGTCACAAGTCACAATGATAAGCTCCTTCAGCATGACTTAAACATTGTCTCGGTGACCTGTACAAACCACAAGATCCAAAGCTGCTAGTCAACCAGACCCAAAGCATGTCACATCGACTTGCCTCTCTTAGAGGTTTCAGCTTGTGAGATTGAGGCATATATTTCCAACAAGGTTGCAATGGGATTTGGTTTGGATGGCTCATCAAATGAAGTGGTGGGAGATTGATTGGTGGAAAATGGCCCTTGAGAGTTGCTACAGGGCATACAAATTGTAGCTTGATGAATAGCAATTAGAGCTCCAATTATTTATGCATTTTTTTTTAATACTTCTAGGGTATGAATTATGATAGCTCTGCAATGAAAGGATAATTTGATAGTGAATGAAATGTACAAGCTTTATCGACAACAACTAAAAATTATAAGGTAATTATGTACGTACATGAATTTGTGATTTTTTTTGCAAATGAATTCTTTGAGGTGGACAATGGAACCTTTGAATAAAGCCTCCTCCATGATAAGCTCATTAAACTAGGTGGGTAGCAATGGAGGATGTGTGTGTGTCACATCTAGAAATTGTATACGAAACTTGACAAGCATAGCTTGAGCTTGGTCAATGGTATCGATAGATGTAACTTGTAGAAAAGGATCTACATCAGGCATGCTAGATAGGATGTTGGCAATGGCATTTGTAGGTAATGTAGGCATGATGATGTTGGAAGACATTTGAAGCGATTGGCCTATAGGACAATTCAGTGTAGAGAATTTAGACAATAAAGAAATGTTATAGTAGTAATTTTGAAGTGCAAAATGGTTCGTACAATATTTCCTATGAGTATAGCTTGGAATATCTTAGTAAGTTGAAGTAATTGAATTACTTGAGGTTGGTGGAAACAACAAGGTGGATGTTTTGGGCCTTGTTTCATTTATGGGTAAACTAAATTTTTTATATATGTTTATTGTTTATATATTATATAGTGTAAAATATAATATAGTATATAATATAAATATAAATTTAATAAAAAATAATATTATAAATATAAATATAATAAGTTATATGGAATATATATATATATATATATAAATGCTACAATATAATACAAAATATAAAAATAAATATAATAAATGTTATATAAAGGAAAATAAATACAAATTTAAATACATAAACAATGTATTATTTAAAATATGTCGGTATTGGCATGTTGTAATGGTTTATAGGTGGCATTGTTCTTGCCACCAAGGTTCAAACCCCGTTGGGGTGGTATTGTTGAATGGTTGTATTCAGTTCATAGCTCCGGTCAAAAGCGTTTACCCCTTGAATAAAAAAAAAATGTATTATTTAAAATATAATATTAATTATATTATATTTTAATATAATGTTTATTTATTACTATATAGTAGTCATAATAATATAATATTAAATTTTTAAATGTATTTTAGAAATATAATAATTGAATATGCTAAATATTTTAAACAAATTATTTATCTCATTGTATATATATTTTTATTTATTATCTATTATTATTAAACATAATATAATTATTGTATAAAAAATTAATATAATATTTTTTGTTTGCAATTAATGTAGAAAATGTATGTTGTGCCACGTGTAGTGTTGCATGGAGCAGATGCACTAAATGGTTATGAGGTATAGCCATTGATGTGCACATGTGGGAGACATGAATTTTGTAACGTTGCTTGAATTTAGCTATGATATTTGATGTTTAATTTTGGAGATATCATTTGTCTTTTGTTATTATAATAAGGAGTATATTTTAAGTATATAAATAATGTAGCTTTTAAAATATAATATTTATTATTATATAGTAGATATAAATTTTATATAATATAAAATTTTAAATGTATTTTAAGAATATAATAATTGTATATGCTAAATATTTTAAACAAAAATTTAATTCTTTATTATTATTATTATAAAAAATAATATTATTAGTGTATAAAAAATTCAATATAATATTTTTTAAATTAATTTATTAAGAAAATAAAAAGATTGAAAACAAACTTAGGCCCCCTTGATTAAAATAATGCTATTATATGATTGTATAAAATAATTATTGTATAAAAAATATAGATTTTTTTAAAATGAATATATCTCAAAACGACAATGGGTGAAAAACATGATTAGTTTTTGGTAATATAAAATATTATTTTACAAAATTTAGAATTAGCAAACTGTATTAAAAAAATTTAGTATATAAAAAAATATAATCTATGATATAGTACAAAATTTGATATTAAAAAATTGGATTAAAATACTAATATATATTTTTAAAACCATGTAAAATAAGCTCGTTGAAAATTGATTTTTTTAAAAATAACAATGGTTTTTGCCATAGTTTGCTGCTTTCCCGTTGCTATTGGTTTCCCCTCCTCCAAACTCTTCCTCGTTGGTATTGAGTTGTCACTTCACCAATTTGGTGAGCTGCAGCCTCAAAATAAGGTTTTAAAGAGGGTTCATTCTTTTATTTCTAGTCATGTCTTGTTCCTTTTAATATTAGTTTATAATTTTGAAGATACGATATTTTTTGTTTTCTATTTAAAGTATTTATTTAATGCCAAATTTTAGTATTCTACGTGAGGATTGCAGTACCATCAAAGAATCTCATTAAGCTCTTTTGTTTTCCACCCAATATACATTTTAAATGTTGCGTAAAAAATCAGTTTCTATAAAATAATATTTTCACGTTTGGGTATCTTTTCTAGTAGTATTATCTTTTTAGCATACATACCAAATAAGCATACTCTAAAACCATTGGTTCGAACCATGAAACCCTAGTTTTTAGTTGCGAAAATTCCTGCAACCTTTGACATTTCAGTCCACAATTTCTACTCTGTGCATGAATCCCTTTGTGGATTCCCTTGCTGCTAATTCAGCTTCCAATGCAGAGTAGCAAAATCTTGAGAGGGAGATTAAAAAGCCAGTGATGAGGTTAAATTATTTGGCACAACAATCAAGTGCTTCCAATGCTAACAATTTATTAGATTTGATTGCCAGTTTTGATGATATGGAAGAAAATGGTGTTATGGAGGGGGAAAAATTGATGATATGAGGATAGGAGTAAATGAGATGCCTAGTATGAAGGCCAAGGTTTTTCCCCAAATTGTTGAATGAGAGGAAAAGAGTCTAGAATACTCAAGCGACGAATAAGGTAAATCCCTAGAATTTCAATTATCTGATGATGTTGTAGATCTCATTGCTAAACATTAGAGTAAAATTGTGATTTTTTCTTTTTGAGAGGAATTCCTATAGAATCTAAATTTTGTAAATGGGTGAGAATAAATTGGGAAAATAGGGGTTGGATGATTGAGACAATAAGGGGTTTGGGAAAGGTTTATGTCTCTTGCATGTTCAAATCTGTAGAGCATGCCTAGGTTGTGTTATAGTATGGCACATGGATAATCTGTGGACAAATTTGCTACCTCCAAGCCTGGACATTTGAATTTCACCCTAAATGACCCTCTCATTCATTATCCAATGTGGCTGGAGTTGCTCTTTTTAAACTTAGTCTTCTTACCATATCTTATGGACATTGTGGCATAACTGGCCAAAGTTATTTGGTGCAAACAAAGCTCTGAAAAAATTTACAATCTAAGAGTTCACCCAAGAGTTTGTGTAGAAGTGGACTTGAACAAACCTCTATGAGAGAATATTAAATGATATGGTCCTAGACATGAAATTGATCAACCAGTCATTTATTTGAATAAGCCCAGTGCTTTTTTTCTTTGTCAACAAGAGGATTATTTGATCCAAGGCTACCCTATTTGAAAAAACAAGGTTTCCTCTTCCCCTTTACAAGCTCCCCCATCCAAGGCTACTGCTAATCCTTCCTTACAGTCCAAGCCAATCATCAACACTCCACTACCTTCTGCCCATCAAATGGACAATAGTACTCCCTCTTCTAGTCCTCATTCTACTTTTGAATCCCCTATTTTGGCTAATGCTTCTTACAAAGATGTCATTATGAGTGATGATTGAAAAACATTTTAGAAATATAAAGAACTCTCTTCCCCTTCCTCAAATCCTCATTCCCCTCATAATGAACTTGCTACTCCAACTTCTTCTAGGTTGTTGAAATCCTCTCACAGATCTTTGTCTCCCCCTCCTAATTCTCGACAATGGTCCAGATCCCCTTCTAGTGGTTCTATTGAAAAACTAACCAATGATCAAGAAGTTCCCATCTCGAATCACTATGGAGTCTTTCCACAAGAGGGGGATGATTCTCTTGATGTTTCACTATGAGATTCATAATATTATCTTGGAATGTGAGAGGGATTTCCCACCCTCATCACAAATTTAAAGTTAAGGACACTCTTGAGAAATGGAAGCCTAATGTACTTATGCTACAAGAAGTTAAGCTTGGTAATGAATGTTTAAATATGTCTCTTTTCAATCTATAGAAAGATGCTATGTTTGTTCATACCTTGCATACGGAGGGTAGCGGCGGGGCTATTCTCAGATTGGCTCCTTCAATTTCTAGACATGTCATTGATAAGGGTGAGGACCCAACTCATAATTGTGTTTGGGCCCTTACCTTTATCAATAGACAACCCCTTGGTTTCTGTTCAATTTATGCACCTAGCAATCTGAGAGAAAGAGTTTCTCTTTGGTATTGGATGTCTAAGAACCTTCCTATTGTTGATTGGGTGTTGGGAGGAGATTTTAACATGGTGGAATATCATGAGGATCATAGTTGGTTTAATCATTTTAAGCTCAACCAAGAAGAATTTGAAAAATGGATCTATTGTAGGAATGTACTTGGAGTTGATGATCCTCTTCACAACCAATTCTCTTGTCATGCCAATAATTGGTACACTTGGTCTAATTGCAGATTAGGTAATGATAGGAAGTTGAGAATATTGGATCATTTTTATTCATCTCTCAATCTCAAGTTGGATAAGTTATCTTAGGATTTCTGGGTTTTAGTGGATTACTCAACAATTTTATCTGATCATTATCCAATTATTTGTTCTTTGCCCTCTTCAAAGAATGTTGAGGTTGAGTCTTCTTCTCAACTTCCTTTCAAGCTTAATATTTCTCATCTTAAAAATAAAGAATGGGTTTCAGCTTTAGTTGGGATTTGGAACTCTATTCCTAAACCTCTTGAAGGAGACTCATGGGTGAGTTGGTGGATTTCTGCTATACCACAATGTGTTGAGTTTCTTTCTTCATTCTGAAGAAGAATGGCATGGAAATGTAAATGCAGTGAAAAATATCTCCAAGGACAGCTAGAACTTGATTGAATGAAACTTAATCTTGATCATCTCAATAAAAATCTTCAAAAACATATTGTTTTTATGGAAGCTCAACAGTGAAAACTTGATCATTATAGAGGACAAGGTGCCAAAATCATAGCCAAAATTCATTAGATCAAGGAAGGGAACAAGGGTTCTAAATTATTTTTTAATCATCTTAACTATAAGCATAAAAAAGAGAAAATTGAAGCTATAAGGGATGAAAGTGGACACCATACTGATCAAGCAAAAATTATTAACCTGTTTCATAGTTTTTATGAAAGGTTGTTTACAGAATAAACTAATTGGATTGATATCCAACATGCGTTGGAAGATAGCATACAAGAATTTATTCCAAATATGATTGATCCAAGTTATAGAAAATATTTGGATAGAATTCTTTTTGGAGGAAATTGAACATGCTTTATTTTCTATGAAACCAAATAAAAGTTTGGGTTTTGATGGTCTTCCTGCTGAATTTTATCAAACTATGTGGAAGCATATTAAAAATGATTTTTATATGCTATGTTTGGAAGCTTTTCAAAGCAGTTCTTTGGGTCCTATTATCAATAAAGGTATTATCAAACTTATTCCTAAGGGGAAGAATGAGGATACCATTTCTAGTTGGCATCCAATTACATTACTAAACACTTCATATAAAATTATTGCAAAAGCTTTAGCAATCAAAATTAAGCCCATTGTTCAAATGATTTTGAGAGTTGAGCAAATGGGGTTTTTAAAAGGAAAATATATCCTTGATAACCTTATGTTGGCTTGGGAGACCATGGAATGGGCACAACAATCAGGCCAAAATGCCTTTTCAGGATGGATTTTGACAAAGCTTATGATAGAATTTATTGGAGCTTTATCCTTAAAATGCTTCAATGGCTGGGTTTTGGTCCTAAAATTCAAAAGAATTTTCAAATGTTGTTTCAAGATGCTAATTCTCATTTGATTATTAATAAAATTATGTCAAACTCTTTTGAGTTACAACATTCCATTGGCAGGGATGTCCCCTTTCTCCCTTTTTGTATGTTCTTACAACTGATGCCTTGGGTTGTTTTATGCACAAATCCCATCAAATGAAACTTATCAGAGGAATTTCTATCCCTCAAAACTAGGTGGTTATTAATTCACACTTTGCTGATGATAGTATGCTGTTTTGGCATAATTCTGAAGAGGAGGTGAACAATGCCTTGGAAATTGTTAACTTGTACTATGAGTTATTTGGCTCCCTTATTGCTCATAATAAAATTGAGTTTTTAATGATTCAGCCTTATGCTAAGCCACAATGGATACCAAAAGAATGGAGGAAAATTAAGCATGGTGAGATAACTAGATATCTTGGTATACCCTTTGGTTTGTGAGTTTCTCTTTTTGATATGTGGAATTGGTTCCTAAACATAATTAAAAATAAGTTGTTCAATTTTGGCAATAAATTTCTGTCCTTGGCAAACAAGATTCAAGTGGCTAATAATATTCTCATTGCTTCCCATGTGTACTAATCTTCTTGTTGGATGCCTTCCAAACAAGGCTATGAGGAGCTAAATAAAATAATATGTAAATTATTGTGGTCTAGATGGGATGGTAATGGTGGTTTTATTGCTTCTTCATGGTCGCATTGTATTCAACCAAAACACAAAGGTAGATTGGGGATTATTGATCCCTAAACCCAAGGGATTTGCCTTGCTGCAAAATGGATTATAAGATCTGCCAACGAAGATGAACCATGGAATATTTTAGTTCATCAAAGAATTATAGATGATACTATTAAGAATAAATGGCAAGAGGTTCGTTGTACAGATAAAATGCTTTTACCTTCTCACTTTAGAATCAAAGCCTTTGTTCCCCTCCAGTCTATTTGGAAAGCTTTGAAAAAAGTTAACACTTTCTTAAATTGGAACGGATCTTCCTTGCAGATAGGGTTTAGCTTTTTTTCCATGTCAATTTGGTAAAACGAAATAATTTCTTATTATGATCAGCCATTGGCCTTATGTTTCCCAAGAAAAGCTCATTATTTGTTTGAAAAGGGAGTTAGAAAATTTAAGGAGCTTTGGGATTTTCATATTTTTGATTGGGTTCCTTGGAACAACATTAAGGAGAAGTATGGGCTGAATTCTAGTTATGAGCAGTTCATAATTTTATTAAATCTCTAGTGCTAGTTGATCTAACAATGAAGCTTTGCACTTCAAGGGACTAATTTTTCTTTGGAGATTGGAAATGGTTATCTTATAGTCACTTCAATAATCTTCCATTAAAAAATGTATATTTAAAGTTGCTTCCTAGTTGGAATACTACTATTCCTTTGAATCAAAAGTTGAAATGTAGGCTCAACACTAAATTTTGGTGTAAATTAAGTGCTTAAATATGGTGTTCCAAAGCTGGTTTTGACTCACAGGTGTTGTTTTAGAAGATATTACATTGCAAGCTACCTGTGGGAGATAGATTGAAGTGCATTATGGTCCAACTAGCAAACTGCCCTTTTTATAAGGCTATGGAAAGTTTGAGGCACATTTTTTAGGATTGTGTATATGTTAAAAGGCAATGGTTTACTATTTTTAGAGACTTCTCAACTATTTTTAATCATGAAACACTAGGAAAGAGGATATTTTTGGGCTTGTTATGCAAAATGATGTGATTGATGAGTTACTTGGAGAGGAGTTGTTGCACATGCTAGGGTTACAAGACATAACAAAAAACCTTCTTTGGGTTGTGAAGGTTTGTTTGTGATGTGGAGTTTAGCAGTGCAAGAGGGGTCTTTGTAGTTTCAAGTGGTCCAGCAAGGGTTTATTTCCCTCTTTTTTGTAAGTGTTGGTGATTATTGGGTGTTTTTTCTACCTATTCTATGTTTGAAAGGGCTTTGACTGGGGATTTTGGATGGGTATTTTTTCCTTAGCAGTGGGATGGCCTTAGTTGGAGGAGAAAATTTAAACCAAAATATGTCTTTTCAAGAAGTTTTATCTAGGAGGGGCGCCGGTCTGAGCCCAGTTGTTAAGGTGTTCCCTGTCGCAGGGCGCCCACCATGGGTTTGACTCTCTAGTGCTCCTGTGGTATCGGTTGGTGTTGTATAACTGAAAATATGTTATAGTTCTGTGAATCCTTGCATGCAAGGATACTCAATAATGAGTCCTTGCAAATCAATTCACAACTCTCTATCCGAGAAGAGCAGGGATTGATATTGTGGCCCTCATATTGACCCAGTTACCCCTGCAAATATAGTCTCAGAATGAGAGATTCAAAGAGGAGAAGCAAGAATGCCAATCTCCATGAATCTTGTTCTTGCAATGCAACAATGAAAACTAATCTAAATGACTATAAAATGCAATAAACAAAACTAATTTATTGAAATGAAAATTAATCTGCATGCAATGCCATAAATGAATTACTTTGCAAATTAATCTACTATGAAGATTAAGCTAAAATGTAATATTAAACTATATGCTCTAAAACTAAGATGCTTATAAAATCAAAATAATGCGTAATCTCAAATGATAAAATTCAAGAAAATTTGTAGCATAAGTATGATGTAAAAAATCGTGATCTTTTGAAATGAGAATGAGAGGGCTCATTTTATAGGCAAAAGTGGAATTGAAGGCAAATTCAGAAGCAATGTGTGATAAATAGAAAAATAGAAACAAATCTTGATTGAAATTCTTTTTTAGTTTATTTCCCTTTTAACTAATTTGTTTCCATTTTTTTCATCACAGGATATTCTTGAGAGGATATTTCATTTATTTAATTTAATTTAAGATGATAATATCTCTTTTAATAAAATAAAATAAGATTATGTAATTTAGAAATAAATATTAATAAAATAAAATAAAATTATTTAATTAAAAATAGATTTAATTAAATAGCATCATTTTATTTAAGTAATATTAACTTCAATTAAATAACATCATTTTATTTATTAAAAGGGATTTATTTCTTTTGATTAAATAACATTAATGAAGCATTCAAACCTTAGGGAAAATTGAAACATTTGAAATAGTTATGAATTGATTAAGAAATTTGATTTGAAAATGCGACAATCATTGATTCGAAAGTTGATGTTGACAAATTAAATAAATGGGGCCCAAAGTCTAGGTGACCATTTTAGGTTGCATACATTTGCCCCTCTTTGACTAATGTGAGGTCGACTCGGATCACATGCAGTCAAAGAATGAAGTTGCAATGTGAGATCGATTTGGGATCACAAAACAACTCGAGATGTGAGGTCGACGATCACATCCGACAAACATAAACAAAAGGCCTTTGAACATGAGGTCGATTCGGGATCACATCCAAAGTGAGAGATAAGAATCTCAAGCAAGGTTGCCCCAAGAGAAGCAATTGATAAATTGATAAAGTTGAATCAAGGATTGAAGTTTGATAGGTATGCCCCCTCGTGATTGAAATCGAAATGAGATAAATTAAAAAATTTGATCAAATCAAACAAAAGATAAGGTTCTTGATGTAAGATGAAAAATATAGGAATCACAGAACCTAGGTAGATCAGCAAGAAAATTATGCCCTAAGGTTGAATTAGAAGAAAAGAAGTGGGGTGAAATCGAATGGAAGATAGAAGTTTGGAGGAAATGGAAAGAAATGGAGAGAAGGAAGAGAATCTGCCTCAATAAAGAGGATGCATCAAAATCAATCAACTGTTTAAGATAGGGAATTTCGATTGAGATCACGAAAGAAGATAAGGAAATGAAGAATGTGATCACAGTTGATGAAAAATCCACAAGAAAGATGAAGGAAACCCTCTCAAACCCATAATACAGCCTAAAAGTGCAAATTAACATGAAGTCTAAATAATGCAAGTTACATGAAAATGCAAAGGTGTACTTGCAATAGGGTAACATAGGTTTTTGTGTGTTCATCATTCATTAGAGAATGTAAGAGAACTTATTTTCATCATTGGGCCTTTATTACCGGACATCGGACAATCACACAATCATCACTAGTCACAAACGTAACTATGAAGATATGAATGTGATTTATATCAGCTTGGAATGTGGAAAGATTCTAACATGAGCATCAAAGACATGAAGGTCAAGATGACTACAATGTTAGCTTACCCAATTTAATGTAGCAAAACCACGCTCGCATCAAGACATAAACGCCAGGATTACCATGAGAATGGTTGTGCAAAAACATTCAAGGATGATGCCATAAATCTCTTAAGTGTGTCAAGGAGACAACAAGAGACACTGAAGAGGTTCAAGACAACACCCACAAGTAGAAGGCAAATAAAAACATGCCCCATGCCCCAAGTCCTCTAGCTATGCATCACAGAGAGACTTATTAGACAAGGACACTCAACAAAAATCAATATCAGTCAGCACACAAAGAAAAGATCATGGCATATCTCAAACATTAAGTGTTGCAATTAAAAAATTTTAAGTGTGTAAACTGATACTGAGTTCCGAGGATAAGGATCGAATGCTTGCAAGTAGGTAAGATCACATGACCGAACTAGATAAGACCAAACTGATAAGTGTTGAAAAACACACGATGTCAGGGGTTGTGTTGAAAAACACAGTTGGGTTAGTGTTGAAAAACACCATTTGTGAGGTGTCCTAAAGACAAGCATATCCAAGAGACCAAAGCTAACACAGTGATGCCCCTAGACAAAGACAAAGACCAATTCCAAACCAAGGCAATAAGGACAAGGCATGATGGAGAAAGGCTAAGTGTCGAGGATGCATGCTAAGAAATAGGGATGCAAAGGCCTCAAGTAGCGCCTGTTTCCAGGTTTTCACCACTTGGAAGAATTTTTTTTTTAGGACTTTTTATATATATATATATATTTTTTGTATTTTTGCTACCAAGGCACCTATTTCCAGGTTTTCACCAAGGCACTTTTTTCTTTTTTTTTTTTTTTGTATTTTTCATTTTTTTTGTATTTTTTCAGCATCATATTTGAATTTTTTTGGATTTTTTGACAATATATCAATTTTTTTTTGTAATTTTTTCAGTATCATATATCAATTTTTTTTGGAACTTTTTTCAGGGTCATAATTATATACAAAGGATGCCCCCAGACAGAACGAGCATCAAGGATAGAACTTCTTCAGGTGCAAAACATTGATAGGCTCAGGGAGCTGCTCCCCCTCTTCAAGATAGTAGATAGGCACCTGCTCCAAAAGCTGTTGTGATGATGTAGGTCGCCAATTAGGTTCAAATTTTCCCTTCTGTTCTCGATTCTTGGTTCTTAGGATTCTCTCAGGACAAGATCTCCTACTTGGAATTCTCTAGGGTGAACCTTTTTGTTGAAGGCTTTGGACATCCGCTTTTGATAGACCCTCATATGGTCAAATGATGCTTTACGCTCTCATCAAGAAGTTCCAATTCTTGCAATCTCATGGCGATAGTCTATCCGTAAACTAGACCTTTGAGAGAGACCCGAAGTGATGGAATCTCAACCTCTAAAGGTAACACTGCTTCAGCGCCGTATGTGAGGGCAAAAGGAGTAGCCCTAGTTGGAGTATGAATACTCGTTCTATAGGCCCACAGGGAAGATTTATTTGTAGGTGCTAGTCTCTACCATTCTTATGAACTGTTCTGTGCAAAATCTTGAGAATGATTTTTTTTGAAGCCTTTGCCTGACCATTTCCTTGTGGGAAGTAAATGGAGGACCAATGTTGCTTTATCTTGAATCTTTGGCGAGTTCTTTAAGGTCCTTATTTTTGAACCGACCTCCATTGTTAGTGATGATCTCAGATGGCACTCCATATCGACAGATGATATGGTTTAAAATAAATAAAGACACTGTCTTGCCTGAGGCAATAGAAAGTGGAACAGCCTCTACCCATTTTGTGAAGTAGTAGTAGCAGTGATAATGAACTTATGCCCACCTGATGAGTTGGGATGAATCTGCCCAACAAGGTCAAAGGCCCATCACTGAAATGGCTAGTGAGATATAGAAGGAATTAGCTCCCCCCTAGAGCATGTATCGGTGTCCATGTTTCCATTTTCACAAGACTTAGCAAATGCTACCGCATCTATCTGCATCGTAGGCCAATAGTACCCTGCCCTAAGCAACCTTCTAGCCATGGAAAGACCATTATAATGTCCTCCACATATGCCCTCGTGGATGTCAACTAGCGCTTGATCGGATTCCTCCTTTTCTAAGCACCTAAGAAGTGTTCCATCTAGACCCCTCCTATACAAATCACCAGAGATGAGGGAATGGCGAGAGGCGTTGCGGATAAGGTTTCTTCTTTCAGATCGGTTAAATGTATCGGGGATGATGCCATCATGAAGATATGAGTAAATAGCACCATAGCGGGAGGATTCATGATTGACAAGGGTACAAATGACATGGATTTTGGGTGAGTCAAATATGGGATATCGTAGCTCTTCCACCAGGAATTCATATCTGGACTCATGTTCCTCTAACTGAAGAAGTGAAGCAAGGGTGGCCATAGCATCAGCTGCTTTGTTCTTAGCCCTAGGGATTTGCTGAAAGGTGACAAAAGTAAAATATTGTCTTAATGAATCAACCATTTTTTTGTAAGGTACCAACTTGTCATCTTTTGTTTGGTATTGTTCATTGACTTGGTTGATGATCAGCTGAGAATCCCCATAGATATGTAGTTCTGTGATATTCCACTCTATGGCCATTTTTAGTCCATTTATCAAAGCCTCATACTCAGCTATGTTGTTTGTGCATGGAAAGAGTAACTTGTAAGATTTAGGAATAGTATACCCATGAGGAGAAACAAACAACACACCAGCTCCAGAACCATTTTGCATGCAAGAACCATCAAAGAATAGTTTCCAGGATCTTTCAGTCATGTACATAAGATGCTCATCTGGAAAGTTGACTTGAATGGGCATATTATCTTGAATAGGGAAATTAGCCAGTTGATCTGCAATAGCTTGGAATTTGATTGCTTTGCACTCAATATACTCTATGTCAAATTTAGAAAGAATCATCATCCATTTAGCAAGTCTACCCGTGAGAGCAGCTTTACCGAGCAAGTATTTGAGAGGATCAATTTTTGCTATGAGGTATATGGTGTGCGCGAGCATATAGTGTCGCAATTTTTGAGAAGCAAACACTACTGCGAGGAAAATTTTTTCAATACTAGTATAATTAACCTCATAAGAAACAAGAGTGTGACTAATGTAATATATGGCCCTTTCTTTCCCTTGTTCATCTAATTGAGCCAACAATGCCCGCAGTGAAGATTCAGTAGCTGAGACATATAAAATGAGAGGTTTTCCTAGAATGGGAGGCATTAAAATGGGAGGATTTGCCAAGTATTCTTTAATTTGATCCATGCTCTTTTGGCAATCCTTATTCTAGACACATTGAACACCTTTATGCAAATTTTTGTTGAAAGGTTGTGCTCTATCTGCCAATTGTGAAATAAACCTCCTTATGGATTGAAGGCGCCCTTGAAGACTCCTCATTTGGCTGACATTTTTGGGAGGTGGCATGTTTATAATGGCTTGAACCTTTTCAAGGTCCACTTCTATTCCTTTAGCTGAAATGATGAATCCCAATAATTTGCCAGAAGTAACACCAAATGCACACTTTTTTGGGTTTAATCTTAGTTGAAATTGTTCCATGCGATCTAGAATCACTTCTAAATCAGCCAAATGTGTTCCTCTTCTCTTAGACTTAGCCAGGGTGTCATCCACATAATCTTCCATATTCTTATGCATCATGTCATGGAAGATGGTTGTCATAGCTCTTTGGTAAGTAGCTCCTGCATTTTTCAATCCAAAGGGCATGACATTCCAACAATAAGTACCCCAGGCACATGTGAATGCAGTCTTTTCTTGATCCTCAGGAGCTATCTTGATCTGATTATACCCAGAAAAACCATCCATCAAAGAATATATCTCATATCCCGCTGTCATGTCCACTATCATGTCTACGTTAGGAAGTGGAAAATCATCCTTTGGGCATGCTCTATTAAGATCTCTAAAGTCTGTACAGATTCGAATGGTTTTATCATATTTAGAAATAGGTACAATGTTGGAAATCCAGTCAGCATAGTCTATGGCTCTAATGAATCCTGCACCAAGGAGCTTTTCTAATTCAGCTTTCACTAAAAGAGCTATATGAGGGTGCATTTTTCTCAACTTCTGTTTGACTGGTTTCACACCTAGAGCTATGGACAAATGATGCATAATGAGATTAGTGTCCAACCCTGGCATGTCTGAGTATGTCCATGCAAAGTTAATTTCCTTCTTTTGGAGGAACTTAGTATAGGCTTTCTTTTCTTTAGGTGATAAAGATTTAGCCAAGTGTACAATTTTTGGAACTTCCTCTGTGCCCAAATTAACAGCTTCTGAGGTTCAACCAATACTGATGATCTATCCTAGAAATAGCTTGGGAGACTATCAAGTACCTCATCCGTAGGTGCCTCTGGGAGGTTTTCACCTTTGGATACGTCTTTTATTTTTACTTTTTTTGGTTCTGACACCGCCACATAGTGGTTTTCGCCATCAAAACTCTTATTCTTTTTTTCTTTTCTTTTTATCTTGTGACTAAGGTACTTGATGTCAGGTTCTGTCATACTGGTAGCCGGTTCACTGGTGGAAGAGACTACAGGTTCAATGGCATTTAGATAGCAGGTGATCTCATAGTCATTGTGAAATGTCAAGAGTTGAGGCTCTTGGTACCGTTGAGACCAATCAATAAGGTTGGGGTGAACAAGGGGTAGGTTGATGACCGGTTCAAGATTAAGGATATAGGTGGTGTCATCTCTGGTGACTGTAGAATTGGAATCTGTCAAGTTTCCCTCTAAAGTGTCTAAATCAGAATTTATCCTAGCAAGCGAAGAATCGTCTACTAATGTGACATGTGGGTTCCAATCTTCTAATCTAACACATGACTCGTCAGTTACATCAGGTTGAGAACTATAAGCATGGACAACATCCATATCCAAGTCAACTGTTGCATCTGAGAGTGAATCCCATTCAAACTCATGAGAGTCTATTTCTGAATTATTGTTGGAGCCTCGTGATGTAGAAGCCTCAAGATTTGGAAGAGGCTCCTCTCCTCTAGCAATTTGCTCAATCACAAAATTATCTGAATTATCACCATCCGTTGCAGCTGGGATGGAGACACTATCCATAGTCAATCTTGCATTCATATAGTCACTATCTATTGCAAATGAGATAGGAGGACTATCAATTATTAAATCTCTTGAATCTTCCCAAAGGAGATTTGTTGAAGGTACCCAATCATCTGTTATGTCTTGTTGATTGGTCAAATCTGGTACATATTCTATGTCATCTTTACTATCCCGCCTATCAGAAATGGGGACAGTGCATTTATTGTTGTTCATAAAGCCTAGGCCAACCGGTTTCTTAGACTTACGTGCAAAAAGATCATGATTGAGTGGTTCGGCTCTAGCATCTAACCTGTGACTAAGAGGGCCATATCCTGGATAACCCATCTTCTTGACAAAAGTATATCCTCTCCCATAGGACTTAGGAGAGGGGGAGAAATTTTCATTGTGCTGGTATTTCTCCTCTTTGTATAGCCAATCTCAAACAACTACTTCCTCTTTTTCATCTTGTATTGGTACTGAGGATTCAACAAACTTGTCAAATAGTGTCATTGTTGAAGATGATGGTTTCATCTCTTGTGAAGGCTTTCCATATGTCCTAGGGGAAACAGGCATCTTTGCAAAAGAGTCAAGTTGATACCCCCCCATGCCAAGGTCTACTGACTTAAATTTGTTTTGACAGTCTGCTAAAGTTGTTTCATATTCCTTTGCTGCTCGGTTAAGAGGGACATGAACATTAGTTGAGATTGAGTTAATTGATAAGGTGTTATCCCCTGGTATGCAAATTTCTGTTCCATTGTAGGGGAACTTAACACACTAGTGGTAGGTAGATGACACTGCCTGCATATCATGAATCCATGGTCTACCTAGTAAAATGTTGTATGCAAGGGTTCCAGTATCAATAATTTGAAACAAGATATCTTTTTCAACTGGGCCAATTCTGACAGGAAGGATAGCCAACCCCTTAGAACTTCGTTCTACCTCATCATAGGCCTTTATGGTGATCTTCTTTCTAGTGTCAATCACTTGCTCTGAATAACCCAAAGTTTTTAACAAATTCAAAGTACAGATATTTAACCCAGCACCCCCATCAATCAACACGTGCCTGACACGGGTTTTATGAATCATGACTTCAATGTGAAGGGCAAGATTGTGTGGATGGCTTAGGGATTTGTCATCATCTTCACAGAAAGAGAGGTAATGTGGGCTAGTAATGTGATTCACCATGCCTTGGAATTGGTCTATATCAATGTTGTTGGGGACATTTGTTGTGCGCAAAGCATCCTCAAGGATTTGCTTATGTCTAGGGGACAACTCTAGAAGCTCTAAGATTGAGATCTGTGCTGGAGTTTTCTGTAACTGATCTACAAGATTTTAGTTTGGTTTGAGAGCAGTGGCGGACTTTATAGTGACATTCTTGGATGCCACTTGCTTGGATTTGTTGGATGGACCTGAACTAGGCCCTCTGAGAATAATAGGGGCTTGACTCCTGGTAATAGTATTAAGGGCTTGGGAAGATAACCTAGAATGAGGACCTCTCAGCACCACAACAGGTTGGTTGTCAAAAATAGGGGGAGAGTCATAACCATGCGGGTCCTTAATCCTTATCATATTAACACTTGGCTCCACAACTTCAAGCATGTTTATCACATTTTCTGCCACTGTATAGGTGTAGTTGATTGCAGCTTTACCATTCTATGATTTAGAGGTTTCCCCCTTGTCGTAATTAGGCAAAGGTTCCATAAAAGCCTTATGATCAGCATTGGTATTTAGGCCATCAACTTGAAGCTTTCCACTTTCTATAAAATCTTGGATGTTTTGTTTTAATCTCCAATAGTTTTCAACAGCATGGCCAGGGCCATTATGAAATTTACAGAATGCCTTGTCATCCCACCAATGTGGCTTAGGATCTGGAATGTGAAATTTTGCAGGATCCTGAGGATGTGCCAAGTTGTTAGCAATGAGAGTTTTGAGAATATCCTCATATAGGTCACCCAATTTGGTAAATTGCCGCTTCTGGTTTTTGGGCCTCTCCTGATATCTTGGTTTACTTTCTTGTTGTGGAGGTGCATTAAGCTTCATTGCTTGCATAGCCTTAGTCAAATTAAGAACACTTTGATCTCTTGATTGGGAAGAATCCACAACTCCATCATTGACAACTTGTTTGTTTTTGTTCCAATTGTTGTTCTTCCCTTTATCCTTATTGTTGTGTTGACCATTGTTGGTATTATTGTTATGTCTGGTCAAAATGCCTTGTTCTTTTAGAACATCCTCAATGCGGCATGCAGTTTCAATCATGGTATCAAAGGAAGTGAAGACTATCTTTTTGATCTCATATCTCATTTCAGGCACCAAATTACTAACAAGTATGTCAATCTTTTCATCCTCATGGATCGTCCTAGGATACCGAGAGCATTGTCTCCTCCACCTTTGCAAGAAGGTAACAAAGGGTTCCCCCTAATTTTGTTTCAAGTTGCATAGGTCCAACATAGTAACAGATCTTGACAGATTATATGCGAAGTGTTGAACGAATCTATGAACAAGTTCTCTAAAAGTCTTGACAGGAGGAGTGATATTGGTAAACCATTCCATTGCTTGTCCTTTAAGACTCCTAGGGAACAACCTCATCAAATAGGAGTCATCTTGATGGAATTCAAAGCTCATAGTATAGAACTGACGCACATGGTCGTGTGGATCACCACTGCCATCATATTTATCGTATTGTGGGAATTCCACCCTCTTTGGAAAATCTTTCATACTCACACTCTTGTCGAATGGATTAGGACAAATTGAGTCTAGTGAGAATGAGCTCTTAGGTTGCATCATTTTCTCCATCATTTGCTTCATTTGGCGGATTTCTTCCTCTTGAGAGGGATTTTGCTTTTGTATTTTGTTGTCCACATCAAAATTATAAGGGACTCTGGCACCCTTGTTGATTAGACTTTCCAAGAACTTATCTTTGTTTTGTTCCAAATACCTCTCCACATACTGTTGGAAGATAGGCTCTTGTTGTATTCACATGAAGTCTTGAGTATCAAAGTCATAATGTGAGCTACCACCTCCATGTTGGGAACCAGGATGTACATGTTGGGAGTGTGGTCTTGAATTTCTGGGAGGAGTTTGCCTCCTATAGTGAGCATACTAAGAAGCCCTTCTTCCTCTAGGACTAGGAGATCTAGAAGGGGTCCTTGACTGCCTTCTACTTCTTGGTGTTCTGGAAGGGGTGGAGGGAGGAGAATTATGTCCACTGTTAGCACCCCTTGTATTGTATTGCTTGTTTAATTGGTGGGCTAACTGCCTATCTTGCTCCTCTTGAGCGAGTTTCCTTTGTACTTCCAATAAAGCTTGGCTCTCTTCCTCAAGTTGTCTAAACTTTTCTTGCTTTGTAGCTTGTTCATCTAGAAAGGCTTTCTTTTCACATTCAATTCTTTTGAGCCTATCACTTGTGAACCTTGAGGTATGTTGAAGTGGTGAGCTTGGTCTAGACTGTTTGAACAAGTCATTGGTATACGTTGTATTGACATGAGCATCACGAGGTTCATTGTCTTGGTCTTTGTGTTGTGACCATTGTTCTTGGTGAGCTCGTCTCTTATACCTTTCATCCCATTAATGGGCATCCAAATATCTTGCATTAATGAGGGGTGAACCAGGGTGATCATCATGAGAAGAATTTACAAATATCATGTTGTTTTTGTGTTGTTCATAGATATCATCAAGATTTTGATCCATGGCTTCCCTCTCCCGCCGAGTGACAATATAACTCATATCCATACCTGAGTGGGAAGGTGCTGAGGGGGTACTCAAGTCACTAAAATGGCTCTTTGGGTCAAAATAGGTTTCAGACTGACTCCTAGGTGACTGGTCAAATATTGGTTCCTTTTCCTTTCTCTTTTGAGAGTCTGAACTGGGTAGTTGGTTAAAGACTATCTGAGGTCGCTCCTTGGCTCACTTGATATCTTGTTGTGACCGACATGAAAGGGAGAGTTGTGTCGATTAATTCTAAGAAACGTCAATACCAGACTAGGATAGTAAAAGTTTTCTCTTGTCCGAGAGAGATGGTGGAATAGAACTGTTGCAAATAGGTGCAAACCAACACTGCCACAGAGGTGCTCAATTCTTGGGTGAACACCCTAGCACATATGGATCAAGAGGATGACTTACACAAAGTGTACTAAGTTTGAATTGTATGAAAATGGGTGGACAAGGAGACTACTAGCACTCTCCAAGTGTGTTATCAAAGAGTTTAAAAATTTATCTATTTGACAGGAACAATTCCTAATTTGCCAATCTCAAGCAAAATGGCTTATGAGATCAAGGATCACTAATTCAAAAGGTCAAGGATACATAAACCCTAAATACAGAACAAGTCTCTAAAACTGGGACAAGTCACCCAATCGAAGAACTCAGTATTTCAGTTTGTTGTTTGTTTTCAAAGATCAAGCAAGTATATCAACAAATTTTGATCAAGCACATAGGTTTCAATCAGACAAGTTGTGATACAAAAAGTAGTCGATAACAGATCTATCAAGGACAAAGCAACTCGATAGTATCGGGGGAGTCTTGTTTGAAGATGTTTGGACAATGTTTAAGACTCAAAAACAAACACATAGCTATCCCTACCAAAGAAAATGGTGAGAATCCAAAACCTTTGCCCCATTGCTTATGCGCATACGTGCACCTCACATAGCTGTGTCACCCCCTAGAGGGCACCCGTGTTTTTGGTGTTTCCAAGGACTCAATAGTGTATGTTCAAAGGTTACCCTTGTAGCAGGGGCCAGTGTCACAACCACCTCCAAACGTCCAAGTGTATGCCTATGATGGGAATCTGTGTATGATCAACATACAGAGAGATTCTTCCCCCTCCTTGCGCAAAGATTATGACTCCTTTCGGAGGTGAAACGGGTAGGCAACTAACTAAGAGGTTTTTACTTGGCTTCCATTCACAATAACCTTCGGTGCCTCTGATATAGAGCTCGGGCCTCGCAGCCACACCAACACCTGAAAATCACACACCCCCGCAAGCAGGGCTCGGAGTGGCGCCGCTCAGTGCAATAAACAGAGCTTTTCCATGATGATCGTCCAAGTCATGGAAAAGAAGTTACTATGGTCTTGGAGTCTTTAGACTCAACAAGACGTTCTTTATTATAGTGAGGTGGAATCACCGGCGATAGGTGTGTACTCACTTGGGTCGTTCCCGGAGGTTCAACTTCCGGCAGGCCCTCTAAAGGTGACACTGGACATGGCTCAGATTCGGGTTTCTGATTTTTTGATTCTCCCAAAAGGAGAAGAGCATACTTCTCTAGCCCGTCTCTTTACCCAAACACGCTAAACAACCTTAATCACGAGCTAGTTTCACTTCACCAAATCCACACACTTTTGGGTTTCTGATTCTCTCAATGAGAGAAGAGCATAATCCCCTGACGAGTGAAAGTACTAAAGATTCACTACCTTGCTCTGCTCCCTAAGAGTTCGTCATATTAGTAAGATCATCAGGAGCCTGAATTTTTCCATGGTCATCACCTCCATGTAACAAAGAGCCAAATTCCCTACTCACTATCGAAACTTCTAAGAATTTTAACGAAGCCCTAATTAGACTATGTGAATTGAAAAGCGAGGAAAACAAACACAATATTTTTTTAAATAAGATCTTTGACAAGCGTAAGTGTTTGTTTTCAAAGTCTTTGTTACGCGTCTTGCAATCAAACCGTTAGTGTGTTTTAAGTTCTCTGACTGGCGTCCTACGAAACTGTTATGCTATGAAAAAAGAATTCAGAAGAACCGAATTAAAAAATCTAATTTAATCTAGTCAAAATTTAATCTAAAAAGAATTAGTTAACAAAACTAAAATTAAACTAAATTAATCTAATACTAAACTAAAAATTTAAAACAAAACTAATCTAAATTAATAAAATTAAAAATCTAATCTAATTAAAAAAAAATCTAATCTAAATTAATAATTCTAATTTAAATTAATAAAGTTAAAAAATCTAAAGTAAAAAAATCTAATTTAAATTAACAAAGTTAAAGAATCTACTTTAAATTAACAAAGTTTAAAAAAATCTAATTTAAAAATCTAAATTAAAGACTAAACCAAACTAACTAAAAACTAAACTAAATTAAGATTAAAAACTAAATTAAAATTAAAAACTAAACTAAATTAAAAACATAAATTAAAACTAAATTAAAAATATGCATAAAAATCTTCAAATTTGATTTTTGAAAAATCTGATAGAGTAGAAAAAACAGAAACTAAAAATTTTTTTAAACCCTTTAGCCAGGTGAAAAAAATGACGCGTGACAGTTTCTGTGCAGCTATTTTTTTTCAGATCTGTGAAAGAAATCAAAAAAATGAAAGATACCCAGATTGGATTTCAACTCTGGCTACAAAACCCAGAAATTATTTTTCCTAAAACTAAGTGGAAGCTAGATTTATGAAGCAAAACTAAAAAATAAATTAAAAACTAAATTAAAAACTAAATTAAAAACTAAACTAAATTAAAAACTAAAAAGTAAAAACGGTGGGCACCAAAATGTATAACTGAAAATATGTTATACTTCTGTGAATCCTTGCATGCAAGGATACTCAATAATGAGTCCTTGCAAATCAATTCTGGAGAAGAGATATTGTGGCCCTCAGATTGACCCGTTACCCTGCAAATCTGTCTGAATAAGAGATTGAAAAGAGGAGAAGCAAGAATGCCAATCTCCATGAATCCTGTTCTTGCAATGCAACAATGAAAACTAATCTAAATGGCTATAAAATGCAATAAACAAAACTAATTTATTGAAATGAAAATTAATCTACATGCAATGCCATAAATGAATTATTTGCAAATTAATCTACTATGAAGATTAAGCTAAAATGTAATATTAAACTATATGCTCTAAAACTAAGATGCTTATAAAATCAAACTAATGCGTAATCTCAAATGATAAAATTCAAGAAAATTTGTAGCATAAGTCTGATGTAAAAATTCGTGATCTTTTGAAATGAGAATGAGAGGGCTCATTTTATAGGCAAAAGTGGAATTGAAGGAAAATTCATAAGCAATGTGGGATAAATAGAAAAATAGAAACAAATCTTGATTGGAATTCTTTTTTAGTTTATTTCCCTTTTAACTGATTTGTTTCCATTTTTTTCATCACATGATATTCTTGAGAGGATATTTCATTTATTTAATTTAATTTAAGATGATAATATCTATTTTAATAAAATAAAATAAGATTATGTAATTTAGAAATAAATATTAATAAAATAAAATAAAATTATTTAATTAAAAATAGATTTAATTAAATAGCATCATTTTATTTAAGTAATATTAACTTCAATTAAATAACATCATTTTATTTATTAAAAGAGATTTATTTCTTTTGATTAAATAACATTAATGAAGCATTCAAACCTTAGGAAAAATTGAAACATTTGAAATAGTTATGAATTGATTAAGAAATTTGATTTGAAAATGCGACAATCATTGATTCAAAAAGTTGATGTTGACAAATTAAATAAATGGGTCCCAAAGTCTAGGTGACCATTTTAGGTTGCATATAGGTGTGTCCTTCCAGCACTACTGGTCATGGTAAAAAGTTTATTGGCAGTGGGGGGTTATAGGGGGGGTCGTGCTGCACCTGATTCCCCTTGTTAAAAAAGAAAAAGAAAATTTTTTTATCTAGGAATGAACCTTCTTTGTCAAATCATACAAGTGTTGTCAATTTGTTGAACAAGTCCTTGGGTAGGGGGTAAGTAGAGATTGATGGGGGCCCAAATTAGGGTCTTAATTGGCCACTTTTTTTTTTAAAAAATTTGAAATCAAGAAATACTCACCTTGGATGAAAAATTGAGGATAATTACACTCAAAATTTTAAGATGCAACAAAAAAATGTTCATAGTGCTTCGAGTCTACTTTCTAAACTACTATTTTTAAAAAATTGGTAGAGATTAAGGGGTTAAAAAAAGGGATCCACAAAAATTGGTGTTGTTCTTATCAAAAAACATAACATAGTGTCTTTTGTGGCTCCCTTAAAAGGTTAATTTTTTTTTTTTTGGTTTTTTTAAAATCGATTGAGTGAGAAATTAGCTAATAGCATGTAGTTTATGCTTGGTTTTTTTGAGAATTTTTTAGTGAATATTTTATTTTTTAATAATTTTCAAAGTAGACACATCTTGCAAATCAAAATTTTGGTTGTGATACCCTTATAATTTTTTTCATTAAAAGTGGTGGGGCCACTGAAAATATTGTTAATAGAAAAAGAGAGATTACAATTTACCTATACAAGTTGAGAAGTTCTTAGTAGATGAGAGATAGATAGAATATGAAAGAGATACATTACAAAAATATCAAAAATATGTTGCAAATATACAACCCAAAGTAAAGGTAATACATTATGAGTACAAGTATCCAAAGTTGATCAGGAAAAAGGAGGAGAAACTATCAAATTGACTCAAACCAAAAAGGAAAAGAACCAAAACATCGATATCAAGAAGAACCTCGAAGTGTAGAATGAAATCCATACAGGGAGCAACCACCAAAAAATCCAATAAGAGAAGGAAATTAGGTGTTACTTTTAGTAGAAGAGGTGATGTTCACAAGAGGTGAGAAGTAAGGCTCAACATGGGGCTCAATGAGAGCATGGAAGATGAGAAACTAGATGACATTATAGAGGTTTTGAATCAAATCACAAACAAAATTTCCATAGTGAAACCCTAGTCTATGAAGTTGAAAATCAAACTCATGTGGGAAATAATCAAGAAGGCCATCTGCCATAGAGTAGAGGAGAGTATAAAGGCACCTGTTTGAAAGAAAATGTTGCCGACATAAAATTCCCCCACCAAATTGGAACCCTAAAAAATATCGTAACTTTCCAAAGCCAGTTGCAAGGCCAACAAGGGGAAAATGTATGGAAGTAGATACATTCCTTCTAAGAATTTAACCATTTCATCTCTCCAAAGAATTTCCATGAGATTGGAGACAAACCTTGAAGCTAATCTATGAGGCAATGCCAAAGTGTGGAATTCCATCCAATCCTAGCCAAGAATTGTCAAAATTACATCTTCCACCTAGTTACATTCTATCACAAAAATCCTTAATTTCTCAAGTGTGAGAGGCAAGTTTTCCTAAATCTCATGAATTCTAGCTAGAAAAAGAACCCTAAAAGAGTTGTCCATTGTTGTAGCACCAGAGCAAGCCAAAGAAGTGTGAAAATAAGCCACCAAGAAGCCATATTAATAAACCAAGAATTACTACAACATAATGAACTGGGAAGCAATCACACAAGCCAACATTAATACACTAGACTCCCATTGTACCATAAAGAGGTGAGGAGGTGAAAAACCATAAATGAATTATCTTTAAAAGTACCAAGAGGCTTAACTGTAAATGCAGAGTGTTGCCCCAACAAGAAGCCAAAAAAAATGTCATTTCAAGTGGGAGAGTCATGGAATCATTGCCAAGATAGCGAGAACTGCTATAATAAGCTTCTCCAATGTCCATCAACGTGAGTAGACCTCACACAGGCAGACAAAAGAGGAGTGAAAGATAGATATTTAGAGAATCAAAATGTAAAACAAGTGACATGCCAAAATTTTCCATCCAAAGTATCAAATACCAATGGATTATTGTCAGAAATTTAAATAGGATAAAACCTATAGGGTTGCTGCCTTGTTTCCCCAAACAATAGGGGAATACAAAAAAAAAAGTGAAATAGACTCAGAGATGTAAAACTGGGCATGCAATCTTGTTTTTTGTATTAACTCAGAAAGATAACAAATTACAAAATGCTTTCAGACTGAAACTACAATCTATTGATTACAAACTAAACTTGCAACAATTTGGAGTTCCATGTCTCACAAACTAACAAACTTTTAAAAGATTCTCAAATATCTCTTTCCTTCTTTTTGATTGGAGCTATCTACTACTCCTAGAAAACATTGAGTGATTTGGAGATTTCAGTTGCTCATTGCAAAATGCAATGAAAAAATATAGTTGCTACTATTCAGGAGCTTCTCTGAATCACACAGAGAACCCACACAAAAAAATCCTTTTCTCAAACTGCTGCTACACAACAAACTTACTCACATTCTATTCTTCATTCCTTTTTTCTTCACAAAATTCCCTCTCAAATTTGAATCTACCTACCACATTTAATTCTTTTGTACACTGAGCTACACATGAGGAGAAAGTTGGGAAAGTAATCCCCAAAAACAAACTTCCAGCTGTGCTGGCAACAAATGCCCCAGATAGGTAGGTGGCAACGAGAAGAGGCTCAAGGGAAATTAATTTCTCCAACACTCCCCTTTTGTCCTAAGTTGACAAAAAAGAGATCAATCATTATCCAAATTGAAAGAATGCCCAAACTATTCCTTAGGCACTCAAAGTTGTCCCTGTTCAAAGGCTTGGTGAATATGTCTAGTAGTTACTGCTCAAACTTGCAAAATTCCATTCTAATTTCACCATTTTCAACTAATTATCTAATAAAGCGATACCCGATAATCTCAATGTGCTTTCTTCCTCCATGAAACATAGAATTTTTCATCAAAGCTATTGATGAAACATTGTCACAAAAGATTATTGTTCCATCCTCTTGTTCTTCTCTCAAATCTACCAAGTGTCTTCTTAGCCAAATAGCTTGAAATGTTGTTGCATTTGTTGCTATATACTCAGCCTAGGCTATTGATAGGGAAACTATGGGTTGCTTCTTTGAAGCCCATGAGATAGCTCCCAAACCCAAATGAAATACATAGCCTGATATGCTCTTCCTATCATCCACACTTCCTGCCCAATCACTATCCATGTAACCAACCAACCCAAAATCATTTGTTGCACTACACAAAATAACATATCCTTTGGTTCCATTCACATACCTTAGGATTCTTTTACCCTCTTTCCAATGTGACTCATTTGGTGTCTCCATAAATATGTAAATTAGACTTACACTATTTATTATATTAGGCCTAGTTGTTGTTAAATACATTAAATTTCCAACCAAACTCTTAAACATGGTCAGATCCACATTTTTGCTACAATATTCCTTGCTCAAATTTAAACAAATGGTTGTTGGTGTGGGGGAAGGCTTGCTATCTTGCATCCTAAACCTTTTCAAAATCTCTACTACATACTTTTCTTGAGAGATAAAAATACCATCATGCATTTGTTTTACTTCTATGCCTAGAAAATACTTCAAAAGACCTAAGTCTATCATTTCAAACTCTCTTTTCATGTCCTCTTTAAAATCAATAATGAAGAAATCATCATCCATAGTGAAAACTAAATCATCAACATACAAGACAATAATTAAAACCTTACCATCAACAACCTTGATGTAAAGAGTGGGCTCACCATTGCTTTTTCTAAAGCCATTGCTCAACAAATATGAGTCAATCATGTTGTACCATGCCCGTGGAGCTTGATTTAGCCTATAAAGAGCTTTATTCAACCTATATACCTTGTTTTCTTGACTTGAAACTTCATAACTAGGTGGCTTCTCTACATATACCTATTATTTCAATTTAGGAAGGTAGACTTTACATCCATTTGAAACACCTTCCACTTGTGGTAGGCTGCAATTTCTATAAATGCCCGCAAAGTTTCCATCCTTTCTACTGGAGAAAATGTCTCATCATAATCTCTCCCAAAATGTTGTTTGTATCCCTTGAAAACTAATCTTTCCTTATGTCTCTTTATTCTTCCATCAACATCCTTTTGATCGTATAGACCCATTTCAGTCCAATTACTTTCTTGTTGAGAGGAAAATCAGTTAACTCCCATGTTCTATTCTTCTCTATTGCATCTATCTCCTCATCCATGCCTTCACACCATTTTGGTTCTTTCATAGCATCCTCAAAATAAATTGGATCACTATGAGAAAATAATGCAAAATTCACACTCATTAAATTATTCACCATACCTTTCACTTTGGTAGATCTCACTTAGACTCTTGGTTTTTCTTGGCATTAGGGAGGTGAGAGTAGGGTCTAAACTTTCATTATTGCTACTTCTTTACTAAATAGACCCTGTTTGGAGCTATCAATAGCTCTCGGGTGCCAATCCTCTAGTTGTCTGTGACTAATTTCCTTTCTGCCTGCTTACGTTAGGAGATATCATGAGATCTTTATGTCCAATTCTTTGGCTATTTGTTACTATCTTCTTGACTATCTACCTATGTTAGGATCTATCAGGAGTTGTCAGGAGTGGTCCAAAGTTGGTCTGGAGCTATCAAAAGTGAGTACAGGCACATCTTGTTGCACATCTTGTTCTTTTTCTTCTTCTTCAAGAGCTATTGGGAGTGGTTCTAAGCTGTTAGAAACTATCATGTTGTCCCATACCTCATCCTCTAGGAACTCCACATCTCTATTGATGATGATTTTCTTGGTGACGGGGTTATATAGCCTATAGGATTTTAACTCTTCACTATAGCCCATGAAGATGCACTTCTGTCTTCCAACTTTTTCCTCTTCTCTTTTTGCACAAGTGCATACGCCACACATCCAAACACCCTCAAGTGCTCAACCATTCACTTGCATTTTTTCCATGCCTCTTGTGAAATCTTGTCAAAAATTTCCATTGTAGGAATTTTATTTGTCATGTACACTACGTTGCTACAACTTCACCCCAAAATTCATTTGGGAGTCCCTTGGATTTTAGCATTCTCCTTTCCATCTCCATGATGGTCCTATTATTTCTCTTAGCCACTCCATTTTTCTATGGAATATAACTAACTGGTAACTCCTTCTTGATGCCATTTTACTTGCAAAAATTTTAAAAATGATTGGAGGTATACTCTCCCCCTCTATTTTACCTTAGGACCTTGATGAAATTTTCACTGTCCTTTTCAACCTAGGCTTTAAACACTGCAAACTTGTCAAAATCTTTAGATTTATGCTATAAAAAATAAACCCATGTCTTATAGCTATAATCATCTATGAAGGTATTAAAATATTGGATCTTACTAATAGAAATTACTTGCATAGGGCCACACAAATCAGTGTGCACCAGCTCTAATGGTTCTCTTTCCCTTCTAGAATCACTCAATTGAAAGGGATACCTATGTTTCTTTCCTAAAATGCAAGTTTCACATCTACCACTAGGCTCTACAATGGTTGGTAAACCTCCAACCATACCCTTCTTTGAAAAATTACTCAAATTAGCATAGGCTAAGTGTCCATACCTGAGATGCAAAAGATTGGAAAGGTCTTGAATGATTGCCTTGAAGGATTCTTTATGTTGTACTACTTTACATTTTCCTGTAGCTGCAGACTGAGCTGAGAAACACCTTTCCAACCTCAATGGAAACATCCTATTCTTTGTCATTCACACTGCTGCAACTATTTTCTTGCTTCCATCTTTTTCATAAATAATGCATTCACCCTTCTCCATCAAAAATTTGTAACCATTTTGGATCAACTATCCAATACTCATCAGATTGTGCTTTATACCATTGAGGGAAAAATACACATCATCAATCTCTTCTTCTCACCATGCTTGGTTCGAAAAATAACAGACCCCTTTCCCATAATTGAAACTATTCATTGTTCCCCATTTTTATTTCAGATTTAACATTCTTATTAATGAAAGAAAATAAAATTTCATTACCACTCATGTGGTTGGTACAACCACTATCTAAAAACCATACCTTATCACTTCCTTGCTTAGCAATGTTGCACATGATGAAGACCTTTTACTGATTACCTTCATCCACTTTTTCATCAACCACATTTACACTTTGCTTGGACTGATCACACTATTTTTTCTAGCACTCACTTGCATAATGAAAAAATTATGGCAATAGTAGGATTCAATATTTCTCTTTTCACCCTTCCTACTCGAGTTTTTGTTCTTCTTGGCTTGTCCAAAGCTAGACTGAGAGTTGCTTTCTTCCTCTTGGCTATGTGCTCATCCTAAGCTATCTTCTCCAACATTACCATTTCCATATCTGCCTCTACCATGTCTAGAGCTATTTCCACCTCTCCCCCTACCTCTTGCATTGGCTTGAGCTTTGAATGCTTGCTCTTGGGAAGAAATTGTAGACCTATTTAGGCACTGCTCATGGGTTTGCAAAGAAACCATTAGCTCATCAATGGAAAATGTTAAGAGATCCTTTTCATCTTCAATGGAAACCATTTCTCTACCTATATTTATATCCTCTCTCCCTCTCTCTATCAACCTCTCCCTCCATTATTTAAATTGATGCGATTTTGTGGCTTAATACTTTGTAAAACTATTATACTTGTTGATCTAAATATGTATTCTTTGTTACAAATTCTTTGTGGGTGATTATCTGATTAATTCATTTTATCATTTTTAGAATGAAGGCAGAAGGTTGTAGAAGAAATAGACAAAATATTACAAGATACACAACATATACCATGGAGAAACCCTTTTAGGAAAAAACTCCACCAAGAGTTAGTGTATTATTTAATGTTTGAAGTAGATTACAATAACTCAAATTCTTTCTTGAGAATGCTTCTTTTTCCTTCACCAAATCTTATTCACAACCTCCAATAAAAATGATACAAAATCTCTTCAACTTGCTTGAGATAAATAGGCAATAATCAACCTTGTAAACTCCAAAGAGTTATAATTACAATGCTTAATGCCTATCTCCAAAATGGTACAACTATATCTTGCAAGTAGAGTTCTTCCATGAAGAACAATGTCAAAGCATGTGCTTCATCCATTTGGGCATCCCAAACTGAAGTCATAACTCAACCTTTATTTCGTAAATATCCTCAAGGCTTATCCTCAAATTAGGCGCACAAGATTGGTCCCACTTAACTCAGCCTTTTGGAATATCTTAGCATGAAAAAGGATTTAATTCCAAGAAGCCAAATTGGTTGCCCAAGGTGGGTCCAAGTCATTCTCTATTAACCGAAACATATCTCTCCACCATTCATGTAAACATCATGCATGAATGATCTCCCCCTATTAACTAAAAGAATCAACTTGTTATCTAACATGCAAATAAAGTCATTAGCCATGAAACTCAGGTCAACTAAATTCAACTACATGCAACTCAAAATAATTAACATGCAACTGAAGATAACTGAACCATCATTGAACTAAACTAAACTTAACTAAACTAAACTAAACTAAACTAAACAGTACCACTACACATGCATTATAATTATTAATCCCTATTTTGTAGGAATAATACATGCATTACATAAGAGTTATAAATCCATCAAATAGTTAACTAAATGAAGGTGTGTCCCACCTCCCATGTGTGCACCTATGTGCTCCTATTTTTTAGGAGCTCTCCTAGGGTGTCTACACATGTTCCTATTATTTGGGAATAATTATAAATTTCAATTACCATGATTATTTCATTCAAAATTAATCTCTTTCCAATTGTAGTATTTGAGAACATTTTCCAAGGACTTAGGAAATACATGAAATAAATAATTTAGGATTGCAATTAAATGACATTCTATTTCCAACATCCATCATTCTCTTTTTTTTCTCTATCTCACCTCTCACCCTCCCTACCTCTTCCTCCCTCTCTACTTATTTATATATCCCCTCTCCCTCTCTACGTACCTCTCCATCCATCAATTTCTACCACTCTCTCTATTGATCTCTATCTCACCTCTCTCTCACCTCCCACTCTCTCCATCCATACCTCTCCCTCTCCTTCCCTCTCTACCTACATCTCTATCCATCACTCCTCTCTCTCTCTCCCTCCACTTCCCTCTCTACTTATGTTTATCTCCTCTCCCCGTATCCCTATCTACCTCTCCCTCTATCTCTCTCTCTCTATCTATTTCTCTCTCCTCCCTCCCCCTCTTTCACTCTCTCTCTCCTCTCTATCTCACCATTCTCTCTCTCTCTCTCTACTTAGCTTTATCTCCTCTCCCCCCTTCTCTACCTACCTCTCCCTACATCACTCTCTTTGTTTCTCTCTCTCTCATCATTATCTCTCTAATTATTTTTATCTCACCTATCTCTCTTTACCACTCCCTTCCTCCCCTCTCTCCCACCCTCTCTCCTTCCCTCTATCTGTATCTCTACTAGTCTATATCTTAGCTATCCCTCTCTACCCACCTCTTTGTCCATCAATCCCTACCAAACTCTCTAGTTTCATCTATCTCACCTCTATCTCACCTCCCTATCTCCTTTGTTATATACTCTTTATCTTTCCTCTCTCTACCTTTCCTCTCTCTCTCTTCCTCTATCCCTTCCTCTCTCTCCATCCCTCCCTCTCTCCCTTTGTCCCTCCATCCTTTACCCTTTTCTCTCTCACTCTCTCCTTTTGTCTCTACTCTCTATTTATCATCTCCCTCTCTCTCTCTCTCCCTTTTTTCCTTGCCCCTCTTACCTCTCCCCTTATGAGGGATGAAAATGTAAGGTTTAGTGTTTAAGGTATAGGGTTGAGGTTATAGGGTTTAGGATATTAGGTATAAGGTTGAGGGTATATGGTATAGGGATGAGGGTTGAGGGTGTAGGGTTTATGGTTTATGGTTTAAGGTATAGTGTTGAGGATATAATGTTAAGTGTGTAGGGTATAGGGATTAAGGTTTCAAATATTGGATATAGGGTTGAGGGTATTGGGTACAAGGTTGAATGTAGGGTTGAGGGTATTGGGTACAAGGTTGAATGTAGGGTTTAGGGTTGATGGTATAAGGTTAAGTGTATAGGGTACAAGGATTAGGGTTTATGATATTGGGTATAGATTTTAGGTTATATGGTATGGGGTTAAGGGTTGAGATTATAGGGTTTAGCATTTAAGTATAGGGTTAAGGGATAATGTTTAGGGTTTAAGATATACAGTTTATGGTGTAGGCTATATGGATGAGGGTTGAGGCTGTAGGGTTTAGGGTTTAAGGTATAGGGTTGAAGGTTAAGGTATATTGTTCAAGGTTGAGGGAATAGGGTTAAGTGTATAGGGTATAATGATTAGGATTTAGGATATTGGGTATAGGGTTTAGGGTATAGGGTTGAGGGTATATGGTATAGGGTTAAGGGTTGAGAGTGTAGGGTTTAGGGTTTAAGTACAGGGTTGAGGGTATATATTTGAGGGATAATGTTTAGGGTATAGGGATGAGGTTTGAGGGTGTAGGGTTTAGTGTTTAAGGTATAGGGTTGAGGGTTGAGGGATAGTGTTTAAGGTTGAGGGTATAAGGTTAAGTGTATAGGGTATAGGTATTAGGGTTTAGAATATTGGGTATAGGTTTGGGGGTATTGGGTTTAGGATTGAGGGTTTAGAGTTTATGATACAAGGTTGAATGTAGGGTTTAGAGTTTGAGTATATGCTTGAGGGATAATTTAAGGGTTTATGTTATAAGGTTCAAGGTATAGAGTATAGGGATGAGTGTGGATTGAACAAAGGAGAGGATTGTGCCCTAAAAAAATCGTCCAAGGTGTTTATTAAAATTTTCTTTTTTGGGGAAATTTAGATTCTAGAAAGTGGGTTGAAGAAGCTTTAGGTAACCAAAATAGTATAAACTAAGTGCATAAACATAGACCAAATTGGTGCATGTGGATTGATTCTATGGGCACAAAAATGATATATATAGTTCTACAATAATTATTTCAGCCTAATAGCAATAATATGAAAAATTCTCACCACTAGTCATAGTCATAATGATAATTCAAAACTCATGTCACAAATATTTGACAACAAACATACAACTTAGTAGAGCTCCTAAAGTTTTGTAAATTTTGAGCTGGTTCTGAGCCCTATAATGGTCTATTGCATCCATGTCCAGGGTGGGGGAAAGGGATTTAGTTCTAAAGTATCTCTTGCATGTATGAGGTTTTAAGATTTGAAGGTTTTAATATTCTATTGAACTATCTTACCTAGTTACTAGTAATCTAAGTCACAACTTGAGCCTTTCGAGTCATGTTTACACAAACCCCATTTTAAGTTTATCGGTTGCCTTGTTCACCTCATTATTTTAATATTTATTATAGCTGGGTGGGAAATATTTAATGGTGAAATATATCAGCCTCATGTTTCGTTCCTAAAGGTTTGAGCCTTGTTAACTTGGCATGGCCCCTCTTTAAAACCATATTATTTCCACGTGGGAGTTTGTATTCACTTAAATCATGATTCATCATTGAAGTTCTCTTCACTAGTAGGTTCTCTTCTACTACAAGCAATGGGCTAAATTTTCCTTTTAATAACTTATCACCAAAGTTATTTAAACCTTTGGCTTCACTTCTATGATGAGTAATGGGTATGTCAGTGTGTTATATCACCCCATAGCTGAAATATTTTAGAAATTTTTCTAGCTTTAGCAACAAGCAATGGAAGGAGCATAGAATAAAGAGTGTAGTGGTCACGTGTTGGATTCATATTTCATCGCTACCTTTTCCCATCATTGAAGATGTTTCCAACTATGAGTTCACTTCTGTGACATGTGATAGTTCAAGTTATTCAAATGCATTACCAAGAGGAGCCCATCATCGAAACTTCTAAGAATCTCTCACACTCTTCTACAATGAGCGAAAGGGCATATGTTTTATTATGTGTTAGTGGATGGCTATGTGGCATATTCTCAGGATCTCCTTGCTACTTTAAAGAATTGTTGTTAAAAGCATGGGTGATGGTAAAAGGGGACCATTGATTATATTTTAAAACTAGAGAATCAATGATTAGGATTCAAACCAGAAAAACTATCCATTAGTTTGCTTGTGCAAACAACCAATCAACCATTAATGGTGAATGCACTTCAACATTGGGATAGTAAAGAGATTGTTTGGTATCTTCTTTGAGTAATTGCAATTGGAAAATAAATAGGAATTCTTTGAGTCGTGAAGTAGTAGCAGTAAAACACTACATAGGGCCAAGTATGAAGAGCAACCAATTCGCTCCTAAGTTAATCTTTTGGCTCCTGAATCAATTTGTTTACTGGGTGGTTTGGAAATTTTATAAGTGGTTGGGGTTATTATGTTTAAAGGTGATAATTTTATCTATTAAAGGTGAATTAGAACTATTGTTCTTACAGTTTTGGGTAAGAAGGATAGAATTGTTAGTTTCATTGCAAACCTTGTGAGTTTAAGCCACTTAGGGTGATTTCTTAGTATCTTGAAAACCCTAGTTTCATTGCTAAGTAATAATGAGTCAACATAATGGGTCTAGAGCTAAAACTGATAGAATACCCACTCAAAAATGGGTTATCAAACCTAAACCTCATAGCAAACAAATTTAGTCTGATGAAACAAGTACACCCAATTGGAAAAGGAGTATTAAGAAAGATCATCCTAGGTTTATGGAACAACCCCCTGAGGACCTAGAGCAAGAAATAAAAAAGAAAGTAGGGAAGAGAAAGAATAGTGAGGGTATTCTGACTCCTCACTTTTAGGATGACAGTTCTACAATCTATGATATTGTGATGCCACCAAGTGGTTGGGACCTATTTTACTATGATTTCAAAATAAGAGAAGCCAACCACCCTTCCTACAACATATGGGTATGTGACATAGGAAAATTAGTGTGCCCAAATGTATTTGAGGAGGTAGACTTGATGTTAGTTAGCATTGGCCAGATGTTATGAGCCAAATGATAGAATAATCAAAATGTTTCCTTATATTTTTCCCATGCTAGATATTTCTATGAGTCAGGTAATTGAGGCTTTCCAGTTGAATCCATTTTCCTCTAAACCCATTAATTTCCTCAAATTATACAATGAATATGAGAAGAATAAATTTTGGTACAAAAAAGGTGTGCTACCTATTCAAAGGAGGCATGACTTGAAGATGAATGGTGTGTCTTTTTTTTCTTCTAAGGTGGAACCTTTTGATTGTGTTGACTTTGAATACTATTTCTAGAATACTTATTATGCTATATGTCAAGTTCTGTATAAAGAGTATGATATTAAGATGGACATTTCCTTGATGACTTTGGCAATTGATATTCAACACAAATATCAAAATATGGTTTAGTATTATGCCACTTACATTTCTTGTATGAGGATCTGGTAAAGTTGAAGGGTGCCACTTCTTCATTGTGTTGTAGGAATTATTCTTTATTGATGCATCTATTACTATAGAAAAGTAGGAAAATGATGAGGAATTATATAAAATTTAGAGATTTTGATGACAATGACAATGAATTATCAATGCAGATGTGGACACATATCTAGGATGTACATTGTCCACACTCTAATTATAAAATGTTTTGCAATATTTTCAAGTTCTTGGTGCTCAAACAACTTGGTTTGAAACCTATGTAAATGATTTCACAAGCTATCAAGGAGATGATAAGGCCACTAGAACATGAATGGGACACCAAGCACCAATTCAATTGGGGGGATGGGTATCTACATACCAACTACACTATAATTAGGATATATGGAACCCTGGTGCCACCTCACAAATTGCCCATTTATGTGTCAAATAAAAAATCTTTTATGGAAGAAATTTGGAAAATGGATGTCATGGATAAAGAGTATTTTAGAGGTACAAAAAATATTCTCTTATGAATCCTGATGTGCAATTTGCATATTTCAGTTGTACTTTAAAGGGGGGCATTGAGAGGTTTTGTTATCTTCTAAAAAATTATAGGTTTAACCAAGATGTTTGTAGGTTCAGTGATCCCAAAGGGATAATCTCATCTCAAAGAAGAGCTAGGTCATTGGGAACAAGATCTCATCATTTCTATTTTCAAGAAGATGTAATCAGGAATTTATCTACCGATGAGGAAGTCAATGCAAGAAAGGATGCATGGAGAAAGATATATGCAATATAGGATAGGATGATAAAGGATAACCCTCTATATGCCATCCCTTATTTAGAAGTGGAAGAAAATTTTGCAAAGGAAAAGTTGATGCTTGGTGGTTTCAGTGATAGGAGTTTCTTTGAGAAGGTGAAACAAGTTGAGATTGAGGCTAACATTTCTAAAGAAAATCATGATGTTTAGATAAGGAGTTAGCTGACTCAATTTTCTACTTGAAGCATCCATGTCAGATCAAGTAAAACTAGTGGATGACTTATTCTATCCCTATTAGTGGATTACCCAAAAAGTGAGCATATTAGAGAGGCTCGACTCCTAGAGGAATCTAGTGAAGATGACCTAATGGAGCATGAAGTGCATCAAGATTTCCTTGAAGAGAAAAATGATGGATTAAAAATTATGGTTCCACCTAGTAGGGTTGTGAAATGGGTATATGATGAGGTTGAGGATGATGATGTCGGGATAAAAGCTTGTGTTGAACTTATGTGTGATGATGCTTTTATCAAGTCTAAGGAATTTAGGGAATTTGTCATCCATGTCAAAAGTGTTGACATCAAAAGAAGGATTGAAGAAGCAAGGGAGAAATTTGACCCTTGTTTGCAAGAAGTTGAGAAAGAAGAAGAGAATAAAATAAAATAGGAAATAGCTAATGTGTCATTAGAAGAGGCAAGGGTGCTAGTGAAAGGAAGTGGTGCCCTTTTGTTGCTCGGTTGTGACATTTCATCTACCATTGCATTAGATGTAGTTAGAAAAAATCCCAATGCTTCCATTTCTCGAGAAGATTTTGAGAACAAGATCTTTGGTTTAGGTTTTAGTCTTGGACTACATACATTGGTTGTTTGGTCTGTGGTTCCTAACATAGGAAAACCTAATGTCATGCAATCTGTAGTGATGGAAATTGGAGCAGTGATTTTCAAGAGAGAAATAAAGATGACAACTATTACAGCTACACAATTGATGATGCATGCTACAATGTTGTTTGTGGACACTGTACCATTCATAGAGGCCAACTACTAGAATTTTTTGGATAGATAAAATAATGTAGGAGTTTATGATGAACTCCTCAAACACCCCAGTATCACCTGCAAGACAAAATAACTTCCATAAGAGAGAAATAGTTGAAATATCATGCTATCATTAAGATGCAAGAATGCCAAATTGAATATGGAAAAGTACATATGAAGCCTTGCTTATATAGGCAAGGTTGAGATGTAGTATGTAATATGATGTTGACATGTGTCATAATCTTATGATGTGTGATAACTAACTAACTAGGAAATAATGCTAGATAAGATAAGACTTATAGAAAGGACAACTCATCCTTCTAAAAGGAATCTTATATCCTAAGCAAACATGTGAACCTATCACCTTGTAAATGATACCAAGGAATATAATTAAATGCCTAAGTAAATTTATGTAAGTGTAATTAAATAATTAATTACACCAACACCTCCCACAAGTGCAACTTAGGGAGGAAATTACTATGCAAATGATGTAAGGATGCAATGATGGGTCTTGAATATGAGGCCATGTTAGGTACCCATGTACAAATGCAAAAAGAAATCTCTCACAACTAGAGAAAAGGAGAAAACCCAGTAGGATAAAAATCCTCTCCAAAAGAGAAATGAAATGCCATAATGATATCCATCACAAATCCAATCAATCTCCATCCACAAAAAGGATAAAAAGAGATACCATTGAGCCCCCATAAGGAGATATCCTGCTGCAAGAGAAGCACTAGAAGTACACTATGAAGTAACACTGGAATCCTTAATTCATCAAGAAAGGAAATATACTTCTGTTTGCTAGAAACCATAATAGAGTCACTTGGGGACTCAAGTCAGAATCATGAATAGCAACAATAGACCCGATGCCAAGGAACACTTGAAAACTCACAAACTGGTACACCTTTGGAATCTATGAAGAAATAGTTGATTGAAAGATAACCTAGAATTGAAATGAAGTGCATAGAAAATGCAAACCTAATGCACACAAAAAAAGAAATAGTGTATGCATTGATGGATGTTCACATTTTCCTCCATGATGAAAAATAACCTTAAATTTGTGTAGATGACAAAATCTAAAAAAATAGCCAGCACCATTGTGAAGTGCTTGAAACTAGCTTTCCATTGATATCTTGTCTGCGAAAAAATAGACACTATGGCCAAAAGTTATGAATTTTTCAAAAAATCTAAATTTAGCCTATAGGAAATGAGTTTTCTAGCAAAAAAAGTTTACTTTTGACTTGATTTCTAAAAACTTTGTTCCCAATGAGTAGACAAAAGCAAAAACCCAGAAATATTTTGAAGCTAAGAACAAAACTCAAAAATCATTTTTTGATCTCGGAAACAGAAAATGACAAAATAATGTTTTTTTAGTCAGGAGAAAAATGATGCGCGACGATTTTTGTACAATTATTTTCTTTAAATCTATGCATGAGATCAAAAATCTAAAAGATACCTAGTTGAGATTTCAACCCTGGCTACAAAACCAATAAATTGTTATTCCTACAAATGAGTGGAAGCTAAATTTCTGAAGATGATGGATAAGCATAATTAAGTGTTGGCTACTGCACAAAGAGGTTTAGCATCCCCAACTAGTTCTACTTCAGATTTGTCCACTCAAGACAGAAAAACCTTATCCCTCAGCATTCAAGATTTGAATCAAGCCTTGAAAGTAGAAAAGGAACACACAAAGAAGGAGAAATTGGAAACCATCAAAGTTTGAAGATGTGCTAAAACATAGAGTGACCAAATTGGTCAACAAAACTAATGATGTATGGGAAACTTATAAGAGTATTCATGATGACAACATTAAATATTTGTAGGTTCAGAAGGCTTTCCAAGAGGAATGGAGTCAATGGACCACTAGAGTGGGAACCCTAAAGGAAATAATGTCTAAGCTAATGAATATCCAGAGGTCCCTACTCACATTCCTAAGATATTGCAAACCATTGATCTGATCAGTGAGATAGCAACCTCCCATGGGAAGTTAGGAATGAAAATGGGAAACAAATTGAAAATCTTTAGGGACATGGAGGCGCATGGTATGCCAAAAATATTTGATGATAAGGGAGAGTTGATGGAATTTTCCAAGTGGAAACATGAATTCGAAGGATGGTTGCCTCAAGTTAAAGATATGTTGAGTGAAGTCGATTACTCCATGTTGAATTCCCATATTGACAATATGGCTAGAGTTGAAGTGAGGATGGAAGTATTTGTCATGGGGGCTAGAGCACTGACTGATGCTAGGTACACACAACATAATGAGAAAGTGTAGATTTTGTTGAGTACACACTGTCCCAATGATGATGAATACAATTCATGGTTTGGAGAAGTTTATTGAATACATTTTTGTGCATTAATGATAAGGAATCTGGTGAGTAATGGATAGAAGAAGAACAATACATAGCCTAGAAATAGTACAGATTAGGCTTTGGTTGAGGTATTGTAGAATATTGTTCTCTTCTTATCAGAAAGGTTGATGACATAAGGGATGATCTGGATGAATTAGTCACTTGATTTCTATTGTTTTTGTACTCTTTCTCTACTGACTTGGCATGGACATGGTTTATTTTGGTTGATAAGGAGGAAGTTATAAATCTATTATAATTCATGAAAGTGTCTTTTGGAAGGTAGATTTATCTTCTTCTGTGAGTGGAAATATTTTTGTCTCATACACTTTCCCTCCAATTGAAAGAGTAAATATAACTACAAAGGGAATTTTTTTCATGGCGGTCAAATGAAAATATGACAAGTGTACTTTTGGCCTGAAGCATGTTTTTTCTCCCTTGTTCTTATAAAAGGGAATTCAAGGCCATTAGTGTGGGTCTCTTATTGAATTTTGGATCCGAATTATGCAAATGGTGAACATAGAGAGAACAATTTTGAAGTCTTTATTTTAAGCTTTGAGTCTAGTTAGTGAATTTTGTCAATTGTATGGTTTTTAAGCATATCTAAATGATAATGTGAATCTTTGGAGTCTATCATCTCTCCAACTTTACTCTGTATCTGAATTATTAATGAAAACACTAATCAAGGAACATTTCATTAATCTTCACTATCATTACAAGTTGATGCATTTTTTTATTTTAGCTCTGGCTCAAGGGTTAGTTAAAATCCTTTGATCAAATCATAAATTCTTATACAGGTTTATTGGATTTGATAAGCATTCATAGAATTTGATTATTAATTTTTTAATTGCAAAGAAATCTCACATAGATCATGGATGTTTAGGATTAAATTTACCTTACAGTTCAATTTTCTTTGACTCTTATCCCATAAATATGGCACTGATCTTAAGTATTGTATTCATTTTCAATGGTTCTGGTTATCCAGTTTGAGAACAACATACATAAATAATCTTTAATTGATCTACCTTTTTTTGTGGTTGGTGTTGTATTGTATTATCGGGTTTAGGTGTTTAATTCTTGTCAGGAAGCACCAATTTCTTAAAGGATTCCATTTACTTAGATTCTGATGGGAATATATCTACTTTTTCATACAATGTATTAGTTAATTGTTTAGAAGTGTTATAGGATATACATTGTGGGATCACCCTCCTAGGTCTTACAGAGCCCAAAGTGTAGGAGAAGAAGCATTATAGCTTCATCTTGTGCATTGGCCAATTATCTCTCAAGTATTCGAGAATTGAGTCTGGTAACCTCATAGGTATTTGGTGAGATCTAATTGGTTCTTAAAAAAACACCAACAGATTGGTGAATCTGCTAGGGATGTGTTAAAGCAAAAAGTCTCTAGTATAGATCTGGTATAGTCAAAGTCAAGTAGTGTATTATTCTTCACTGCTCGAAGGATAATTGGTTCAAATTTTTAAGTTACATACATCATTTCTAGTTTATGCATTGAATCCTAGTCCATTATGTCTCATTTTGTCAGGTTATGTTTAAAATCCTATATGAAGTCACAAGTCAAAGGTCGAACTGTGATCACTTCTTATTTCCCAACATTCTGGGTGATGACTCTAAGGTCTTATATGCCATTGTAAAAATTAACTCTCCAAAAGAACATGAGAAGGACAATTTGGACATCTTATTGGATACTATGAAGAAGAGTAGGAGCTACACGAAGAAGAATCCTAAGCAAAAGTTGGAGCCAGAGCTTGTAAAGGATAAGCAGTTGTTATGGGTAAAGAAAACTACCGAATCAGGTAAGTCTATTAAATCCCTTACTGAAGCATCTCTTCCCTTCAATAATGAAGTAAATAGTGCAAGCACTCATGAAGAGGCACATGGGGTTGAAGATGGAGCCAGAGCTTGCAAAGGATAAGAGGCCGTTATGGGTAAGGAAAACTATTGAATCAAGTAAGTCTATTAAATCCCTTGTTGAAGCATCTCCTACCTTCAATAATGAAGTAAATAGTGTGAGCATTTGTGAAGAGGCATGTGGGGTTGAAGTGTCTATGGAAAATATAGGAAGTTTTCTTGTTGAAAAACTATTTGATAATGAGCTCAACATCTCAAGAGAGGAGGATAGGTGGAGATTTTGGGATAGAAGTAAGAAATTCTTAGAACCTCTAACCCCTAGAATTGGGTTTTTTTTTCATGGAGGGAATTTTAAGCCAAGAGGAGAATCTCCTCATACAAAAGCGCACCTTCCCTTTGAGGAAGACCTTGTTGAACAAACCTTTCACACCCCTACACCTAGTGAGTTTGGAGATCTCTTAGAAAATGAAGAAGATATAGATAACGACATGAAAGCCTTGGAAGAAGAAGAACTTTGACTTGCTAAAGAAGAAGAGAATAGACTCAAAGGGTTAAAGGAGAAATAAGATAGGATTAGAGCCAAGCAACTTGAGAGAGATGCTAAGAAACATAAAGTAGAAAAGATGAGAGAAGATGCTACTAGGCATAAGGCCTTTGATGAAAATGTTGCTAAATTGGCTGCTAAGATTACCCATGAAATTCCTAAGGTAACAGTTCATATGGGAACCTCTGTTGCTAGTACCTACACAAAAAATGTTGCAACTACCAAGGTCTCTGATCCTTTTTCTACTATTAAGAAAACATCATTTATAGATCATGGGAAGAAGCCCATTGACTAGACCAAGAAAGATACCTTCAATACTTTCAATACCAACACCAATATGAATTCCCATTATCCATTTGCTAAAACCCCCATCAACAATGCTAAAATTGATCATATTCCATCCATTGCACCCCCAAATCCTGAACTCTTGAGATTGTAGTTGATAAATGACAAATTGCAGGAAAATTTAAAGAAAGTTGAAATAGTAGTTGCCAATGTAGAAATGGTTAGGAATATTTAATTTCTTAATATGTCTACACCAACTCTAGAGGCTTCAATCTCTAGACAAAATAATAGTGAGTCCCAAAAGAAAAATTCTGAAGGACACACTACTAGTGGAGGTGGTGGTGGAGATCAAGATGGTGGAATTCTTATTCTAAAGATGACGAGGGAAATAATAAGATAGGTGGTGGTGATGATGGAAATGGAAGGGGTACCAATGAAAATCAATATGACAACAAAAGAGATGATGAGCAAAGGGATGCTCATAGAGATAGACATTCTAGGAGACCACTCCAAACTGATAGGTATAGACAATTGTGCTTTGACAACATTCATGTATACCCTAATCCTGTCCCAAACAAAGTAAGAAAGCATGTACCCAAATTTACTGGCAATAATGCTCTCAGTGGTGAAGATCATTTTAAAGGTTTTTAGAACTTTGTGGAAGATTTTAAGTTGTGGGATGATGATGTAGCTATGAAATATTTTATGCAATCCTTGACTAAAGATGCCAGGGATTGGTACAAGAACTTTCCTAATGAAAGCATTAAATCCAAGGATTCTTTCTATAGAATATTCAAAAAACAATATGGAGAGCAAACTAATCCTAGGTTTAGGTTAAATGATTTTAACAATATCATAAAGGGACATAATGAAATGGTAACTGAGTTCAATGCAAGGTTCCAAAAGGCTATGTATAAAGTCCCTAATTATTTGAGGCCTAATGAAAATGCATGTTTAATGGTATACTGCAACGCATATGATTCAAAAATGTGTTACTTGCTCAAAGATAATAATCCAAAGAACTTGAGAGAAGCCTACAAAATGGCAATCAATATTGAAAATAATAGGAGAGCATCAGGTAAAGTGGGAAGAAGGGATGATCCTAAACCCTTGAAGAATCCAAGAGCTCAAAATGAAAAGGTGGGTAAAGTTTCAGCCCTTAATGAGAAATTAGACTAGGTTCATAGTTTGTTGGAGAAGGAAGCAAAGAATGATAAGCCACAATTCCATTGAAATGAAAGGCCACCAAGACTACAAGACTATCCTTACCATACCAACTCGTGCAATGGGAATCTACTTAACAATAATCAAAAGAATGTTAAAAGCACACCTGATCCTCTACAAAAGCATTCCATAAATGTCACTGAAGACTTGCCATGGTGTGTAGCATGTCATGCCTCATTTTGCATGATAGTGTGTTGTTGCAAGATCAATAGAAGAGTCACCAGATGATCAAGGATGTTATTATTCTCCTCATGATCATGATGGAATTGTGAACATGCTTATGACCAAATCAAATTTTGATTTTTATGAGTACTTTTATGATGATGAACCTAATAGAAATGATGTGGATGTTCAGAGGTAGGAGGAAATTTCTTACCATCAACCAGTATTTTCAAATGGAGAAAGAGAAAATGGATGCATTGTTTACACTCTTGAGTCAGACAATGTTTCTTTGAGAATACCTTTGAACAAGGAAATTGAAAAGTACACAATTGCATTGGCCGCTCAAGCAAGGAGAAATCTTCATTTGAGAAATAGAGTTGTAAGTGGTAATCAAGGTAACCTTGGTAGCATGTTTATCAAGAAAAAAAATGCAGAAAGTAAAGGGACTAAGAGAAAAAATAAGAAAGAAGAGACAAAATCTAAAGAAGGTAAGGAAATGAGAATTTGGGCTAAGAAGGGTTGTAAGGCTAAGGTTAATGGTGAAGCTACTCCTTAGGCTATAAAGGCCAAAGATCCAAAGTCCAATGCTGAAAATTTTGAAAGACAAGGTGACAAGGTAAGTCCTAAGGAATTGATACTCCCTGAGTTACCAAATTATTCTCCTATAGATATGTTCCAAGTATTGTCTCAAGTTAAATTTATAGTTCCACTATTGGAAATGATGAGAATTGATGAGCATAAGAATAATATAGTTTCTCTCATCAACAGTGTTGCTATGAGTGGAAAAGATAAGGAGGTGATTGATCGACCTGAATCAAGCAATACTCAAGAGAAGAGTGTTGAGGTGGAGGAAATGATTAGTGAAAATCCTAAAATATATTTGGGAACTATTGTTACTACAAACCCAAGTCAATTCAATCCATTTTTTCTAAGCTTGATCATTGATGGGAAGCTTCTTAGGAATTACATGATAGATTCAGGGGCCTCAAACAATGTAATGCTAGTAAAGATCATGGAAGAAATGGGCTTGAAGGTTGAAAGCACTTATGGGAAGTGCTAAGATATGGACTCAAGAGAGGTGCCTGTTATAGGAGTAATTAATAGAGTTCCATATAAATTGGCAGCTTTCCCAGAGAAAGAGTTGTTTATGAGTATCACTGTGGTGGATATTCCACCAACTTGTGGGATGTTATTGTCGAGACACTGGAGTGCATCCATGGGTGGAAGTATACAATGAGACTTGTCATTTGCCACTTTTTTAATTGACCAAAAGGATGTTAAGATTGCTAGAGAACCAAGGGTTCACCACATGATTGAATATGCAAAGGAGCCAGAAGAATCAACAATAATCAATTTTGTAGACACTGGCTTAGATAGTTTTCATGCTAAAGAATTGAAACAAGAAGAAGAAGTCCATCCTGCACTGAATGATAGAGAGGTCCTATAGGATCCACAAGAAGATGCTCTTTGGACCATGTACTTTGATGGAGCTTCTTCCAAGGAGGGCTCTAGTGCAGGGGTTATCCTCATCTCCCCACAAGGTAAAACCTTCAAGTACTCCTTGTTAAAATTTTCTTGGACAAATAATGTGGCCAAATATGAGGCTCTCTTTCTTGTTATGAAATTATCTTCAAAGAATGGAATTAAGATGTTGAAAGTATTAGGAGATTCTAGATTTATAGTTTCCCAAGTTAGATCTAAATTTGTTGCCAAAGATAAAAGGGTCAAGCAATATAGGAATTCAATTTGGGATACTATTGAGATATTTGATGCTTTTAATGTAGATTAGATAGAAATAGGATTGAATGCCAGGGTAGATTTGTTAGCTAATATTGTTGTTAGATTGGAGGATGTCATTTTTTATGGCATCTTAAAAGTAGAGGTATGAACTCAGCCTGTAGTGCCTGATAACATATGCAACTAGCAAGTGTTTGGGGATGACAATGATATTTTGAATTTTTTGGACTGCATTGATCAATATGAAAGCCAAGAAATTGATTTTGGCTCATTAGTGGTTGAGGTAGATGGAAAATAAATATTATTTAGGAATGAGGTAATTCAATTGAAAACCAATAAGATTTCCAAAGGACTGTTTGCATTAGAGACAGTCTTTGATGGCTCTAATAAAGCAAATGTTAAGCAAGCATCTTCCCATAAGCAAGATTTGGAAGAAATAAATCTTGGAACAAAGAATTCTCTCAAAAAGGTGTACATGGGGAAGAAGATGAAACCACATGTTTGGACCATGTTAATTGCCCTATTAAGAAAGTATATAAATGTGTTTTCTTGGTCGTATGATGGCATAAAGGCTTATAGGGAAGATCTATTCTAGCATGAAATCCCTTTGAAACCTGATGTAAAACCTTTTAGGAAAAAATAGAGGCCAATAAATCCCACTCAACAATCAAAAATGTGGGAAGAAATCACAAAGTTAAGAGATGCTAGTATTATTAAACCAATAAGACATTCCTCATGGGTCTCGAACTTGGTTCCAATCATGAAAAATAATGGTGACCTCAAGCTGTGTGTAGATTTTAGGAATCTCAATGTAGCATCCTTGAAAGATAATTATCCATTGCTTAACATGGAGGAAATTTTGCAAAAGGTAACAGGGTGTGAATTACTCTCAATGATGGATGGGTTCTCAAGTTATAATTAGGCCATTGTGAGAGAATCTGAATAGTACAAGACTGCTTTCACCATGCCTTGGGGAACCTATGTGTATGTGAGAATTCCATTTGGCCTAATCAATGCTGGTGCAACATTTCAAAGAGCCATGGATGTGGCCTTTGTAGATTTTATTGATCTCTTCCTTGATATATATAAGGATGACCTAACCGCTCAGAGCCAGAAGGAAGAAGATCATTGTTCTCACTTGGAGAAGATCTTTATCAAAGGTTTGGAATATGGGATTTCTTTGAATCCCAAGAAATGTGCTTTTGGAGTTAAAGAAGGTAAGCTACTAGGGCATATTATCTTGAAATATGGGGTCAAGATCGATCCCGAATTAGTAGCAGCTATAGATAAGATCTCACAACCCAGAAATGTCAAGGGGATCCAATCTTTCTTTGGGAAAATTAACTTTGTAAGAAGATTTGTTACTATTTTTTTTGAAATTGTTAGGCCCATTTCTAAAATGTTAAAGAAAGGAGAAAAGGTATCATGGATAGAAGAACCCACTAAGGATTTTCAAGCCATAAGGGATGCAATCAAGGAAGCGCATGCCATCAAATCTATTGATTATTCAAAGCCATTCCATTTATTTACCTTTGCTTCATTTCATACAATGGCAGAGGTACTATTATAGAAGAAGGATGAAGGCTTTGAGCAACCTATTGATTTCTTTAGCAAGTCCTTGCAAGTAGTTGAGCTCAAATACGATGCCACAAAGAAGCAAGCATATGCCCTGGTAAAGGTTGTTAATAGTTTTATACCATATCTGACTCGAGCAACTATTGTAGCTTATGTTCCAAGTGCAATAGTTAAAGACATATTTACCCAACAGGAGACCATAGGTTGGAGATGTAGGTGGATCAATAGGACCAAGAGTTCAATATTGACATCCAAATTATAAAGATGGTAAGAGGTCAAGGTCTAGCCAAGTTGATGGTTGAGACTAACTTGGAAACTAATCAAATCAATCAAGTTGAACATGAAAATGTTGCACCCATATGCGACATGCAGACCTATGGATGGTACATAAGAATTGTATAATTCTTGTAGAATATGCAATGCCCTGAAGGCATGCCTAGAAATGAAGGAAGAACTCTCAAATTGTAGGCTATCAAGTATGCCATTATTGATAGTGAACTGTAGTGGAGATGCCCAGAGGGAGTGTTACTCAGATGTGTAGATGGGGATTAGGCATAAGACCTCTTGACTAAAATGAATAAGGTAGCATGTGGAGGTCATTAAATGGCCAAGGAAACCACTCATAAAATATTGAGAGAAGGGTTCTAGTGGCCTACGATATTCAAAGATGCCCATATCTTTTTTAAGAAGTGTGATGCTTGTCAAAGATTTACTAGTAAGCTAAAAATTTCTGGTAATTTTTCCCCTAGGCTAGTTTCAACCCAGGCCCCTTTCCAACAATGGGGCATCAATTTTTTTGGAGAGATGTCAAAAAAGTCAAGCGGGGGTCACTCCTAGATCCTAGTTGCCAAATATTACTTCACAAAGTGGGTAGAAGCCATTCCCATAGGAAAGCAACAAGGAAAGTCGTAATTGATTTCTTGATGAGTAACATACTAAGTAGATTCAAAATCCCATAAAGAATCATTTCTAACAATGCCATATGCTTCAAGTTTGAAGAATTTATTGATTTCTGCAATTAGCATGGTATATGTATTTCTCACTCGTGTCCCTATTACCCTCAAGGGAATAGATAGGAAGAATCCAATAACAAGAGTTTGATAAAGATCATCAAATGGATGATTGAGATAAACAAGAAGGCATGGGATTCAAAACTACAACTTGCACTATGGGTAGAAAGGACTACAATTAAAACAGTCATTGGGCAGTCACATTTTAATTTGGTGTATGGGTGGAAGCAAAGATACCCCATAATAACTTGATATAGATGTACAAATTTGTTCAATAATATGATACTGACATTTGTGATGAGATGCAACACAGGATGGATGAGTTAATTGAGCTTGACGAAACTAGAAGAGAAGCTCATAAAAGAAATGAGAGGCTGCAACTTCAAGTCAAACACCTGTATGATAAGAAGGCCATTGAAAGGAAGTTTGAAGTTGGATGCATGGTATTAATGTGGAATTTTCAAGGATGGAATACAAAAGAAAATAAGGAAAGTTTGATCCTCTATGGCTTGGGCCATATTTGATTGCAGATACACATGGGGAGGACTCGTACTTTTTGCATGGACAGTTCCTAAAGTTCAATTTATTGTGAAATAGGTTATTCTTCCATGACATTGTATATCTTTGTAATTAGTGTACATAGGTTTAGTGTGTTTGCTTTCTATTGCGTCTTCTTGCCTTGTCTAGGAAAGTTCCTGGGTTTTTGGGTTTCTTTGTGTTGGTTTGATTCACTAAGAGATATGTTTCTTTCCATACCCGCTAGGGCTATGCAACCCCAAGCATGGGCCACTAGTAGAGCTCCTAAAATTTTAGAAAATTTGAGCTAGTTTTGTGCCCTGTAATGGTATGTTGCATCCATGTCCAAGGTGGGGGTTAGGGGTTTAGTTCTAAAGTCTCTCCTACATGTTTGAGATTTTAAGCTTTGAAGGTTTTAATCTTTGACTGACCTATCTTACCTAGTTCCTGGTCATCTAAGTTAGAACTTGAGCCTAAATTGAGTCATGTTTTCACCGACCCTGTTTTAAGTTCATCAGTTACCTTGTTCACCTCATCATTTTAATATTTCTTATAGCTGGGTGGGAAATATTTCATGGTGAAATATGTCAGCCTCATGTTTTTTTCCTAAGGGTTTGAGCCTCATTAACTTGGCATGGCCCCTCTTTAAAAGCATCTTATTTGCATGTGGGAGTTCATATTCACTTAAATCTCCATTCATCACTAAAGTTCTCTTCGCTGACAGGTTCTCTTATGTGACGAGCGATGGGTTATATTTTCCTTTTATATCACTTATCGCCAAAGTTCTTTAAACCTTCGGCTTCACTTCTGTGATGAGTGATGGGCATGGTGGTGTGTTATATCACCCCATCATTGAAATTTTTTAGAACTTTTTATAGCTTCAACGATGAGCGATGGAAGGAGCATAGAATAAGTAGTGTGGTGGCCATGTCTCAGATTCATATTTCTTCACTACCTTTACATTTATGTAACATGCGATGGTTTGGGTTGCTCAAATGCATCGCCAAGAGGAGCCCATTGTTGAAACTTCTAAGCATTACTCCCACTCTTCTACAATGAGTGAAAGGGCCCGTGTTTTATTATGCGTTAGTGGATGGATACATGGCATGTTCTTAGGATCTCCTAACTACTTTAAAGAATTGTTATTAAAAGCATGGCCGATGGTAAAAGGGGACCATTGATTATGTTTAAAAAACCAGACGATCAATGGTTGAGATTCAAACTAAAATGGCTATCCATTAGTTCGCTCAAGCGAATGACCCATCAACCCTTAATGGTGAATGCACTTCAATTTTGGGATATTAAATAGATTATCTAGTATGTTATTTGAGTAATTATAGTTGGAACAGACATGGAAATTCATTGAGTCGAGAGGCAGTAGTAGTAAAACACTACATAGAGCTAAGTCTGAAGAGCAACCAATTCGCTCTCGAGTAAGTTAATCTTCTCGCTCCTGAATTAGTTTTTTTACTAGGTGGTTTGGAAATGTTATAAGTGGTTGGGGTTATTGTGTTTAAAGGAAATAATTTTGTCTACTAAAGGTGAATTGGAACTATTGTTCTTAAAGTTTTGGGTAAGAAGGATAAAATTGTTGGTTTCATTGCAAACCTTTTTGTTTTAGGCTGCATAGGGTGATTTCTTAGTATCTTGAAAACCCTAGCTTTGTTGCTAAGTAATAATGAGTCAACCTAGTGGGTCGAGAGCTAAAACTGATAGAAAACCTGCTCGAAAATGGGTTAGCAAACCTAAACCTCATAGCAACCAACCTCATCCTAACAAAATAAGCAGACCCAAAAGGTGAAGAACTGTTAAGAAAGATCATCCTAAGTTTATGGAAGAACCCCATCAAGACGCAGAGTAGGAAATAAAGAAGAAAGTAGGGAAGAGAAAGAATGGTGAGGGTATTCTAACTCCTCATTTTGAGGATGTTGCTTCTGGAATATGTGATATTGTGGTGCCACAAAGTGGTTGGGACCTATGTTACTATGCTTTCAAACAAAGAGAATCCAACCACCCTGCCTGCAACATATGGGTATGTGACATAGGAAAATTGGTGTGCCAAAATGTATTTGAGGAGGTAGAATTGATGTTAGCATAATTGGACAGATGTTATGACCCAAATGATAGAATAATCAAAAGGTTTCCTGATCTTTTTTCCATGCTGGAGATTTATGTGAGTTAGATAATTGAGGCTTTCTAGTTGAATCCATCTGCCTCTGAACCCATTAATTTCCACAAATTATACAATTAATATGAGAAGAATAAAATTTGGTATAGAAATGGTGTGTTTCTTGTTCACAGGAGGTGTGACTTGAAGATGAATGGTGTGCCTTTTGTTTCTTCTAAGGTGGAGCCTTTTTATTGTGTTGACTTTGAAGACTATTTAAATAATACTTATTATGCTATCTGTCAAGTTCTACATAAAGAGTATGATATTAATATGGACATTTCCTTGATGACTTTGGCAATTGATATTCAACACAAATATCAAAATAGGTTTTGGGGTTATGCCATTTACATTGCTAAACACTTGCATGAGGATTTGGTAAAGTTGAAGGATGCCAATCATCCACTGTCCTATAGGCATTATTCTTTATTGATGCATCTATTACTATGGAAAATTAGGAAGTTGATGAGAAATTATATAAAATTTAGAGAGTTTGATGACAGTGACAATGAATTACCAGTGTAGATGTGTACACATATCTAGGATGTACATTGTCCACACTTTGATTATAACATGTTCAAATGTAATATTTTCATGTTCTTGGTGCACAAACAACTTGGTTGAAACTTATGCAAAGGATTTCACAAGGTGTCAAGGAGATGATAAGGCCACTAGAACATGAATGATACACTAAACACCCATTCAATTGGGGGGATTGGTATCTCCATACCAACTACACCACAATTAGGATATATGGAACCTTAGTGCCACCTCACAAATTTCCCATTTATGTTTCAGATAGACAAGCTTTTATGGAAGTAACGCAGAAAATGGATGCCATGCATAAAGAGTATTTCAGAGGTCCAAAGAAAGCTTCTCTTGTAAATCCTGATGTGCAGTTTGCATACTTTAGTTGTACTTCAAAGGAAGGAATTGAGAGGTTTGGCTCCCTTCTAAACAATTACAGATTGAACCAAGATGTTTGTAGGTTTAGTGATCCTGAAGGGGTAATCTTAGGACAAAGATGAGCTAGGTCATTGGGAACAAGAGGTCATCAGTTCTATTTTCAAGATGTAATCAAGAATTTATCTACCGATGAGGAAGTCAATGCAAGAAAGGATGCATGGATAAATATATGTGGAATAGGGGACAGGATGATAAAGGATAACCCTCTATATGTCATCCCTTATCTAGAAGTGGAAGACAAGTTTGCAAAGGAAAAATTGATGCTTAGTGATTTTAGTGATAAGAGTTTCTTTAAGAAGGTGAAGCAAGCTGAGATTGAGGCTAAAGTTGCTAAAGAAAATTATGATGTTCAGATAAGGAGTCAACCAGCTCAATCTTCTGCTCCAAGCATCCATGTAAGATCAAGTAAGACTAGTGGATGACCTATTGTATCCCCATTAGTGGATTACCCATAAAGTGAGCATAATGGGGAGGCTCAGCTCCCAAAGGAATCTGGTGAACATGACCTAGTGGAGTAGGAAGTGGATCAGGATTTCCTTGAAGAGAGAAATGATGCATTAAACATTATGGTTCCACCTAGTAGGGTTGTGAAATGGGTATATGATGAGGATGAGGATGATGATGTCAGGATAAAAGCTTGTGCTGAGTTTATGTGTGATGATGCTTTTATCAAGTCTAAGGAATTTAGGGAATGTTTCATCCATGCCAAAAGTGCTAACATCAAAAGAAGGATTGAAGAAGCAAGGGAGAAAGTTGACCAAGAAGAAGTTGAGAAAGAAGAAGAGGATAAAATACAACAAGAAATAGCTAATATGTCATTAGAAGAGGCAAGGGCACTAGTGAAAGGAAGTGGTTCCCTTTTGCTACCTAGTTGTGACATTTCATCTGCCATTGCATTAGATGTAGTTAGAAAAGACCCTAATGCTTTCATTTCTGAGGAAGCGTTTGACAACAAGATATTTGGTTCAGGTTTTAGTCCCTGACTATATACATTGGCTATTTGGTCTATGGAGAGCCTAATATAGGAAAACCTAATGTCATACAATTTGTAGAGAAGGAAATTAGAGCAGTGATTGTCAAGAGAGAAACAAAGATGACAACTACTGCAACCGCACAACTGATGATGCACGCTAAAATGTTGATTGTGGAAACTGCTCAGATCACAGAGGAAAACTACCAGAAGTTGTTGGACATATACAATAAGTTGATGGATGGGAATAATAAAGTGTTGGCTACTGTACAAAGAGGTTTACCATCCCCAACTAGTTCTACTTCATATTTTTCCACTCAAGACAGAGAAACCTTATCCCTCAACATTTAAGATTTGAATCAAGCCTTGAAAGCAGAAAAGGAACACAAAAAGAAGGAAAAATTGGAAACCATCAAAGTGGCTAATGATATTTTTGAAGATATGTTGAAACATAGAGTGACCAAATTGGTGAACAAAGCTGATGATGTATGGGTAACTTATAAGAGTATTGATGATGCCAACATTAAATATATGCAGGTTCAGAAGGCTTCCCAAGATGAATGGAGTCAATGGAGCACTAGAGTGGGAACCTTGAAGGAAATAATGTCTAAAGCTAATGAATATCTAGAGGTCCCTACTCACATTCTTGAGATATTGCAAACCATTGATCTGATTGGTGAGATAACAACCTTCCATGGGAAGTTAGGAATCCAACTGGGCAACAAATTGAAATTTTTTAGGGACATAGAAGTGCATGGCATGCTAAAAATATTTGATGTTAAGGGAGAGTTGATGGAATTTTCCAAGTGGAAACATGAATTGGAAGGATGGTTGCCTCGAGCTAAATATATGTTGAGTGAAGTCGATTACTCCATGTTGAATTCCCATATTGACAATATGGCTAGAGTTTAGTCTAGTTAGTGAATTTTGTTAATTGTATAGTTTCTAAGCATATATAAATGATAATATGAATCTTTGTAGTATATCATCTCTCCAACTTTATGTTGACTCTTAGTTGTTGTGATTTGTACTTGATGTTTGTCCTTGATGACAAAAATTGGTTTGGATAATACATGGATCTTGATGATTGTCCTTGATGACAAAACTAGTTTGGATAATACATGCACACGGTTTATATAGTTGGAATGGTCTAATCTTGGTGACATATGATTTGATTTACATCATTTTAATGGGATCTTGATGCATATTGGTACTAACAGTGTTGGCCTAATCTTGGTGGCATATGATTTGATTTACATAATTTTGATGGGATCTTGATGCATATTGGTACTTGCAGTGTTTATTTTTCAAGGTGTTATAAGTCAGGTTTTACATGATGATATGCGTTCTTGATGTTGGCAATGATACTTTGTGGAATCCTTTTGTGGACATGAGTTTCAAGAGATACATGATGTTCAATTTTGGATATACTCTACATGATGTTCTTTCAGTGTTCATGATTATGTTGGACTAACTAGGTTATTCAGGCATTGGCACAAGTTATTCAAGAATTGGCACAGATTATTTAGGTATTGGCTCAGGTTATTCGGGATCATTTGAAGGCTCTAATTGAGGTTGCATGTTACAGGTTGTTTGATCATATTCTGATTGATCATTTGCAGGTTTAGTTTGACAAAACAATCATTTTTCAAGTGACTAAGGTTATTTGGTCTTACATGTTACATTTTAATGTGTTTGATTATGCACATTTCTATTACATATCTCAAGGATTTTTGACTTAGGAATATCATTGTGTCAATGGTTTCTACTTGGGCATTATAAGGTGACATTTCTATACGGACCTTACTATGATAATTAACGTTGAATGATCATTTAATGTGGTATATATTATGAGCTTGAATTGGTTTCTTTTGGCACATTGTATTGTTGTTTACCTTGGAATATCGGGTGGCTATTTCTATTAAAGTCACATGGCAATGACATCAATAATATATGGAATCGTATTCAAAAAACATATTATTGAATTGTTTGATAAAGCCTATTCAAAAGGTTGATAGCTTCAGGCTTTATTACAAAAGTAAATAACTTCAAATTGAAAATCACATGGTAGTGACTAAGTTATCGAGCAACATCATCTAAAGGCTTATATTTGATTTTAATCCGAAGGTAAATGTCTTTGATTAAGGTAATGGAAATATGTTTCGACGAGATTAAATAATAAAGTCACAATATACATGTTACTAACACCGACAACAACTATTATTTTTATCGACAGGGATATCTTTTGGCTTAAGTGGTGTTATCAATAACCATCATTGACATTGAGTTAATGATTTATTAGAATAATGTTGTCGACATTTTTTTTACAAACAACAACAGACTTCAAATGATTATCATTTTTTATGACTTGTCTTCAAAAGAATTGAAGGAAGTTTAGGGAAAAGTTATTATTGTACCAATGTGGAAAACATGTGAAACCCTAGTTTCCACCATGAAGATGTGTTAGCAGATTTTTGAGCTCGATAGTGGAAGAAGATAGAGTGTTGACTGAGGAAGTTGGAAGATAACAGATGAAGATCTTCATTTTGGAAGTTTGGAAATGGTTCCTCTGGTTTTTATTTATTTTCATTCCTCCTTAAACAGGTATTAAGGTAAATACAATTTAATGTTTTTTTTGAGGCATTAGTTATGAATATTCAGTGGTTAATGTTTTTCGAAACCCTTAATTATTTATGAGCAAAGAAATAAAGGGTTAATGCATTCATTTATTCCAATCTTGAAATTTTGATAAAGATACACGAGAAGATATGATTCTTGGAAGAGTTAGTTGAAAACTCTTTAGGATTTTTCCTTGTAACCCTAACCCACGTTGGTTTACAGTTATAAAACTGTATACAGAGATTATCTTTCTTCTATTTTAAGAAGGAATTTTGGTATCTCTCAGTTTGATGATGGTGAAGAGAAATGTTGTGAGACATCAGGGTTTATTCTTATAGTGACAATAAATTGTTTTACATTGAAAATCCTTTTGAATCTCAGATATTTGTATAAAAGAATATGATGTTTTCAATTATATACAACATTCTTCAATGTGCTTAATGAGGATATTCATAGTCTTCTATTGACAATCTAGGAATGCAGTTGCATTTCTAGGGTATCGATAGAACACTGTCATTGTTATTATACATTGTAATGGAGTTGGTGCACTTGTATTTTGTGGGGTTGGTGCTCCTGTAACTTGTGGGGTCAGTGCTCCTGTAACTTGTGGAGTTGGTGCTCCTATATGTGACAAAGTTCGTGCTCTAAGTGAATAAAGGAAATATTTTTTGAGTGGTTTTTTATTCCCCAAAAGGGTTTTTCCACTCAAGACAAATTTTGTGTTATGTGGTGAATTTATGTGTGTGATCTTTTCTTATCAGTCTGATTTTAATGTGTTCTCAAATGTACAATTATCAATCCTTCATATTTGTCAATGTTATGCCACATTTCATATCAATCTTTCATATCTGTCAATACACATTTCATGTATAAAAGGTTTTGATTTAAAGTGAGCTCTGATACATGTGAAAGAGTTAAGTTTCACCTTTGTTAATGTTTCATGTTTAATTCATGGTTCATGCAAATACAATATTGTTCATGCACAAGTCAAATTTGTTCTTTGCACTGTCATTTGGTGTTTTGATTTAAAATTGAAGTTTGCTTCACATACTTTCATATGTTCTTGTTGTTCAAAAGTAAACTTACAATCTTGACTTTAAAAAAAAATGTGATTTTCATAAATCACTGATTCACCCCCCCTCTTAGTGATTTCAACCTTCCAACATTTTACTTTGTATCTGAATTATTAATGAAAACTTTGATCAAGGATCATTTCATTAATCTTCATTGTCATTATGCTTTGATGTATGTTTTGATTTTAGCTTTGGTTCAAGGGGCTAGTTAAAATGCTTTGATCAAATCATAAGTTTGTATATAGGTTTATTGGATCTGATAAGTAGTCATAGGATTTGATTATTAATTTGTGAATTGCAAAGTAATCTCACATCGATCATGGATGTTTGAGATTGAATTTACCTTACAGTTCAATTTTCTTTGACTCCTAGCCCACAGATATGGCACTGATATTAAGTATTGTATGCATTTTCCATGGTTTCGATTATCTAATTTGAGAACAACATTCATAAATAATATTTAAATGATCTACCTTTCATTGTGGTTGGTATTGTATTGTAAATTCTCAGCTTTAGGTGTTTAATTCTTTTAAGGAAGTGCCAATTTCTTGAAGGATTTAATCTACTTACCTTTTGATGGGAATATATGTGCTTTGTTATACAATGTATCAGTTAATTGTTTATAAGTGTTATAAGATATACATTGTGGGATCACCCTCTCGGGTCTTGTAGAGCCCGAAGTGTAGGAGAAGAAACATTATAGCTTCATCTCGTTTGTTGGCCAATTATCTCTCAAGTATTCAAGAATTGAGTTTGACAACCTTATAGGTATTTGGTGAGATCTGATTGGTTCTTAAAAAAACACCAACACAACTAAGTCCTTTAACCCTTGAGCTAAGATATGATGGGACCAACCTTTTTATGTGAAATCGAGATAGAAGAAAGATGGTTCACTTGAAGACATTTGTTATCTCATTTCGGACCGTTGGACAAGAAAGTAGGGCAATGAGAAAGCTATAAATTGAAATGACCCAAAATATTGCATCTACTCCACTTATGATTTACACATTTTTGTGTTATCCTATACAAAATTATGTGTCCTTCAAGAATTTAATTACACCATACAAAACCAAAATATCTCACTTAATTCATTTGTAATTTATAACTATTTGTGGTACTCGCATTGACATGCCTAATACATATTTAAATAATACAATGACTAATTAATAATCATAAATAAATTATAACAAGAACATATTTTTAATTATAATTTTAAATTTTAAATATATTTTATTTATTATTGTCATTATTAAAATCAAATTCTTAATTCAAAATAGAACCATTTTTTTTATATATAATTTATAACACTATAACTTAATTATTAAAAAAGTATTCTAACAATTTAAAATACTTCATAAATACCTAACACTTAAAGCTACCCATTACATTTTAAAACACTCTATTAAAACTAATAATCACAGCTTAATTTTATTGCTTGTTAATAATTATTGTCTAACCTTGTGCTTGCAAAGCAAGAGTTATGAGGCTACCCATTACATTTTAAAACACTCTATTAAAACTAATAAGCACAGCTGTCTATTGGTAAACTAATTTCCCCACTTTTTCTTGTGCGAGAAGACTAATTAGCAGGCATTGTCCGCCAAAAACAAGATTAAAACTGATGTGATTTAAAATTGACGTGGATGAAGATGTTCTCCGTGAATGGCGTTGTATTGTAAACTGGTCTGGTCTTGGCCGGCAAAGACTTTTGACCACTGCACATGCCTTCGCAGCTTTATAATCATCACATTTTAGAGAACATACACACCATTTACTTGTTTTTGAGTTCAGTAGAGATGAAGATGGCTTTGGTAGTTTCTGCCCTCCTACTCTTGTTTCTCCCTGCGCTGCCTTGTTTCCATTCCTCTTCTGAACAAGAAGCTCTGCTAGCTTTTAAGCGTTCCCTCTCCAGTGACCCTCGCAATTCCTTGCTTCATTGGTCTCCGCGTCATTCCTTTTGCAATTGGACTGGGATTGTCTGCTATTCTCGCCATCAGCACGTGCTTTCTTTGAATCTTACTGGTATGTCTTTACTTGGACCTATCTCTCCTTTCCTTGGCAATCTCTCTTTTCTTAGGGTACTTGATCTTTCCAAAAATAACCTCATAGGCACAATTCCACCCTCCCTAGCAAACCTATCCTCTTTAACCGACTTGGACTTGTCAAACAACATACTCCATGGTAGTATTCCTACTGAATTGGGTATGCTCACTCAACTCCAAAAACTTTATCTTTATCGAAATAACCTCATAGGCACAATCCCACCCTCCCTAGGAAACCTATCCTCTTTAACCGACTTGGACTTGTCAGAAAACATACTCCATGGTAGTATTCCTACTGAATTGGGTATGCTCACTCAACTCCAAAAACTTTATCTTTATCGAAATAACCTCACAGGGACAATCCCACCCTCCCTAGGAAACCTATCCTCTTTAACCGACTTGGACTTGTCAGAAAACATACTCCATGGTAGTATTCCTACTGAATTAGGTATGCTCACTCAACTCAAAATACTTTATCTTTGGAAAAACAACCTCACAGGCACAATCCCACCCTCCCTAGGAAACCTATCCTCTTTAACCAACTTGGATTTGTCAAACAACATACTCCATGGTAGTATTCCTACTGAATTGGGTATGCTCACTCAACTCAAAATACTTTATCTTTGGAAAAACAACCTAACAGGCACAATCCCACCCTCCCTAGGAAACCTATCCTCTTTAACCAACTTGGATTTGTCAAACAACATACTCCATGGTAGTATTCCTACTGAATTGGGTATGCTCACTCAACTCAAATTACTTTCTCTTTGAGGAAACAACCTCAGGCACAATCCCACCCCTCCTAGAGCCTGTCCTCTTTTAAGCTGAGATTGGGTTGTCAATCCCAACATACTCCATGGTAGTATTCCTACTGAATTGGGTATGCTCACTCAACTCAAATTACTTCATCTTCGCGGAAACAACCTCACAGGCACAATCCCACCCTCCCTAGGAAACCTATCCTCTTTAACCGACTTGGGGATGGGTGACAACAAACTCCATGGTAGTATTCCTACTGAATTGGGTATGGTCACTCAACTCAAAATGCTTTATCTTTGGGGAAACAACCTCACAGGCACAATCCCACCCTCCCTAGGAAAACTATCCTCTTTAATTGACTTGGAGATGAGTGACAATAGACTCCCTGGTAGTATTCCTCTTGAATTGGGTATGCTTACTCAACTCAAAATGCTTTATCTTTGGGGAAACAACCTCACAGGCACAATCCCACCCTCCCTAGGAAACCTATCCTCTTTAACCATGTTGGATTTGTCAAACAACATACTCCATGGTAGTATTCCTACTGAATTGGGTATGCTCACTCAACTCAAAATACTTTATCTCTGGGGAGACAACCTCACAGGCACAATCCCACCCTCCCTAGGAAACCTATCCTCTTTAACTGACTTGGCGTTGGAAAATAACATACTCCATGGTAGTATTCCTACTGAATTGGGTATGCTCACTCAACTCCAAACACTTTATCTTGGAGGAAACAACCTCACAGGCACAATCCCACCTTTCCTAGGAAACTTTTCTTCTTTAATTGTATTGTATTTGGCAAGAAATATACTCCATGGTCATATACCTATTGAACTCGGCATGCTCACTCAACTCAAAAAACTTTATCTCAATGAGAATAACTTGACGGGAGTGATTCCATTTTAGGTTTGGAAAACTATCAAAGTTACAAAATTGATTCAAGGGAAAACCAACTCATTGGAGAATCCCAAGCTCCAGATAGTCTTGATGATCTCTGATGACTAAAGAATCTTGCACTTGATCACATTCTACTAGCCAAACTTTGGAGGAGGTGGAATTATCTCATAACAGGCTAAGGGGAACTATATAATGTGTGGCCAAACTCTTTAGATTTAAAGATGGTGTGTAATTTTTAGCCATTTATAAGGGAAACATTATTATTGGCTTATGTATGTAGAGAAATAGAAAGAAAATACAAAAGAAAAAAAAAAGGATATTGTTTTTATTCTTGAAATTATCTTCATTCCTCTTTACAAAAGACTATTTAGATTTGTAATATTTTTTAAATCTTATCTCCAAGCTTGTGATAAAACCTCTACTAATTTATTTGTCTATTAACTTATCTCAAACATGATGTTGATGGTATTTTGTAAAGGAATTTGATCCATATTTATCATAGCCTTAGAAGGTCGTATATTTGTGAAACATGTTTATATAAAAATATTGGATATGGATTGTACCTTCTATTTTTGGGCATATGGAGAATCTATTGAAAGAAATGGTTGTCAACATAGACTAAATGGACCAATGGTCATGTTGGATTATTTTCTTATGTTGATATTCATTGTCAATTCTTACACTTCAAACTAATTATTTGTTAGGAGAGGTTGATTATAAATTATTTAATGGCAACATGGCCATTGCTAAGTCGGGTGCAAGAGAAATTAATTGCAATAGTGGCAAGGGATTCCAACAATTTGTGTTTACCACTTTTTCAATTTTTCTTATCTATGCCATCAAAATTTATCCAACACCATTTTTGAAGTAAAATCATTTTCTTAAAATGAAACAAGGAATGTGATCTATAGGTACACTAGTAATTTGTGCATATCGTAGGCTACATGCAAACATTATTGTTCAATGAACAACCAATTCAAATTTTATAAATAAATGAATTTAAGATATAAGACCATTATAATATAAATTGTTCTTTAAATTTTTTTTTTTCATATTATCTAAATATCTTGGGAAGAATATTTTATGTCTACTTATTATTTCTAATTTTAAAAGATGAAAAATAATTAGAGAAATTAATTGGAATCAAATGATTTAACTAAATGAAGGGATTAGAGATCTATAACTATCTTTTGTGTCAAAAATCTAGCAACTAGAAAACAAATAAACACTTTCAACATAAAATAAAACATAAAATAAAATATTTTTTTATTTATATAAGGTTTCTCAGCTTATAAATGCTTTTGCATCATTGACTTAGAAAATATTATGCTCACATTTTATAGGATCTTTGTCAATTTTGTTTATATTTTTGTTAGATAAATTAGGAAACACTCCAACCTATTATCTTATATTATATAAGAATCAAACAAAGAATTTCTTGTTAATGCAACATTTCAGATTATTAAATTTTTAAATGAAAAGATTCAATTTTACTCTCTTTTAATTATTAGTAATTTTATAAGTTGAACCCCATGTTTATATCACCCCAACATATGGAAGTCATGGATTTTAGGTCAACACTTCATGTTATAGGATTTTCCTCAAAATACTAAAGTACTAAATATGTTAAAGTTATAGGAAATAAAATCTCATTCATATTCTTGTTTTAATATTTATATGGTCAAAAAATTAATTTGGAACCATATAGAAAAAAAATCTCTTTATTTTCTTAAGTAGCCTAACATCACAACTCTAGGATTAATTAGCTACATGGATATGAGTTCAAAAACTATGAGATCAACCCTTTTATGCAACTAACACTTGTATCAACCAAAAGCAAGAGACAATATCAACCTGGTGAAGAATAGATAGAATATAGTAATTTCACCTGTGTGTGCAATGGGTGCACTAAAGAGCTTTAATTTGAAAAGAGTAAAGGAAATAGAAATTGGAGGATAAAAATGTTTTATGCTAGTGTTTTGTCTAAATTTTATATACATAGAAATTGCTGATGTTTTGAAGGAAGCATGATAGTGCAAGGTACATGCCAGACAATGATTTTAAATTTGAGAATATAATAGTTTAAGAAGAAGGTAAGGATTATTGCAGTTCTACAAAAGCATGTTTTGTATTAACATAAACATAAATATGAAATTTATAGAAAAACAAACATACAATGGTAAATATTGCTTTTTCGAGGATTTTACAATTCCAATTCCTTATGAAATAAGTAAAAATGTAACCTGTATTATTTTATGGTCCAGTACTATCATTTGGCTGATTTTACAATTTGAAAAGTTTGAATGTAATTTGCAACTTTATCAGGTAAAGATCCTCCATTTATTATTAAAAAAGGGGTAAGAATAAAAAGAACCATTCAAAAACTTCTAGTTGGAAAACTCCAGGAAAAGTTGCTTGTAAAGCACTGTAAAATATGTGTATAAGAAATTTACAAAAATATTATATAGTTTATCTATTTTTCCCAAAGCACAAATAAAGTGAATTACGTTTTTAGTACTATCCTAGCAAGAACCAGTAGCAAATTATATGAATGAACATTTAATGCTTGTAGCATATGACAAAATTTTGTATGCAGTATACTTGTACTCTGACACATTCACCCAACCACCTATTGTTCATTCTCTTAAGTTGCTTGCTTGTTAGCACTTGTAACATCGCTCTTGCATCAAACAATAACTAAAATGATTGTAGCATTTCTAGAAAATGGATTTGCTGAAAAGAATTTAGAAACTTTGAAGCAAATGCAATTGGCGGGTGTAAAGCAAAACTCTAGAACCTTTTAAGAAAATTGTAAGTTTGAAGCAAAAGATCTCATCTGAAGTATTCTTGAGTCAATATTTTTTTTCAAACAAATGCAAGATGTTTGAAAGAATTATATAGAAGCATTTTATTTGTGCAAACAATATATCTAGGTACAATAGATTTGTATGTAGTACTATACACAGTAAGTTGTTTTGATTTATATAATTGCAAGTCTAAAATCCACAGTAAAACTATAATTTGAAAAATATTTATTTTCCAATTACATTTCGATGAAAGTATCTCCGTACAAATTACATTTGGTGAAAGTATCTTCTTAATTGAAAATTTTCGATTTAGTTGTGTTTCAATGGATGTAAGGGAATGCATAATTGATAAATGTTGTACAATTAGATATTCTTTCTAGAATGATCCTCAATTTGAATACATTTGAAGTATTGCAAGGAAAAACAAATTTACATAGCAATACCTACCGAGCTCCTATTGGTGTGTGTGGCGACTGATCATGCTATACTGTATAGCCCATGGTATACTGTACACCCTGGCATGTATCCTCGTCGGGGTCCGGGGCCGGGCGGGGGTTCGGGGGTGGCAACCCACGAGAAAAAATTTCCTCCTACTTTTTCGCGTCATCACCGAAAAAGGGAAAAATCAATGAAAAAAAAGAAAAATCCGATTTTGTAGAACCCGAAATCTGGAAGCTTCTAAGCTTGTTAAAAAGGGGTTCGGTTGGGTATTACAGTATGATGAAAACACGATTATTCGCAAGATTGTAATAGGGTTTTTATTGGATAATAAAAGTATTGGATGGCTGCGGTTTGGTGGATGTAGCCTGGGTGGGGTGAACCACATTAAATTCTTTGTGTTATGATTTATTCTGTGTGTGTTTTATTTTCTCTATTTATTAATTAAAATCTGCATTTAATTGTTAGATCTGCCATCTCTAACCCTAACAACTCCTATATTGACAAATAGAAATTTGTGTACCTCATAATAAGAAACATACACTAAAAAAATTGGGATTGAAAATTATCTCAATAAACAAAATGTGTATTTCAGAGCATTAAAAGTTTATAGAGGATTTTGTACCAACCCATTAATAACTATGTATAGAAATTTGTTTGTCATAATAACATAATTGTAGAAAAATATGTTCATTTGGAGTATGACATTTGAGGAGGATACATTGTCAATGATATGAATTGCCAAAGATATTGTGTACAAAAACCATTAAAAAAAGTATAGGGTATTTTTTAATTACATATCGGTGCAACTTCTTCTATAGAACCTACAACGAAAAATATTTGAAAAAATAAAACTTGACAACAAATGATACTTAAAGGTCTCTTGGGTAGAAATCTTCATATGTAAACAAGCATTAAAGTAAGTAGGAAAGTTTAAGTTGAAACAATGAAAACAAATACGTTGTTAATATTGGGAGTACACGTTGTTAAGGTTAAGTTGGAAAGAACCGATTATTGTAGGTGTTGCACTAGTGTTATAATGTTGATCATATTTAAGCTCCCTTAGGAAATTGCACAATCCTTCAAGTTTTGTGCAGCTAGCTTGGTAAGTTGACACTGCTTCCTGAATCATTTTGACATCCAAATCTTCAATAGGACTTGTTGTTTGACTTGGAAGTTTGAGTTTGTTAAGGATGTCGATGCAACTATTAGATACAATTGTAGAGAGATTCTAAATTTTTTTCTAAAGAGAGTCATGTTTATGATGATGACTTTGATACAGTTGGTTTTGGGTGCATCGGAATGGAGGGGCTTGGTTGTATAGGAGTATAATCATGTGTAGCCATGACCTGACACGAGTGGATGAAATATACATACAAGTTGAAGTACAACATTAGAAGGGAAGTAGGTGAATGAAAGAGAAAAAGGTGGCAAGTAATTACAAAGGAATTAACAAATTAAATAGATTAAACAAACATTATGTAAAGAAAACGTTTCGAATAATTAAATAGAAAATATTTATGAGGAAATTAATCTATATATGAATTTGGTATCTCCCTTGCACATGCCAAAAACAAATTGCACGTGCAAAATAGAAATGTATGCACAATGTGGAAGTGTAGATAAGGTAGATGAATTGGTAAACATTTTTTTAGAAGACATAAGAGCAGGTAGTGAAGGAGTTGCATAAAAAGGAATTTGTAAATAAGCATTGTGTCGATAGAGGATTATAGTAGACACATTTGGAGAAACTAACCTTGTAGATATTTTCAGAATGAGTTCTTCTTCAAGAGTTTATTTTAGACAATTCCAATAATCATTTATCCTCTTGCTTCTGGTGTGCTACATATGGACTCTATGTCATTCATGCATATCTTTGGAATCTGAAGGATGGTTTGATATGCAAGCCTGACAATTTATGAACTTTAGAAATAGCTGTGAATATAGGGCCTTGATTGTCTACGTTGTTGATGTTGATAGTTTCCTTTTCTAGTGTAAGGCATTGTGATTTGTTGATTGTTAAATCCCATGCCATTTTTAGGGGGATTTGATGACAAATTCCATGACTCACAGGGGAAATAGGGACATTTTTTGGATTATTGACATCCCAAACAAGACCTATGTAATTTTGGAACTAAACTACAATAAAGAATGGAAGTGAAGGCATATTTTCATCATCCTTATAGACTATAGCTTGGACTTGCCAAAGTGCACCATTGACAAGGCCTGTTTCCACCCATAAATTTGAACATAACATTACCTCTTGTTGAACACACAAAAGGACCTTTGATTGTAGTTTTTCTTCATTAGGATTGGAGCATTGTGAGCCCTGGAGTTTCTCTATAGTTGACAAGCCAATAGGTGTTGCCAAAGATAACAAAATTTGATGGTTACGAAGTGATACCATTTCATTTGTTGAAAAAATGTGTGTTGAGGACAAGAACTATGCTTGTTCTATAGTGGCCATTAATGAGCTTGAGCATGACATTAGAACTTTCCAATCTTCCATTGTTGGCTTTGTATTTCGCAAATTGGAGAGGATAGTATGTAAGGTAACTTGTGTTGGATCCTCACCAATTTGATGAAATATCTTTCTTAGTGTTACAACTATGGTGAAGCTACTCCATAAAGAACCACTATATGAAGTTGAGACATACATAGGAATGTCCTTGATTGGTGGAAGTTGGCCAAAGTCACCAAAGAGCATGATAGATCGACCTTTGAATGGGAATTATTTGTGGTTGGGGAATGCTTCATGTAGCCTCATGTAAATTATTTGAAGCAACATAGGTCCAATGAAGCTCATTTCATCTATTAAAATGTAGCGAATGTAGTAAATTCTTTCTTGGAAGCTTGCTAGTGTTTGGCCTTGTAGGGGGAAATATCTTTGATAGGTACCTATAGGGTTGAGTGGATAGTTGATGCTTGAATGTTGAATACTACTACACCTGTAGGTGCAAGAAGTAGTAATGGTGAAGAGCCATTTTGGGATGAATTATTGATTACAGATTGGATGGATTTTATTAGGTGTTATTTACATGTTCCAACAGTTCCTTGAACAATCAATTTAAAAGGATTTTGGAAAGTACTTTCATTTAGATGTGTGAAAACTATATCAAATGATTTTTGTTGTTCGACGAAGAGGTAAAAGTGATAGGGTGTGTGGAAATATGGGGTACTTCAAATGTTGGATGATTGGATTGTATGTAGGTAATAGCATAGATTTTTTGGTGTGGATTGAGTTGGGAAGAACCCCAATCATGGTGCAAGTCAATGTCATAGTGACCAAGCATATATAGTTCATCAAAGTGAAAAGGAATGCTTGGGTAGAGGCTTGATATAACTTTCCATTCAGATGGGTTATTTTCTTACATTGTTCCTTCTTGACTGGTAGAGGAGGTAGAATTAGTTTCTTCAGAAGGCTTTGATGGTGTGTAGAGCACATGGAAAGGATGGTAACTAGATGCAAAAATATCCCACTATTCTATAATAGGAGTGGTTGAAAAAGTGAATTCATTGCAAATACTACGAAATGGTTGCATAGTAGTAGCTCACTCCAAAAAAATGCTTTAAAGAAGTTGTCTCTTGCAGGGATGGAGATGAAGCATGGTGAGACACAAACAATGGCTTTAATGGATTACTCTTTCCATTGATAGTGCTTTCGAGAAGCCTTTTAGGTCCATTGTTGGGTGACCTCAAGAAGTAAAAAAGCCTCTAAATGTATTGGACGAACCATGTGAGTGTCAATTCTATCTGGGGAGGTGGTGGTTGATTTGGATGAGGGGTGGACTCGTTGAAAGTTTCTTTGGTTCACATTTAAAGAGACAAAAGTTTGGCTAGATAGGATGAGTTGAGTTTAAGTAGGAGGTGGAAAGTTTCTCGGTCTCTAATATGATGGTCCACTAGTGTATCAACAAGTATTTTTTTGAAAGCTATTGGGGCGGGCTTGTCAGATTCTATATTGGTAGAAATATGAGATAGCATTTCATGGTATGTTTTTGACTTTTTTTCAACTTTTGTTGCATATTTTTCAATATACTTGAGGATTGGAGTTTTCTGGATGAAAGCAATTGTAGATTTGAAGGAATGCTTGTTTAGTTCCTTAACTATGGTACTTAGTAGTGGATTTTTTTGGAAAATCGGGTCTGTTGGTGATTTGGTGTTTGATTCTTGAAATCTACATGTTATCTTCTTTGATATCTCAATTTTGCATGTTACTAATGTGATGATGAGTTCATACGCTTCATTTTTTGGGATCTACGAGTTATGCAGTTTGTGGATTAGCTACCCATTGGCTACAGTGGGCTGACTCGGATGTGGACTGTCTATATCCACAAGATTGATTTAGTGTTGATGCAGATTTCATTAGTTGGCCTTTTCAGTGGTCATTTTTGCATTAGTATTTTGTTTTGAGATGAGAGGATGGATAGTCAGTTATGGGACTTGTATCATGTTTTTTTTTATCTTCTTGGATTGGAGATTTTGGTTCTACTTATTTGGTGAACTATTGATATTGCATTTTATTGTGTTAGAACCATAAAGAATCTTCATTAAGGAGATGGTTGTCATGATGCTTGGAGAGCATGGTATCACTATTCAATGGGAGCTTTAGTAGTGACTGTGGATTCATCACTTGGTGATGGATGATCTTCTTTAGTGTTGCATATGTTACTAGAAGGAGCTCTTAGATCTTGCTACTACAGAAGGGTTCTTTTGCATTTGCAGGGACATTATTTGGAGATGTTGTTTCTTGGTTTAGAGTATTTTGGTATTATGTCATGATGTACTCTTGATTCTATACTAGAGTTTGGTATGGTACATGTTATCCTGAGACCAAGATGTATGCATTATTGTATGTGATCTCCTAGAAGGAGATGGTTAGATCATGTTGTCATGTTTGTGTTCCCATTTCATGATTGGAGCTTTGACATTGATCTTGGTGGTTCTCTTTGTATTGAGTACATTAATCATTTGCTTGATTACTTCATGATGGTGCTATGTTGCATTTGGAGTTTGGAATGGATTGATTGGTTACAGGTACTCATGGATACTTGGAGACTTAGGTGAGGCTTGTAGTTCTCTTATGGTTAGAGATATGTTTTGAGATGGCCACTCTTGATGAGATTTCAGTAGGAAGTCTGAGGAGCATACACCTTGGTTGGACATGAGTTCAACATGGACCTATGAAGAGAGTGTTCTTGGATGAGTCATGATGACTTTGATATCTTGGAGGAGCATTCTCATTCCCCACTCTTGGTCTACTCGACAGTCTACTTGAGAGGTATTGCCCATTGTTCCTCTCAGGTGTATTATGTTATGCTTTGTCCTATCATGCATATGGATCTTAAGCTAATGATATATGGTTTTAGAGGATTCATTTGATGAGTGTTGGCATGTTTATCTCCTTATGCATTATGGGAAAATTCACTGATGTTGAGTTTAGGAGATGTATTGGGCTTATTCCTTGATATGGGAATGGATATTTAGTTTGACCTTCTTTGGCCTGAGAAGCTTACATCCATGTTGATTACATGATACATATGTTACGTTTGATTGAACGGTTGGGTGTTGTTATGGATTTTATTTTGGGGTGTTGTGGAGGAGATCATACTTGACATTGTTGGCATTTATATATTCAACACAAATATCAAAATATACTACTCTTTATGCTATCTGTCAAGTTCTGCATAAAGAGTAGTATATTAAGATGGACATTGCCTTGATGACTTTTGCAATTGATATTCAACACAAATATCAAAATAGGGTTTGGGATTATGCCCCTTACATTGCTGAACAGTTGCATGAGGATATGGTAAAGTTGAAGGATGCCAATCGTTCGTTGTCCTATAGGCATTATTCTTTATTGATGCATCTATTACTATGGAAATTAGGAAGTTAATGAGGAATTCTATAAAATTTAGAGAGTTTGATGACAATGACAATGAATTACTGGTGCAGATGTGGACACATATTTGGGATGCACATTGTCCACACTCTATAACATGTTTTGCAATATTTTCAAGTTCTTGGTGCTCAAACAACATGGTTTGAAACCTATGCAAAGGATTTCACAAGGTGTCAAGGAGATGATAAGGCCACCAGAACATGAATGAGACACCAAACACCAATTCAATTGGGGGGATTGGTATTTGCATACCAACTACACCATAATTATGATATATGGAGCCTCAGTGCCACCTCACAAATTGCCCATTTATGTGTCAGATAGACAAGCTTTTATGGAAGTAATGTGGAAAATGGATGCCATGGATAAAGAGTATTTCAGAGGTCCAAAGAAAGCTTCTCTTGTGAATCCCGATGTGCAGTTTGCATACTTCAGTTGTACTTCAAAGGAAGGAATTAAGAGGTTCGGTTCCCTTATAAACAATTACTGGTTGAACCAAGATGTCCATAGGTTTAGTGATCCAGAAGGGGTAATCTCAGCTCAAAGAATAGCTAGGTCATTGGGAAAAGGAGCTCATCAGTTCCATTTTCAAGAAGATGTAATCAAGAATTTATCTACCGATGAGGAAGTCAATGCAAGAAAGGATCCATGGAGAAAGATATGTGCAATAGAGAACATGATGATAAAGGATAACCCTCTATATGTCATCCCTTATTTAGAAGTGGAAGACAAGTTTGCAAAGGAAAAAATGATGCTTGGTGATTTTAGTGATAGGAGTTTCTTTGAGAAGGTGAAGCAAGCTGAGATTGAGGCCAAAGTTGCTAAAGAAAATTGTGATGTTCAGATAAGGAGTCAATTGACTCAATCTTCTTCTTCTCCAAGCATCCATGTAAGATCAAGTAAGACTAGTGGATAACCTGTTGTAGCCCCTTTAGTGGATTACCCATAAAGAGAGCATATTGGGGAGGCTCAGCTCCCAGAGGAATCTGGTGAACATGACCTAGTGGAGTAGGAAGTGGATCAGGATTTGCTTGAAGAGAGAAATGATGCATTAAACATTATGGTTCCACCTAGTAGGGTTGTGAAATGGGTATATGATGAGGCTGAGGATGATGATGTTAGGATAAAATCTTGTGGTGAGTTTATGTGTGATGATGATTTTATCAAGTCTAAGGAATTTAGGGAATTCATCATCCATGTCAAAAGTGCTGACATCAAAAGAAGCATTGAAGAAGTAAGGGAGATAGTTGACCCTTTTTTGCAAGAAGAAGTTGAGAAAGAAGAAGAGGCTAAAATAAAACAAGAAATAGCTAATATTTCATTAGAAGAGGCAAGGGCACTAGTGAATGGAAGTGGTGCCCTTTTTCTACCTAGTTGTGGCATTTCATCTGCCATTGCATTAGATGTAGTTAGAAAAGACCCTGATGCTTCCATTTTTGAGGAAGCTTTTGACAACAAGATATTTGGTTTAAGTTTCAGTCCCTAATTGCATACATTGGTTGTTTGGTCTATGGTCAACCTAACACATGAAAACCTAATGTCATACAATTTGTATAGAAGGAAATTGGAACAGTGATTGTCAAGAGAGCAACATAGATGACAACTACTGTAGCTGGACAACTAATTCAATGCACACTACAATGTTGACTATGGACACTGCTTAGATCATAGAGGCCAACTACTGAAAGTTGTTGGATAGATACAATAAGTTGATGGATGAGAATAATAAAGTGTTGGCTACTGCACAAAGAGGTTTACTATCCCCAACCAGTTCTACTTCAAATTTGTCCACTTAAGAGAGAGAAACCTTATCGCTCAGGATTTAAGATTTGAATCAAGCCCTAAAAGTAGAAAAGGAACACACAAAGAAGGCGAAATTGGAAACCATCAAAGTGACCAATGATATTTTTGAAGATTTGTTGAAACATAGAGTGACCAAATTGGTTAACAAATATGATGATGTATGGGAAGCTTATAAGAGTATTCATGATGCCAACATTAAATATTTGTAGGTTCTAAAGGCTTTCCAAGATGAATGGAGTCAATGGAGCACTAGAGCAAGAACCCTAAAGGAAATAGTGTCTAAAGCTAATGAATATCCAAAGATCCCTACTCACATTCCTAAGATATTGCAACCTCATAGGCACAATCCCACCCTCCCTAGGAAACCTATCCTCTTTAACCGACTTGGGGATGGGTGAAAACAAAATCCATGGTAGTATTCCTACTGAATTGGGTATGCTCACTAAACTTAGAATACTTTATCTTTGGGGAAACAACCTCATAGGCACAATCCCACCCTCCCTAGGAAACCTATCCTCTTTAACTGGCTTGGGGATGGGTGACAACAAACTCCATGGTAGTATTCCTATTGAATTGGGTATGCTCACTCAACTCAAAATACTTTATCTTTGGGGAAACAACCTCACAGGCACAATCCCACCCTCCCTAAGAAACCTATCCTCTTTAACCAACTTGGGGATGGGTGAAAACAAAATCCATTGTAGTACTCCTACTAAATTGGGTATGCTCACTCAACTTAGAATACTTGTTATAAATAAAAATAACCTCATAGGCACAATCCCACCCTCCATAGGAAACCTATCAGACTCTTTAATCCAATGTGACTTTAGTGAAAATAGACTCCATGGTTGTATTCCAATTGGATTCAGTATGCTCACTCAACTCCAATTCCTTTATCTTGGGGGAAACAACCTCACAGGCACATTCCCACCTTTGCTAGGAAAATTTTCCTCTTTAATTTTATTGGATTTGGCAAGAAATATACTCCATGGTCATATACCTATTGAACTGGGTATGCTCACTCAACTAATCAGACTTTAACTTGTGGCAAACAAATTGATAGGAACAATCCTACCTTCCCTAGGAAACTTGTCGTATTTAACTGCATTGTCTTTGTCAACAAATAGACTCCATGGTAATATTCCTATTGAACTCGGCATGCTCACTCAACTCAAAAAACTTTATCTCAATGAGAATAACTTGACGGAAGTGATTCCATTTTAGGTTTGGAAAACTATCAAAGTTACAAAATTGATTCAAGGGAAAACCAACTCATTGGAGAATCCCAAGCTCCAGATAGTCTTGATGATCTCCCATGACTAAAGCATCTTTCACTTGATTATATTCTACTAGTCGAACATTGGAGGAGGTGGAATTGTCTCATAACAGGCTAAGGGCAACTATATAATGTGTAGCCAAACTCTTTAGATTTAAAGATGTGAGTAATTTTTAGCCATTTATAAGGAAAACACTATTATTGGCTTATATATGTAGAGAAATAGAAAGAAAATACAAAAGGAAAAAAAGGATATTGTTTTTATTCTTGAAATTATCTTCATTCCTCTTTACAAAAGACTTTAGATTTGTAATATTTTCTAAATCTTATCTCCAAGCTTGTGATAACACATCTACTAATTTATTTGTCTATTAACTTATCTCAAACATGATGCTGATGGTTTGTTGTAAAGGAATTGAATCCATATTTATCATAGCCTTAAAAGGTCCTATATTTGTGAAACATGTTTATATCAAAATATTGGATATGGATTGTACCTTCTATTTTTTGACATATGGAGAATCTATTGAAAGAAATGGTTGTCAATGTAGTCTAAAGGGAACAATGGTCATGTTGGATTATTTTCTTATGTTGATATTCATTGTCAATTCTTATACTTCAAACTAATTATTGGTTAGGAGAGGTTGATTATAAATTATTTAATGGAAACATGGCCATGGCTAAGTAGGGTGTAAGAGAAATTAATTGCAATATCTACTTGGCAAGGGATTCCAACACTTTGTGTTTACCACTTTTTCAAATTTTCTTATACATGCCATCAAAATTTATCCAACACCATTTTTGAAGTAAAATCATTTTCTTAAAATGAAACAAAGAATGTGATGTATAGGTACACTAGTAATTTGTGCATTATCGTAGGCTACATGCAAACATTATTGTTCAATGAATAACCAATTCAAATTTTATAAATAAATGAATTTAAGATATAAGACCATTATAATATAAATTGTTCTTTAAATTTAAATTTTTCATATTATCTAAATATCTTGGGAAGAATATTTTATGTCTACTTATTATTTCTAATTTTAAAAGATGAAAAATAATTAGAATCAAATGATTTAACTAAATGAAGGAATTAGAGATCTATAACTGTCCTTTGTGTCAAAAATCTAACAACTAGAAAACAAATAAACACTTTCAATGTAAAATAAAACATAAAATAAAATATTTTCTTATTTATATAAGGTTTCTCAGCCTATAAATGCTTCTACATGATTCACTTAGAAAATATTATGCTACATTTTTGAAAGGAAATACAAAAAGAGCAATGGAAAGTACTAATAAAGAGCAATTGTTTGAAGGAAAGAGATTACCAAATAAGTTGAAGTAGCCAAACCAAGCACCACCAAAGCAAGAGAGACACAAGAATTTGTTAAGGGGAAAAAGCAAGAAAAAACCCCAATATTATGAATGGAGGCAAAATGCCTAAAGAATAATACAAAGAGAGAGAGAGCTTCAGCCTTAGCTTGCTTGCTTGAATCTTTAAGAATGAGAGGAGAAGCACCTCAATAAGTAGAGGTGAGAAAGAGGAGTTAGAATGTAACTCCCAACTCAATGAATGCCACCATTCATCTATGTGTGTGCAAAGTGTCACCTCTTAAGGAGGTGGTTACAAATATTCCTTAATAAAGGAATTAAAAAATAAGTCATCCTCACACATGTGTGAGATGACAAAAGACAAAAGACTTGTAGGGATTCCTTTGGAATATTCCTACAAGTTAATAAAAAATTACAATTAAAGAATAATCTTTACCAAGTAAAGATTAATCTTCTAACATCCCCCCTTAAGCTTTACTTGGGAAGGTTACATCAAACCCTTCAATGGGTTGTAATCCAAGATTTTTACAATGGAAGAGAAATTTATCTTTACAAAGAGCTTTGGTGAGAATATCTGCAACTTGATCTTCACCTTTACAATACAAAAGAGAAATTTGCTTGTCTTCAATTTGCTCTCTAATGAAATGATGTTGAAGAGAAATGTGCTTGGTCCTTGCATGAAAAATTGGATTCTTTGCCAAAGCAATAGCACTTTGATTATCACAATATAAAGGAGTAGGATCCTTTGGAGGTAGACCCAAGTCTTCAAGTAATCTTCTTAACCATAATGCTTCTTTAGATGCATTTGTACAACCTTTATATTCAGCTTCTGTAGAACAAAGAGAAGTAGATTGTTGTTTCTTACTATTCCATGAGATTGCACCTGATCCAACAAAGAAACAATAACCACAAGTGGATCTCCCATCATTGGGATCACCTCCTAAATCTGAATCAGTATAACCCTTTAAAGAAAAATCACAATTTGCATCATAAAAAAGACCAAGATTAAGAGTACCTTTAACATATCTTAAAATTCTTTTTGCAACTTTAAAATGAGTTTGTTGTGGTTTAGACATAAATCTAGAAACCAATCCAACACTATAAGAAATATCAGGTCTAGTAAGAGTTAGATAATTTAAACTTCCTACTAATTGCCTATATAAAGTAGGATCAACAAAAGGAGTTTCCATATCAACCATTAATTTAGTTCCTAATTCACAAGGAGTAGAAACACACTTTGCATCATTCATTTTAAATCTATCTAAGAGATCTTGAGCATATTTATGTTGAGAAATAAAAATACCTTTAGGTGTTTGCCAAATTTGCATACCCAAAAAATAATGTAATAGGCCTAAATCAGTCATTTGAAATTGTTGATTGAGTTGAGACTTAACATCACTAATCAAATTGTTAGAACTAGAAGTGATAATTAAATCATCAACATATAAAATAATAATCACAATATCATCTTCACTATGCTTAATATATAAATTTGGATCATTTTTACTTCTAATGAAACCTTGAGATAAAAAGAAAGCATTGATCTTTGAATACCATTCTCTAGGAGATTGCTTTAAACCATATATTGATTTCTTCAATTTGCAAACAAGATTTTCATTACCTTCCTTAATGAAACCCAAAGGTTGAGACATATAAATTTCTTCATGTAAATCACCATTTAAAAATGCACTTTTAACATCCATTTGATGAATAGGCCAATGCATATGAGAAGCTAAAGCAAGAACTAATTTAATGGTTGGCATCTTAGCTACTGGAGCAAATGTTTCATTATAATCTAATCCTTCAACTTGAGAGAAGCCCCTAGCAACTAATCTAGCTTTAAACTTGCTAACTTCATTATTTGCATTAACCTTAGTTTTATACAACCATTTGCATGAAACAAGATTCTTACCTTGAGGTAATGGAACTAAATCCCAAGTATTATTAGCAATTAAAGTATCATATTCTTCTTGCATAGCCTTTTGCCAATGAGGTTGATCTTTAGCTTGTTCATAAGTTTGAGGATCATTTGAATTCATAATGTTAGACATCAAAGCATGATTACAATAATTTGCCTTTCTTCTTTTAGGTGGATTTTTAGCTAAATAATCCTCACTTTCTTGCAACAAATTTTTAAACCATTTTGGCATTCTTTTAGATGTAGGAGTATCATCACTAGAAGAAGAATCATGAGTAGAGATTTCAACATTTTCATCATCACTATCACTATGAGTAAGAGATGCATTAGGAGGGTTAAGAGGAGTTTCAACTTGAGGATTATCCTCCACAACAATAACTTTATTTTGAGAAGAATCAATATTATGCACTTTAGAACAATCATGAACACCATTTTCAGCAATGCATACATCTCTAGCAACTTTAACTTTGTTAGTAAGAGGATTATAAACTCTATAAGCTTTAGAATGTTCATCATAACCAACAAAAATATGATAAGAAGATTTAGCATCTAATTTTTGCCTCTTTTGTTTAGGTTTGTGAACATAAGCAATTGAACCAAAAATCCTTAAATGCTTAAGATTGGGCTTCCTACCAGACCAAGCTTCTTCAGGAGTTATATCCTTTAAAGCTTTAGTAGGAGTCCTATTAATAATGTAAGTAGCACAAAACATAGCTTCTGCCCAAAATTTATAAGACATATTTTTAGCATGTAACATACATCTAGCCATTTCAACAATAGTTCTATGCTTCCTTTCCGCTACACCGTTTTGTTGAGGTGTATAGGGAATAGTTAGCTCATGCTTAATACCAAATGATTTCAAATAACTATTAAAAGCATTATTCACATATTCTTTACCATTATCAGTTCTAAGAATTTTAAGTTTAAAACCAGATTGCCTTTCAACAAATTTATGAAATTCAGAAAATATATCAAGAACTTGATCCTTACTATGAAGAAAATAGATCCAAGTTCTTCTAGAAAAATCATCAACAAAAGTAAGTGCATACCTTGATCCTTGGATGGAGTTATTCTCCATGGGTCCCAAAAGGTCACTATGAACTAGGTGCAACTTATGAGTTGCCCTCCATGATTGACCATGTGGAAAGGGCTCCCTATGCATCTTACCACTCATGCATCCTGTGCATACAATTTTAGATGGAACAATACTAGGCAATCCATCTACCATATTAAGCTTTTGCATTAAAGCAATATTGTTAGCATTTATATGACCAAGTCTTTCATGCCAAACATTGAAATCAATGGTAGATATTAAAGAGCATCTAGATTGAGCAAACTCATAAAATTTGAACAAATTATCATTGTCTAATTTAGCATTAGCAATGACCTTGTTTTGTTTTGGATCAATAACATAGCACATATCTTTGTAAAATTCTATTTTATAATCTTGACAAAGCTTAGCAACTGAAAGCAAGTTAGTCTTTAATTCAGGAACATATAAAACATCATGCAATTTACCATTAGGAACATTCACATCTCCAATTGCTTCTACTTTACAAGTATGATTATTAGCAAGTTGAAGAGGAACATTAGATATATCAGGTTGCATAGACTCAAAAACTTCTTTATGTGAAGTAACATGTTGAGATGCACCTGAATCAATAACCCATTCAAGAGGTTGAGAAACATTAGAACTACAAGTAAAAGCACGTCTAGATTGATTTGCATTATTTTGAAACTTATTATTATTAGGTTTATTTTGATGTTGATTATTTTGCTTCATAGGCTTTTTCTCATTTTGCTTCTTAAAACAAGTATTTTGCCAATGACCATCCTTATTACAATAAGTGCAATGTGGTTTCTTAGAAGAGTTAAACTTTCTAGGATCATTGCCATTATTATAATGAGGTTTGGAATTATAATGTTGTTGTTTAGAATGAGGTTTAAAATTTTGCTTATGATTAGACAAGAAAGCATGTTCATTAGACTTAAGAGTACCAAACTGAATTAACTTAGCCTCTTCTTGTCTTAATAAATCACGAAAAATATCATAAGTTAATTGAGTAGCTAAAGAAGGAATAGCTAATTGAGCATGAATATTAGTAATGAATTGCTGAAATTGTCTAGGAAGACACTTTTTAAGAATAAGATGAATTAATCTAAGATTATCTAATTTAACTCCTAAACCATCCAAATGACTATTTAAAGCATCAAATTTCAATAAAAATTCATCCATAGATTTAAAATCAGAATATCTCAAATCTTCAAGTTGATCTTGAATTTGAATTTTTCTTGATTCATTTGTACTATCATAAATTGTTTTGAGTTTGTCCCATGCTTCATAGGCAGTTGTGCATGTTCCAATATGAACATAAAGTTCGGGTGACATGGAAATACCTATGAGGCCAAGGGCTTCCTCATTTTTGAGATTCCATTTTTCGATTTCATCTTTTGATGCAGATGAACCTGGTTTTGATTTAGGATCTGGAGCTACATCTAAAAGATGTTTAAATCGAAAAATGAAAGAAATGTGAGTTTTCCAAGAATGATAGTTAGAAGAATTCAACTTAATTTCAGGAATTAAAGTAGACATGATTGCAAAAAATAAAAATAAAAATACTTTAGGGGAAAAAAAAAACTAATGTAATAGATGCTTTAAAAAAAAATCCCTCTCTTCTAAAAATAAACTGCCTAAAAATAAACCCCTTAATATTAAAAATAACTATTTTTAGAAAAAAACTATATAAAATTAATTAATTAATTAAATTTATTATGAATATTTATACCAAATTTTAAAATAATCTAATATTAATTAATAAATACTAATAAAAAAAATAAAAAAAATTAATAAAGATTTTAATAAATTTAATATTATTAATTAAAATTTTAATAAATTAAATTAAAACATTAAGGACTTTATTTGAAAAGTGAATATAGAAAAAAAACTTTATAAAAACTTATTAAAAATAACGTAACTTTAGATTAAAAGAAATTTAATAAAAGACAAATTCTAATGAAAGCTTTCATAAGGTTCGAAAGAACTTTAAAAAAAAATTGAATACACTCTTAAAAAGTGCGCGGGCGGAAATAGATGGGCGGGCGTTTTTAAAAGGGTTTAATGAATGTCTCTATAACGCATGCACAAAGGATAACCGGCTGGCAAAAAAAACAGCTACAAGGATGCGCAGAGCAGAGTTTAGGGATCTAAGGTTGAGCCAACGAAGGAAGAGGCGCGACGAAAGCCGTCGGAGCAAGGGTTTCCACCACCGTCGCTTGCAAAGATTCCAAACCCGCACTCAGGGGGATGGCGCCCAATCGAGGAGACGGCTGTGAAAAAAAAACTAGCACAAGACCGAAGGATCCGAGAGGCGTACAGGAGGAGCCTGTGCGTGGATCCGATGATTTTAACCTGCAAGGGCAGAAGCCCTAAGATTTATTTTATTTTTGTATTATTTATTATTTTGAAAAGAAAATAACAGGGCTGCTGTATTAAATATTGTTAAACAGATATGATAAAAGAGATTTGGGTTTTGAAACCCTTAGGGTTCTAATTTTTGATTTTTTTTTTTAATATATTTATTACTACCGAAATAAATGAATTTTTTTTAGATTTTTTTAATGGAACAAATAGTATATATCTAAAAAAAATAGATTTTTTTTTTACAACTTGTAAAGGAAAATAAAAGTAATTTTTTATTTATTTTCAATAAAATTTTCTAAACTAAGATTAGAGCCCTAAAAAAAAGAAAATATAACCCTTTATTTGAGGGTTTCTAAAATTTTGCAAAAAATAAAACATGCATGCAAAGTATAATGATTTTTTTTCAGATTTAAACTGATATTTAGCAAAAAGCTTAGAAAACTTTAGATAACAAAACTACACAAAAGGTTAAAAACTATGAATTGAAATTTGGAAAACAAAATAAACCCTTAATGGGTTTTTTTAAAACTTGCACTAAATGTAAATAGATTTAAGAACAAATTATTTGAAATGAAAAACAAAGAACTGAAATTCCTACACAATAAAACAATGTTAGAAAAATATATCAAATCAAAAAACAAGATTAGACTTTTGCTCTTCTTCTCCTCCTTGAGAGTGTCTCCAATGGTGTGCTAAAAATTTTGGTAAACCTTCAACAATGTAGCTCAAAAAATATTAGTAATACCAAGCTATGATACCATGAAAGGAAATACAAAAAGAGCAATGAAAAGTACTAATAAAGAGCAATTGTTTGAAGGAAAGAGATTACCAAATAAGTTGAAGTAGCCAAACCAAGCACCACCAAAGCAAGAGAGACACAAGAATTTGTTAAGGGGAAAAAACAAGAAAAAACCCCAATATTATGAATGGAGGCAAAATGCCTAAAGAATAATACAAAGAGAGAGAGATCTTCAGCCTTAGCTTGTTGCTTGAATCTTTAAGAATGAGAGGAGAAGCACCTCAATAAGTAGAGGTGAGAAAGAGGAGTTAGAATGTAACTCCCAACTCAATGAATGCCACCATTCATCTATGTGTGTGCAAAGTGTCACCTCTTAAGGAGGTGGTTACAAATATTCCTTAATAAAGGAATTAAAAAATAAGTCATCCTCACACATGTGTGAGATGACAAAAAGACAAAAGACTTGTAGGGATTCCTTTGGAATATTCCTACAAGTTAATAAAAAATTACAATTAAAGAATAATCTTTACCAAGTAAAGATTAATCTTCTAACAATAGGATTGTTGTCAGCACTATTTATATCTTTTGTTAGATAAATTAAAAAAACTCTAACCTATTATCTTATATTATATAAATTTGTAAGAAAATTAATTAAGAACTAAACAAAGAATTGCTTGTTAATGCACCATTTCAATTTCTCAATTTTTAAATGAAAAGATTCAATGTTCCTATCTTCTAATTTTTGCTAATTTTATAGGTCAAACCCCATGTTTATATCACCCCCACATATGATAGTCATGAGTTTTAGTTCAACACTTCATGTTATAAGATTCTCCTCAAAATCTCCAAATAATAAAGTACCAAATATGTTGATGTTACGGGAAATAAAATCTCATTCATATTAATCTTGTTTTAATATTTAAATGGTAAAAACATTAATTTGGAACCATATAGAAATAAAATTTCTTCATTTTCTTAAGTAGCCTAGTTCATCATAACTCTAGGATTAATTAGCTACATGGACATTAGTTCAATGGGACCGACCCTTTTATGCGACCAACACTTGCATTAGCCGAAAACAAGAGACATTATCAGCTTGGTCAAGAATAGATATAAATTAAAATTGACATGAATGAAGAGAAATATGTTCCATCAATGAAAAATCTATGTGAGGATGATCATTTTTGAGTGTAGACTCTGTCCTCCAAGTGGCTGGAAAAAAACAAAAGATATTTTTCCATTGCATCTTTATAATAATTACATTTCAGAGAACACACAAACTTGGATAGTTTCACTCGTTTCTGAGTTGAATAGATATGAAGATGGGTTTGTATTTCTGCCCCCTACTCTTATTCCTCTAAACACTGCCTTTTCCCCATTTCTCCTCTTCTAAACACTTGAAGCTCTACTAGATTTTAAGCATTCCCTCTCCCTTGACCTATATAATTCCTTGCTTCATTGGTCTCCTCCTCAGTTCTTTTTATTTTGTAATTGGATTGGGATTGTCAGCTAATCTCACCACAAACATGTGCTTTATTTGAATCTTACTGGTATGTCTTTACTCATACCAATCTATCCTCTCCTTGGAAAAAAACTCTATCGTTGTATTTCATATTTATCAAAAAAATATCACTAGCACAATCCCACCCTCTCTATGAAATCTATCCTCTTTAACCGACTTGGAGTTGGATGACAACAAACTCCATGGTAGTATTCCTATTGATTTGGGCAAGCTTACTTAACTCAAACTATTTTATCTTTGGGGAAGCAACCTCATAGGCACAATCCCACCCTCCCTAGGAAACATATTCTCTTTAACCAACATGCAATTAGATGACAACAAACTCCATGCTGGTATTCTGGCTAAATTGAGTATGCTTACTCAACTCAAAATAATTTCTTTAGGGAAACAACCTCACAGGCACAATTGCACCCCCCCTATGAAACCTACTCTTTAATCAACTTGGGGTTGGTTGACAACAAACTCCATGGTGGTACTCCAATTGAATTAGGCATGCTTAATCAACTCAAAAGTCTCTATCTTCCACAAAACAACTTCATAAGTATAACCCCACCCTCCCTGGGAAACCTATCTTCTTTAACTCAATTATTTTTGGATGAAAAAAAACAACGTGGTAGTATTCCTAGTGAATTGGAGATTCTTTCTCAACTCAAAGTGCTTTGTATTAGGGGAAACAACTTGACAAGAACAATCCCACCTTTCGTAGGAAACTTGTCCTCTTTAACGGTATTATCTTTATCAAACAACATGATCCATGGTATTAATACTATTGAATTTGGTATGCTTACTCAACTCAAAATACTTTATCTTTGGGGAAACAACCTCACACGCATAATCCCATGCTCCCTAGGAAATTTTTTCTCTTTAATTGAATTGGATATGGGAGACAACAAAATCCATGGTAGTATTCCTATTGAATTGGGTATGCTTACTCAACTCACAATACTTTATCTTTGGGGAAACAACCTCACAAGCACAATCCCACCATCCCTTTGAAACCTATACTCTTTAACCAACTTAGGTGTGGGTGTCAACTGAACTACGAAGACAATTTTCAATGCACCAAAAGATTGACCTATTAAAACTTGATACAACTATAAAAGTTAATGAATCCACGGGAGGTGGTTAAGCCATGTCATGAACTTGAGAGCTACACTACACAACATAAGGAGACCAAGGGAGTACACCTTGCAACAATCCCCCTAGTGCAAGCGAGGGATTTTAATCAGTGACCTTGGCTCTAATACCAATTGTTGCAAAGATGGTTGTTGTTGCACCAAAATATTGACTTGTTAATGCCTGATACAACCACCAGAGTTAATGAATCCATGGGAGGAAGTTAAGACATATCACAAACTTGAGAGTTATTTATTAAAAACCTAATAGGAACAATCCCACCCTCCCTAGGAAACCTATCCCCTTGAATTGACTAGGGATTGGGTGACAAAAATCTCCATGGTGGTATTTCAATTGAATTGGGTATGCTTACTCAACTCATATTAGTTTATCTTGGGGGGGAAAACCTCACAAGCACAATTCCAACTTTCGTAGGAAACTTGTCCTCTTTAATTGAATTTTTTTCATAAGAAATAAAATACAAGGAGATATTTCTATTGAACTCAGTATGCTCACTCAACTCATAAAAATTTATATTGGGGGAAATGACTTGATAAAAATAATCCCACCTTCCATACGAAACTAGTCCTCTTTTACTAAATTGTCCTTCTTAATAAATAGACACCATGGTGATATTCCTATTGAACTTTAAATTCTCACTCAACTCAAAAGACTTTATCTTGACAAGAATAGCTTGACGAGAGTGATTCCATTTTAGGTTTGGAAAACTATCAAAGTTACAAAATTGAACTCAAGGGAAAACCAACTTGTTGGAGAATCCCAAGCTCCAAATAGTCTTGATGGATTTCCCACAACTAAGGCATCTTGTTCTTGATCACATTCTACTAGCTAAAATTTGGAGGAGGTGGAATTATCTCATAAAAAGATAAGGGGAACTATATAATGTGGAGCCAAACTCTTTAGATTGAAAAATGGTGTGTAATTTTTAGCCATTTGTAAGGAAAACATTATTATTGTCTTATATATGTAGAGAAATAAAAAGAAAATTAGAAAAGAGGATATTTTTTTTATTCTTGAAATTATATTCATTCTTCTTTACAAAAGACTATTTTGATTTGTAATATTTTTTAAATCTATCTCCAAGCTTGTGATAGCACATCTAATAATTTATTTGCATGTTAACTTATCTCAAACATGGCCTTGATGGCTTTATGTAAAGGAATGAAATCCATATTTACCATATCCTTAGAGGGTCCTCTATTTGTGAAACATATTTATCAAAATATTGGATATGGATTGTACCTTTTATTTTTTGGCATTTGGGGAATCTATTGAAAGAAATGGTTGTTAGTGTACAATCTAAAGGGAACAATTGTTATGTTGGATTCTTTTCTTATGTTGATACTCATTGCCAATTCTTAAATTTCAAACTAATTATTTGTTAGAAGAGGTTGATTACAAATTATTTAATGGAAACATGGTCATGGCTAAGTAGGGTGCAAGAGAAAATTAGGGCAATAGTGGTAAGGGATGCCAACATTTTATTTTTACCATAATTTTCTAATTTTTCCAATACATGCCATCAAAATTTATCCAACACCATTTTTGAAGTAAAATCATTTTCTTAAAATGAAACAAAGAATGTGATCTATAGCTACAATCGTAATGTACATTGTCATAGGCTACATGTAAACATTATTTTTCAATAAATAACTAATTCAAATTACATAAATAAATGTATTTCAGATATAAGACCTTTATAATAAATTGATCTTTAAATTTATTTTTCATATTATCTAAATATCTCGGGAAGAATATTTTATGTCTACTTACTATTTCTAATTTAAAAGATGAACAATAATTGGAGAAATTATTTGGAATCAAATGATTTAACGCAATGAATGGATTCAAGGTCTATGACTATATTTTTTTTAAAAATCTAACTATAAAACAAATGAACACTTTCAAAGTACAACAAAACATAAAATAAAATATTTTTTTTGTTTGTGCAAGATTTTTTCAGCTTATAGATGTTCCTGCATGATTCACTTAACAAATATTATGCTCAAATTTTATAGGATCTTTGTCAATGTTGTTTATATTTTTTTTACATAAATTAGCAAACACTCCAACCTATTATCTTATTTTATATAAGAATTTTTAATTAAGAATTAAACAAAGAATTGCTTGTTAATGCAACATTTCAAATTCTTAAATTTTTAAATGAAAATATTTGATTATACTCTCTTTTAATTATTAGTAATTTTATGGGTTTAACCCCATGTTTATATCACCCCGACATATGGAAGTCAAGACTTTTAGGTCAACACTTCATGTTATAGGATATTCCTCAAAATACTAAAGTACTAAATATGTTATATAGGAAATAAAATATCATTCATATTCTAGTTTTAATCTTTATATGGTCAAAATATTAATTTGGAACCATATAGAAATAAAATCTCTTTTATTTTCTTAAGTAGCCTAACATCATAGTTCTAGGATTAATTAACTACATGGATATGAGTTCAAAAATGATGGGATCAGCCCTTTTATGTGCCTAACACTTGTATCAATCGAAAACAAGAGACATTATCAACCTAGTGAAGAATAGATAGAAATTAAAATTGATGTGAATGAAGTGAAATATGTTTCGTTAATGATAGTTCTATGTGAGGATGATCATTTACTAGCGTAGAATTTGTCTCGCAAGTGGCCGACAAAAAAAAAAGATGTTTGACCATTGAAGCTTTATAATAATCACATTTCATAGAACACAGACTTGGATAGCTTCACTTGTTTCTAAGTTAAATAGAGATGAAGATGGTTTTGGTAGTTTCTCCCATCCTAATATTCTTTCTCTCTAGACTACCTTCTTCCCATTCCTCTTCTTCTGAATAAGAAGCTCTCCTAGATTTTAAGCATTCCCTCTCCCTTCACCCCTATAGATCCTTGCTTGATTTGTCTCCTCACTCCTACAATTGGATTGGAATTGTCTTCTATTCTTGCCTTAAACACTTACTTTCTTTGAATCTTACCGGTATGTCTTTACTCAAATCAATCTAAGGAAATCTCTCTTACTTTCTCTCAAGAATAACTACTTCCAAAGCCAAATTCCTCCTCAATTAGGGAGGTTATCTCACCTTAGAATACTTAGATTGTATCTAAATCAATTGGAAGGCTCCATTCCCACCGCTCTATTATCTTATGACTCTTTGCAAGTTCTCATATTGTCCTATAACCTTTTGACTAGTACTATCCCTTCTTATCTTGGCCTTCTTTTACAATTGGAAATCCTTGCTTTAGGAGCAAATGAATTTATAGGAACAATACCATCTTCCCTAGGAAACCTATCCTCTTTAACCTAATTGCCATCAAGAGAAAAAAAACTCCACATGGTAGTATTCCTATTGAATTGGGTATGATTACTTAGCTCAAAATACTTTATCATTGGAGAAACAACCAAGAGGCACAATTCCACCCTCCCTAGGAAACCTATCATCTGTAATTGAATTGGAATTGGGAGAAAACATACTCCATGGAAGTATTCCTATTGAATTAGGTATGCTCATTCAACTCAAAATACTTTATCTTGCAAAAATTAACCTCATTGGCATAAACCTATCCTCTTTAATTAACTTGGACTTGGGAGACTACAAAATCCATGGTAGTATTCCTATTGAACTGGGTTTTCTTACTAAACTTAGAAATATTTCTCTTCATAACAATAACTTAGCAAGAGTGGCAATGTGAGTACTTGAAGATTGGCACGAGGAGAGGCTTTGTTGCAGATGCTAGGGTTACAGGACCTAGCAACAACCCTTCTTTGGGTTGTGAAGGTTTCTTTGTGATGTGGAGTTTAGTAGTGCGAGAGGGGTCTTTGTAGTTTCTAGGGGGATCAATGGTGCAGGAGCACCCAAGCTCATTAGGAGTCAGTTGAAGAGTCAGGAGAGTGCATGATACATGAAGGTTTTTCCATCATTCCAAAGCATCAATTATGATGTCTTGAAGCCTATAATGGAATTTGGCATGGATGAGAGTAATTGGAATATCAAAAGTCCTAAGGGTCCTGATAAGGACCCTAGGACCAAAATACTTTGTAAATGGAAAAATAATGTTCTAGGAGGTTAGATAGGTTTATTATTATTTAATTGTGTCAAATAAGATTGGATATTAAGGATCCAATAGGTTTTAGGTAGTAGGATTCAATAAATTGTAAATTGGAAATTCAAATTTTTGAATTCCAACATTGGGTGGGAAAGTAGTTTTTTGATGTTTTAGCACTAATAGTGTAAACTAATCAATCCAAAATGGTTTGAGAAGTTGGGGAAAGGTTATTCAAAGCCATAGAAGTCATTTTTATGGAGGTTGGGTGGCTGGTATGTTTTTTGTACGAACTGTTCTCAGAAAATCAAAAGAAACTACAATTTTTTGCATTTTTCTTGTGTTCATTTGATGAAAACTTGATTGCCATTGAAGATATGTCTGGTTGGATGCTTTAAGAACTTGTATTTACATGTTTTAAGGCATTTTTATGCTTTGATAAGCAAAAACAATCAATTCTTTGTATTTTATAACTGACTATCCTTAAGAAAGTGCAAATTTTCATTGATTTTGAGGGTTTTTATGGACGATTGATCCATTTCAAGGTAGAATGATGTTGTAACCTTTGAAATGGATCAATTATAACATGTATAATACAAACCTAACAAACTAATGTGTAGGAAAGAGGAATATTAAGGTGTACACCAAGATTGGACAATGCAAAGTGCATGAGGATGGGGGCTAAAGTATAGTAGTAGAAGATCTGCCTTAATAAGGGGAAAGTTTTTGAGTTTGTATTGATTTATTATGTTGATCTAATGGTGAAAATTCAAAGAGTGGGTTCTGGAAGTGTTTGGAAAGTGAGTTACTAAAAAGCCCTAGTTTTGAGGCAATTTATGGAGAGTTTTGTGTTTGAGCATATTAAGGGTGTCATAGAAGACTAAAATCTTGAAAATCCTTGGTTTGGGAACATTTTAAGAGACTTTTGAAAGTTTCATAGTCAAGGGTTGAGTTTAGAGAGGGGTTGCTTTGAAAAAGAGGGCTAATTAGGCCCTAAATTGGAGGAAACAACAAATTTTGATTGGTGTACTCCAAAACAAGTGCCATCAAGAATCTAGTATGTTATGTATCATCACAAACCACATCTGGTTCAATCATTAGTTTGGAGGGTCCTTTGGGAATATTGAGTGGAAGTTCAAGAATTCACCGTTGGACACCTAGTTGGGCTAGAAGCCTAGTCAAGGTGCAAAAGTAAGTTTTGTCTAAGACAGAGGGTTGGGGATTTGTAGTCATTCAAGACAAGTGTAATTGTGCCCCTTAAGAGCATTCCCAGGGTTTTGGTCCATAGGATAAGGAATTGTGTCATAAGTGAGCCATTTAGGAATTGTTTCCACAGTGGTGTCTAGAAGAGGTTTGTGAGTGCATCTTTGAAATCCTTGAAATCATTGTTGTTTTCCTAAAGTTCCCATACCCTCTGCATCAATCAAGGGTTTATTTCCCTATGTTTTTGCAAGCATTGGTGATTTTTGGGTGTTTCTTCTACCTAATCTATGTTTGAAAGGCCTTTGACTAGGGATTTTGGATGGGTAGTTTTTCATTAGTGGTGGGATGGTCTTAGTTGGAGGGGAAAATTTAAACCAAAATATGTATTTTCAAGAAGTTTTATCTAGGAATTGTTGTGCAATTTTTCGCACACATGCCCCGCTGGGAGGTAGGGGCCCTCTTTTGCTGCATTTTTTCGCTTTGGTTTTGGGTGTTTTGGGCCCTTCTTTTGATGTTTTGTCTTACTTGGGCACATGCTTGAATTTTTATTTTTATTGCCTAAGTGTTTTCCCCTGGTTGTTCTTTGAAAATATTTAGTTCTGGTTGAATTTTAGGCTTTTGCCCCGATTCAGGATTTTCTGCCTTGGTCGGATTTTCCTGGATCCTGCTTGGTTTTTGGCTGAGCCCTTGTGGTTCGAGACTTTTGGGTCTTCGTGGATTTCTGTGTAGTCTGGATTTTCCTGGATTTGGCCCTATTGTCAACTTGCCGGGTTTTTCCTAGTTGTCCTGTCAATTGTGTTGTTGGCTTCGTGCGTGCTTTGAAGGGTGTATCTAACTTGTTTTCTGGGTCTTTTGGATCATTTCATGCTAGGGTTGTTCAGTATTGCATCATTTGTCATCTCCTGGGTGAGTTTTGAGCTCATTTGTCTGTCTGCATTTTGATGAATCTTGCTTGAGAGCAATCAGTAAACCCTAGTGACTTAGCAATTTAAAGCTAAATTCTAAGCTTGTTTATGTGCTAATGGTGGATGAATAGGGTTTTAAACCTAGGGTAGTGCCATATCAGGTTATGTCACCTTAAAATTGACCTATAATGCAAAGAAAATTCATGAAAGGTCCATCCCTAACTTGACCTAAGTTAAACTTTTCAAAATCCATAGTTGGTTCAGTATCTAAGTGGAATCTTGATTCAGCGTCGCAGTCCGAGATTATCCATCCCTTCCGAATGTTGTTCACTGTGACCTTTCATCGTCAGTGAGACCTCATATCGATCACCCTGTGTTCCCCCAAGGGGCCTTCTTAAGTTCACGTCTTGTCGCTGTGACAGTATTGTCCCTCACACCAATAAAATATCTTTTGCTTTCGATGGGCTGTGTTCTTTCCTTTCACTGTAACCCTTTGAGGTCAGAAAAATGTCATGTAGATCTTTCTATGTCACATCGAGGCCCTTCGTGGGTTTGTATTTGGTCGCCCAGACAATGTCACGCTCATGCCAAAGTCTTTCTGTTGGGGAGACATCCATCTTTCGCTAAGACCTTACCGCGAGATTCCAAGTCTACCGATACTTCACATGATTTTTTGTAACTACTAATGTTCGCCAAACGTTCTAGCGAAGCCTTCTTCTCTTAGTGAGCCTAGGTCCTTTCGCTAAGACCTTTGGCCGAATTTAAACTGAGCCCACCAGTCGCCGAGACATGAAACATTCGCCAAGACCTTACCCTGACTGTCCTTTGATCATATCGATGGTATTTGCTATGTCCCTTTTCGCCAAAATGTTACACCGAATTCCCCATGTCTTGGTGAAACCTATTTTGATTGCCTCCTTCGACATAACTCCCAGAAGTTGTCAAAACCTTCGGGGATCTCCATTTAGTCCAGAATTGTGTCTTAACCGCGAATTTCCATTGAGTCTGGATTTCTCTGAAATCTACTATCTCTAGAATTTTTCGAAGTCCCCTATCTGACTTGTTCTTCGTGGAAATCCATCCCTCACGGATTTCCCCAAAAATTGATGGAATATATGGAAACATGAGATAATTGGATTCAATTACAATCTGGGATGCATTTAATGATTATTCCATGTCATATTTAGATCTCCCCTGTGAATTTATTGATGAAAAATGATCAAGTTTAATGATTAAGTAGGTGTCTCCTGACTTCTCCAATGGAATCCAATTGGTCTGGAATTTCCCAAAATTTCTCTCTGGCTCAGATTTCATAGATGGTCTTGAAACCCAAAATTTATTGTGGTCATTTTATATGAGATTTAATGACACCTTGACTATATGAGATGCATTCTAGCGGTGTTTTGGTGGATGAACCTTACTTTCCTATGATTTTTATTATGTTTTCATGTTGAGTGCAGGCTGAACCAAGTGGAGCAGCAGTTGGTTCCTTGGTGTCGGATGGAAACGGGATTAAGTGGACATTAAGAGCAGGATCCCTAAGAACAAAGTCACTGCAGATTGGGCAGAGGGTGTTGAAGAGGATTTATAAATAGAGAAGATGCATTGATGACGTCCTAAGTGGTATATACAATGGATCCATTGCTTTATCGAGATAGTGACAGGAAGAAGGAAGATCGAGCTAGGTACTTGAGTCTGGAGCAGTTGAGGGTGGTGGCAGGACATTTGTGCACCAAGTAATGATGATCTTGTGTCTGATCACCAGCTGGATGATGCGGCCACCTACCTCACAGTTATTGATCAGCATGTGACATATAAGGTAGACTGGGATAGATTAGTCAAGCACTCAAGAGAGGAGATTGCGTCCATTGGGAGGCGACTTAGGGTTTTGCTAGTACCGCCTATGGCCGACTCAGGTGGAGCGTTCTTGAAGCTATGTGATGGGTCAGATTAGTGCAGAGATAATAGGGAAAAGAGCTAATGATAGGCTGTGGCGTGACCCATGCTTCCCCATTATCTTTCCGCGTCATCTGAGCTATATTACATATCCTAGGCCGACCTCGATGGGACGTGCATTCAATACTTATTTGACCGGCCATAGACTCTCTTGGCCAGGTTGTTGTGTTGAGTTATTGTTGCGAAACCCTTGTCTGGCCGACGGATTTCTGGGGAGTTCTATATATTGGGCATTTCGCCTCTTGGTGAAGGGTTGTTGTTGGTTGTTGCTGGTTAGAATAGTTAGAGATAGATTAGAAGTTAGATAGAATATAGAAATAGAGAAAATAGTTAGAAGTAGAGGTAGCTAGTAGCAAGTAGGTATTCTCAAGCAAATGTTGTAACATAAATCTAGAATTGTTGCTACAGTGGACAATTTAAATACAAGAAATGTCATTGTGATTTGGTGCCACACTTGTCTTCTTTTGTTTTGCATGGTCCTTTTATTCTATCTTTAAAATTGCTTTGAGAAGATTCATGTTTAGATTAGATTAGATTTAATAATGTTTGTAATTCAATACTTGAATGTTGTAGCAATCCTTCAGTCCATACTTTTCGCAACCAACTGATTATTAGTTGCTTTGAAAAGTTAGCTTGGACTTCATATTCCATGTGCCTAGTTCAATTGTGAAGATTCATTCATTTCAACTGCAAAAGGGGTTGTTGAATGAATGTTCATGATTTGAAAATCTCAACACCTCAAAAGATTGCATTGTTTTTTGTGAGATTGTAGATTTATCTTGGTTAAGCAGAGATCGGTTTTAGAAGGATTGGTCCATTCAAGTGTTGGTTATTTTCATTGTTAATCTTAGGAGTAGTATTAGATTCTAAAATCTCTCTAAAACCCTTATCCTTTTCTATTTCTTTAATCATTGGGTTAAATCTTGGAGTATCACTAGTTTGTTAGAGTCTGGTAAAATTGATTCAGCATTTTGCTCGTAGTAAGGTCCCATTGTGATTACCAACATTTTCACATTTCATTACTGAGTTGTTTATGCACTGTCAAGACCTGATATTAGAGACCTTGGGGTTATCTCTTGAGGCTTGCCGATAGAGATTTACCTTTCAAGAGATATAGACTATCATATTCTGTTTGGATGTTATTGTGCAGAAAACACGATCAACATGAATGAACCTTCTTTGTCAAATCATACAAGTGTTGTCAAATTTTTTAGCAAGTTCTCAGGTAGGGGGGTAAGTACAGAAAGATGGGGGGCCAAAAAAGGGTCTTAATTGGCCACTTTTTTTTAGAAATCAAGAAATACTAAAAATTGAGGATAATTATATTCAAAATTTTAAGATGCAACAAAATAAATGTTCATAGTGCTCTAAGTCTACTTTCTAAACTACTATTTTTTAAAAATTGGTAGAGATTAAGGGGTTCAAAAAAGGGAGCCACAAAAATTGGTGTTGTTATTGTCAAAAAAAACATAACATAGCATCTTTTGTGGCTCCCTCAAAAGGTTAACTTTTTTTTTTGGGTATTTTTTAAAATCGCTTGAGTGAGAAACTAGCTAATAGCATGTAGTTTATGCCTGCTTTTTCTGATAATTTTTTAGTGAATATTTGATTTTTTACTAATTTTCAAAGTGGATACATCTTGCAAATCAAAATTTTGGTTTTGTTTCCCTTATAATTTTTTTTCCTTAAAAGTGGTGGGGCCATTGAAAATATTGTTAATAGAAAAAGAGAGATTACAATTTACCAATACAAGTTGAGAAGTTCTCAGTAGATGAGAGATATATAGAACATGAAGGACAGACATTACAAAAATATCCAAAATATGTTGCAAATATACAACCCAAAGTAAAGGTAATACATTATGAGTACAAGTAACCAAAGCTGATCAGGAAAAAGGAGGAGAAACTATCGAATTGACTTTGACCAAAAAGGAAAAGCTACCAAAATATCAATATCGAGCAGAACCCCGAAGTGTAGAATGAAATCCATACAAGGAGCAACCACCAAAAAAGCCAATAAGAGAAGAAAATTAGGTGTTGCTTTCAGTAGAAGAGGTGATGTTCATAGGAGGTGAGAAGTAAGGATCAACATGGGGCTCAATGAGAGCATCACAGATGAGCAACCAGATGACATTGTAGAGGTTTTGAATCAAATCACAAACAAAATTTCCATAGTGAAACCTCATTCTATGAAGTCAACAATCAAACTCATGCATACAATCATTAAGAAGTCCATGTGCCATAGAGCAGAGGAGAGTAGAAAGGAACCTATCCAAAAGCATATGTTGGTGACATAAAATTCCCCCACCAAATTGTAACCCTACAAAATATTGTAACTTTCTAGAGCTAGTTGCAAGGACAACAAGGGGAAAATGTTTGGAAGTAGATACATTCCTACTAAGAATTTAACCATTTCAACACACAAGAGAATGTCCATGAGATTGGAGATAAACCTTGAAGCTAAATCGTGAGGCAATGCCAAAGCGGGGAATTCCATCCAATCCTGGCCAAGAATTGTTGAAATTGCATCTTCCACCTAGTTACATTCTATCACAAAAATCCTCAATTTATCAAGCCTGAGAGGCAAGTTTTACCGAATCTCATGGAGTCTAGTTGGGAAAATAACCCTAAAATATTTTTCCATTGTCATAGAACCAGAGCAAGCCAAAGAAGTGTGAAAATAAGCCACCAAGAATCCATATTAATAAACCAAGAATTACTACCACAAAATGAACTTAGAAGCAATCACACAAGCCAACATTAATACACTAGACTCCCATTGTACCATAAAGAGGTGAGGAGGTGAAAAACCATAAATGAATTATCTTTAAAAGTACAAAGAGGATAAATTGTAAATGCAGAGTGCCACCCCAATAAGAAGCCAAAAAAAATGTAATTTCAAGTGGGAGAGTCATGGAATCAGTGCCAAGATAGCGAGAGTTGCTATGATAAACTTCTCCAATGTCCATCAATGTGAGTAGACCTCACATGGGTAGACAAAAGAAGAGCGAAAGATACATATTTAAATAATCAAAATGTAAAACAAGTGACATGCCAAAATTTTCCATCCAAAGTATCAAATACCAATGGAGTATTGTCAGAAATTTAAATAGGATAAAACCTACAGGGCCGCTGCCTTGTTTCCCCAAACAATAGGGGAATACAGAAAACAAATGCGAAATAGGCTTGGAGATCCAAAATTGGGCATGCAATCTTGTTTTTTGTATTAACTCAAAAAAATAACAAATTACAAAATTCTTTCAAACTGAAACTACAATCTATTGATTACAAACTAAACTTGCAACAATCTAGAGGTGCACGTCCCACAAACTCTCAAAATTTATGGAACTTCTCAGAGCTCTCTTTCCTTATATTTGATTGGAGCTATTGTTTCTCCTAGAAAACATTGAGTGATATGGAGCTTTCAACTGCTCACTGCAAAATGCATAGAACGAAATATGACTTCTGATGTTCAGGAGCTTCTCTAAATCGCATAGTGAACCCACACAAAAAACATTCCTTTTCTCAGATTGCTACTACACAAAAAAATTACTTACATTCTATTCTTCATTCCTTTTGTCTTCCCAAAATTCCCTCTCAAATTTGAATCTACCTACCATATTTAATTCTTCTATAGACTAAGTTTCATGTCAGGAGCAAGTTGGGAAAGAAATCCCCCAAAAAAACTTCTAGTTGTGATAGCAACAAATTCCCCTGACAGGTAGGTGGCAACAAGAAGAGGCTGAGGGGAAATTAATTTCTCCAACACTCTCCTTTTCTCCTAAGCCGGTGAAAAAAAGATCAATCCTGATCCAAATTGAAACAATTCCCAAATTGTTCCTTAGGCACTCGAAGTTGTCCTTGCTCAAAGGCTTGGTGAATATGTTTGCTAGCTACTGCTCATACCTACAAAATTCCATTCTAATTTCACCATTTTCAACTAATTCTCTAATAAAGTGATATCTAATAATTTCAATGTGCTTGCTTCTTCCATGTAGCACAAGATTTTTCATCAAAGCTGATGAAACATTGTCCCAAAAGATTGTTGTTCCATCCTCTTGTTCTTCTCTCAAATCTTCCAAGATTCTTCTCATCCAAATATCTTGAAATGTTGTTGCATTTGTTGTTATATACTTGGCCTAGGGTATTGATAGGGAAACTATGGGTTGCTTCTTGGAAGCCCATGAGATAGCTCCCAAACCTAAATGAAACACATAGCCCAATATTCTTTTCATATCGTCCACACTTCCTACCCAATCACTATCCATGCAACCAACCAACCCAAAATCATTTGTTGCACTATACAAAATACCATATCCTTTGGTTCCATTCACATACCTCAAGATTCTTTTACCCTCTTTCCAATGTGACTCTTTTGGTGTCTCCATAAATCTGGAAGTTAGACTTACACTATGCATTATATCAGGCCTAGTTGTTGTTAAATACATTAAACTTCCAACCAAACTCTTAAACATGGTCGGATCGACATTGCTGCTGCAATATCTCTTGCTTAACTTTAAAAAAATGGTTGTTGGTGTGGGGGAAGGCTTTATATATTGCATCCTAAACCTTTTCAAAATCTTTGCTGCATACTTTGCTTGAGAGATAAAAATACCATCATGCATTTTTTTTACTTCTATGCCTAGAAAATACCTCAAGAGACCTAAGTCTATCATTTGAAACTCTCTTTTCATGGCCTCTTTAAAATCAACAATGAAGAAATCATCATCCCTAGTGAAAACTAAATCATCAACATACAAGACAATAATTAAAATCTTACCATCAGCTACCTTGATGTAAAGAGTGGGATCACCATCTCTTTTGCTAAAGCCATTACTGAACAAATATGAGTCAATCATGTTGTAGCATGCCCATGGATCTTGCTCCAACCCATAAAGAGCTTTCTTCAGCCTGTATACCTTGTTTTCTTGACTTGGAACTTCATAACCAGGTAGCTGCTCTACATATACCTCTTATTTCAATACTCCATTTAGGAAGGAAAACTTCACATCCATTTGAAACACCTTCCACTTGTGCTAGCCTGCAATTGCTATAATTGTCTCCACAGTTTCCATCCTTGCTACTGGAGCAAGTGTCTCATCATAATCTCTCCCAAACTATTTTTTGTATCCCTTGAAAACTAATCTTGCCTTATGTCTCTTTATTCTTCCATCAACATCACTTTTGGTCTTATAGACCCATTTCACTCCAATTAATTGCTTTTTGAGAGGCAAATCAATTAACTCCAATGTTCTATTCTTCTCTATTACATCTATCTCATCATCCATGGCTTCACACCATTTTTTTCTTTAATAGTATCCTCAAAATAAACTAGATCACTATGAGAAGATAATGCAAAATTCACACTCTCATCAAATTATTCATCATACCTTTCACTTTGGTAGATCTCCCATAGACTCTTGGTCTTTCTTGGCATTAGGGAGATGAGAGTAGGGTCTAAACTTTCACTACTGCTAATTCTTTACAAAACAAACCCTATCTGAAGTTGTCGAGAGCTCTCGGGTGCCAATCCTCTAGCTATATGTGGCTACTTACCTTTATGTCTGCTCATGCCAGGAGCTGTCATGAGCTCTCTATGTCCAATTCTTCATCTATTTGTGACTTTCTACCTATGTTAGGAGTTGTCGAGAGCGATCCAAAGCAGGTTTGGAGCTATCAAAAGTGAGTATAGGAACATCTTGTTATTTTTCTTCTTCAAGAGTTGTTGGGATCGGTTCTAAGCTATCATAAACTATCAAGTTGTCCCATGCCTCATCCTCTAGGAACTCAATGTCTCTGTTGATGACAATTTTCTTGGTGACGGGATTATATAACCTATAGTATTTTGACTCTTCACTATAGCTTGTGAAGATGGACTTCTCACCCTTGTCATCCAACTTTTTCCTCTTCTCTTTTTGCACAAGTGCATATGCCACACATCTGAACACCCTCAAGTGCTCAATCGTCCACTTGAATTTTGTCCATGCCTCTTGTGAAATCTTCTCCAAAATTTCCTTTGAAGGACTTCTATTTATCAAGTACACTATTGTTGCTACTTCACCCAAAAAATCATTTGTGAGTCCCTTGTATTTTATCATTCTCCTTGCCATCTCCACGATGGTCCTATTCTTTCTCTCAGCTGCTCCATTTTTTTGTGGAGTATAACTAGTTGTTAGCTCCTTCTTGATGCCATTTTACTTGCAAAAATTTACAAACTAATTGGAGGTATACTCTCCCCCTCTATTTGACTTAGGACCTTGATGAAATGTTCACTCTTCTTTTCAACACAGGCTTTAAACACTACAAACTTGTCAAAATATTTAGATTTATGCTATAAAAAATAAACCCATGTCTTGCGGCTGTAATCATCTATAAAGGTATTAAAACATTGGATCTTATTAATAGAAATTACTTTCAGAGGGCCACATAAATTAGTGTAAACTAGCTCCAATGGTGCTCTTTCCCTTCTAGAATTGCTCGATTGAAAGGGATGCCTATGTTGCTTTCCTAAAATGCAGGTTTCACATCTACCACTAGGATTTACAATGGTTGGTAAACCTCCAAACATACCTTCTTTGACAAAATACTCAAACCAGCATAGCCTAAGTGTCCATAACTGAAATGCCAAAGCTTGGAAGGGTCTTGAATGACTACCTTTAAGGATTTTTGTTGTTGTAATGCTGCACATTTTCATGTAGTTGTGGACTAAGCTGAGAAACACCTTTCCAACCTCAATGGAGACATCCTATTCTTCATCATTGACACTGTTGCAACTATTTTCTTGCTTCCATCTTTTTCATAAATAATGCATTCACCCTTCTCCATCAAAACTTTGTGACCATTTTGGATCAACTATCCAATACTCATTAGATTGTGCTTTATATCAAGGGAAAAATACACACCATCAATCTCCTTCTTCTTACCATGCTTGGTTCAAAAAATAATAGACCCCTTTCCCATAATTGGAACTATTTCATTGTTCCCCATTTTTATTTCAGATTTAACATTCTTATTAATGAAAGAAAATAAACTTTCATCACCACTCATATGGTTGCTACAACCACTGTCTAAAAACCATACCTCATCACTTCCATGCTTAGCAATGTTGCACATGATGAAGGCCTTTTGCTGATTACCTTCATCCACTTTTTCATCAGTGACATTTACACTTTGCTTTGAATGATCACGCTATTTTTTCTAGCACTCACTTGCATAATGGACAAACTTTTGGAAATAGTAGAATTCAATATTGCTCTTTTCACCCTTCTTACTCCAGTTGTTGTTCTTCTTGGCTTGTCTAGAGCTGTACTAAGAGCTTCTTTCTCCCTCTTGGCTATGTGCTCATCCTAGGTTATTTTCTCCAACATTACCACATCCATATCTGCCTCTACCATGTCCGTGTTGACATATCGAGTTGAGAGATCATTTTTGGCTACTTGTGTTGTCATTGATGTCAACTGGAGTCAACAACATATTTTGCGGTGGTGAAGTTGCTCCTATCGGTGAGAAAAGTAGAAGTCTGTAATCTACTAACATAAAGTATGAAGAACAGGACATCCAGTTGGTAAGCTTATCTGAACACTTCATCGGATCACTATTTTGTGGTGTGGATCCCCAGGGATTCTTGTTTAGCATGTACACTATCCTACTGGTGAGTTTTGTGGTGTCACGTTGATTAGAGTACACATTAAGAAATTCAGTAGAATGATTTACTGCCTATTCTCTTATTTTGGCTGACTTGTTGCATATGGTGTGTCACAAATGTATGCATAGTATGTGTTTAGCTATTTCTTATGTTTGGAATTTTGGTTTGGGTCCCTACTATATTCTAGCCCACTTGAGTGGGTACACACCAATTATAATTAGTGATTTGAGCTGACATGAGAAAGAATATTATATTTTGTTTTAAAGCTAACATATAATAAAATTCATGTTAGCAGATATATAAAGGAAATCAAAAATTTTTTTGAGATAGAGACACAATGAGAAAAATAAAAGTGTGTGTGTGGATCAAGAAGAGTGAAGGTGTAAGAGTGAAAAAGTATAGAGCAGTTATATGAGGAGATCTATTGAATAGCATAAGGGTTTTTGTATGCAGAGTAGAAAAGAAGTGCAAATTGGATAAAAGATCTAGAATTTGATTGTGTACTTCATTAGAACTGAATCCTGGCATATGTAGATGCTACACTCTCAATTCAACATTTTTTTGTATTATCAAATATATTTTGCAAGGTAGTGAGCCTTCTCTTTTGAGCAGTGAGCTCTAGGCAGTGCGCCTAAATGCAAGTGCATTCCCCTTCTTTTATAATTTTAACAGAGTATACATTGTGGACTAATCTCCACCATGGTTTTTCCCCTAATACGGTTTCCACGTAAAAATTTCTAGTGTCATGGTGACCCTTAATGTGTTTTCATGTTATCTTCAGTTTATATGTTGTGAATGCTATTAAAGGTTTAATTATTGTTGTTGATAGTTTTAGATCTAATTTGAAAATCAAATATTGTGGAACACTGATTCACCCCCCCTCTTAGTGTTCCTAGTGTCCAACAATTGGTATTAGAGCTGGTTCCTCTTCTAAAGCTTAACAAATTGAGGTGGATCTTGAATTACAATAGACGTTGGTGGTCTTCAACAACAACTTATGGTGGAACTTGATGATCTTGATCACTCTAAAGAAGAGGTCATGGAACTAAAAGTAAATCTTGTGGCTGCCAAAAAATTCATTCAATCATTGAAGGATAAGATAAATGAGTCAAGGGAAAAGAGGAAGGAGCTATGTGATCAGTTGAAGCAAAAAGAAAGAAAAGGTCTAGATGATGTCCATCTAAATCAAACCCTAAGAGAGATAATAGAAGAATGTGAAAAGCTTGCTAAGGAAAATGCAGCTCTAAAGCTTGAAATGGAATATGTGGTGATGAAGTTAACTAAAGAGATTGAAGAAAGAAAGAAGAATTAGGAGAATTTGGCCCAGTCCCTAAAAGAAAATTCTGAAGAATGCAACATGATTAATAGTGGATTCATTTAGTTGGAGATTGAACTACTACAATCCAAAAACAATGAACAAGAGCTTGAGAGACAGGTAGTTATTCTAAAAAATGAGCTTGCTACTACAAATGAATTCAAGGAGAAGTTCGGGATAAGTTCTGCTAGGCTTGATGATATAACCAAAGGTCAAAAGGATACAAATGATAAGCGAGGACTTGGCTATGAAAAGGGTGAGAGCTCTGGATTTGATTAAAAGAACCCTAAAAAGAAGAAAATAGGTACAAGACATCTGGTAAGGCAACCCAATGCTCAAAAATTTAATCGATATTGATTTTTTTTGTGATAAATTTGGACATATGGCTTCTCAATGTAGAAGAAAAATAAACTTTAGCTCTTCGTCATTCTCTGGTCAGTGTTTTAAATGCAAGAAGTTTGGTCATAAGTCATTAGAATGCAAAAGTATGTTTGTTAGTGCAAGTAACATAGAATGCTATACCTGTGGAAGATTTGGACATGTGGCTAATCGATGTAGATCAGGAGGAAATTAGTGGAATGGATGGCATAGACAAAAAAATTAGTATGCTAAAATTGTAACAAACATGGGCACATTGCAAGATTCTATAGAGATAGAAACATGAACAAAAGAGGTCCAGTTTATCAAGGAAGAAATTCATAGAAAAACAACAAAGGTAAAGAAAAAGAATCTATGGAAGAGATAAGAGATCGGATGAAGAAAACATGGGTAAAGAAAAGTGAATCTAATGAAGGAAATAAGGCTGTACCATAAGCTTCCTCTAGTAACTCTTCTGGTAATTAATGTCAAGGCAGTGGCCTAGGGGGAGTTTTTCATGAAAATATCTTATTCCCCTCTGTATAGATGGCACCAAATCACAGGATGTCATCAGCTGTTGTGTTATTCATTATAGAAAGTATTAGCAATCATTTGTTGAGTTGGATGAAATGGTATAGGTCTACAGTCAGATTCCTCGCTTGCTGGATGAGTTTGTAGACTAACTGGAACATCTAGGGTAGTGCATTTAATGCGATAGGAAACTTTAAGTATGTGAAGTTATAAAAGGGCATTTGGAATCCTAATTTGTCACTGTGCATTGGAGGAGAACAGTTGGAGATCCTTTTCAGAAAAATTCTAAAGGTGTGAAAGGTCAATTTAGTAGTGAATTCTCCAGGTATTTATGTTATAAATTTCTCATTTATTTGGTGATCGGTAGAACCCTATTCGGTATGAAAAATGAAACAAATCAAAGAAAAATTAACTCTGGATGAATATATCATTCAAAAGGTTAGGGATGAAAGAAATTCATTATTTTTTGCTGAATTGAAGAAGCTTGGAGGAGTGAAGCATAAGAGTTTGGACATTTATAATGAATTCCCTCATTTCGTCAATACGGAGGTGGTTCGGTTTAACTTGAATAGATTGGATGGTGATATCCTTACTCTGGATAAACCCTATCAAATCTCTAAGGATGTAATCAAAAATCTAACAGGTTTGTACAATGTTGGTGGTGTTTTGAAAAAGAAATTAATTCAAAATATTGAGGTTGAAGCCCTAATGAGAATAACAGGAGATCAGAGGGCTCTTATAATTACAACGATTAAAGATCTATTAGCAAGGTATATTGCACATGGAATTTCATATAAGATCTTCTTTAGGAATACAGAAGGATCAACCTCAGTAGGTATTGTGTATATTGCTCATAAAATGATAATAGAAAATGAAGCCTTTGATCTATTTGGTCTGATGAAGGATCAATTGATGGAGAACACACAATTGACCAAGGATATTGAATAATCTTTCTGGTTTAGCACCCTAGCTATATGCACTATGATGTATTTTCTAAATTGCTTGCCTTTGAACAATAATTTAGTATGGAAGGAAAATACACTAGTTTGCAAGCAAATATTTGAGAATTTCAAATCTTTTGAAAATGGTGAATGAGTTTATGAGAACTTCTTTAAGAAGTTAAATTTTTTGGTGTAAGTGTTACCCTCCTAGTAAAAATAACTGAAGTTGGATCATCCTTTGATAAGGCATAGAAAAAGAAGAAGAGAAGAAGAGATTTGGCTTGTGTTACTCCTCTGGCACCCAAGCCAACAAAAGTTGAGGAAAAAGGAAAAGGATAGTTGGTTGTGAATATAGAGGATGAAGACTCTAAGGAGTACACACCTAGAGATGAACCAAAACTAGATGAACCAGAAATAATAGTAGCAGAAGACAATGATGAAGAAGGTGTTATGCTTAAAGCAAAGATATTGCAAATTATTCAGGATGAAGATGGTATGCAAAAGATAACTAATATATGGTTTAATGAACCATCTTATGAGTAGTATTTCATTGAGAATACTCTAGGAAGATACTTTGCTAATAATAACATTGAATTGGAGAATCTTTAGAATGTACTTCTCGAAGAGCTGATTGAGTGTGTAAGAGAGGCAATGGACTCTATGCCTCTGGAAAAAAAAGAGGAGGAAATGATTTCCCATTTGAAGATGCAGTTTAGGCTATCTCTTTCCAAACTAAAGAATAAAATGAATGTGTTAAGACAGTGCATCAATTCATCCAATAAGATCTTCAATTATTTCCTTAGGTGGCCTCATGCGGTTGGCAAGTAAAAGGATAAGTTGGAGGAAATTGAAAATGAGCTTGTCAGAATTAGACAGGAATACAATATGTTTTCAGACAAGGATGGATAAGTTAAGAAGGTTCATGATCTATAGGTTGAGCATGAAAAGGTTCACTTTTCTAGGAATACTCTTATGGACACCTTTTGGAAAGTAAAGGACCTGACTAAATGAAGACTAGAGCAAATGGTTGAAGTTCTAAAGAAAGGAGAAAATCCGTAAGAAGCAATCACCATTCCTGAATCCCTTGTTCAGATCATCAATAGAACATCAAACAATAACAACTTTATTATAGCTATTTGTGGTGGACTCTTGGAAGAAATTCCTTCCAGAAATAAAAGTTAAGTATAAAATAATCTTTTGATTTTTGCAGCAGTTTTCCAAGTTTTGATCAAACTCTTTATTTTGCAAAATGGAAAATTTTGTTCTAACAAAAGAAGGAGAGAAGTGTTAAAAAAGAGCAAAAAATAATAGAAGCTTTGTCATTGATGTCAAAGGGGGAGAGAGTGCAGTGAAAAATGCCTTGATATCCTAAGGGGAGTAGTAATTCTAGCCTTGATGGGTTTTTGAGTTTTGACACTTAGTCATTTTTCACTAAGTGTTGCCATCAATGCCAAAGGGGGAGATTGTTGGCATATGAATTTGAGAGATCTTTTTTGGTTGCTTGTGTTGTCATTGATGGCAACTAAAGTCAATAGTATGGTCCATAGTGGTGAAGTTGCTCCTACTAGCATGAAAAGTAGAAGTCTATAACCTACCAAAAAAAAGTATGAAGAACATGACATCCAATTGATAAGCTGATATGAACACTTCACTGGATCACTATATTGTGGTGTGGATCCCAAGAGATGCTTATTTAGCATGTACACTATCCTACTAGTGAGTTTTGTAGTGTCGCGTTGATTGGAGTACAAGTTAAGAAATTTGGTAGAATGATTTACTACCTATTCTCTTATTTTGGCTGACTTGTTGTGTATGGTGTGTCGCGGATGTATGTGGAGCATGTGTTTAGCTATTTCTTATGTTTGGAATTTTGGTTTGGGTCCCTACTATAGTCTATCTAACTTGTGTGGGTACGCATCAATTATAATTAGTGATTTGAGCCGACATGAGAAAGAATATTATATTCTATTTTAAAGCCGACATATAATAAAATTCCTATTAGCGGATATATGAAGGAAATCAGAAAATCATTTTGAGATAGAGACACAACAAGAAAAATAAAAGTGTGTGTGTGGATCAAGAAGAGTGAAGGTGTAAGAGTGAAAAAGTATAGAGCAGTTATATGAGGAGATCTATTGAATAGTAGAAATGGTTTTTGTATGCAGAGCATAGCAGAGTAGAAGTGCGAATTGGATAAAAAATCTGAAATCTAATTATGTACTTCATTGGAACTGAATCCTAGCATATGTAGATGCTATACTCTTAGTTCAAATTTTTTTGTATTATCAAATATATTTTGTAAGGCAGTGAGCCTTCTTTTTTGAGTAGTGAGCTCTAGATAGTGTGCCTAAATGCAAGTGCATTCCCCTTCTTTTAAACTTTTAACAGAGTATACATTGTGGACTAATCTCCACTGTGGTTTTTCCCCTAATAGGGTTTCCATGGAAATATTTTTGGTGTCATGGTGATTATTAATGTGTTTGCATGTTATCTTCAGTTTATATGTTGTGAATGCTATTAAAGGTTTAATTATTGTTGTTGATAGTTTTAGATCTGATTTGAAAATAAAATATTGTGGAACACTGATTCACCCCCCGTCTCAATGTTCCTAGTGTCCAATAGTCTGGAGCTATTACTACCTCTCCCCCTAAATCTTGCATTGGCTTGAGCTTTGAATGCTTGCTATTGGGAAGAAATTGTAGACTTATTTAGGCACTGCTCATGGGTTTGCAGAGAACCCATCAGCTCATCAATGAAAAACATTAAGAGATCATTTTCCTCTTTAATGGCAATCACCACTGCATTAAACTTTGTTGCTAAACTTCTAAGGATTTTCTCCACAATCCTCTGATCTTCCACGACTTTTTCATTCACTCTCAAATGGTTTATCAAACTTGAGAGTCTTCTGTGAAATTATGAGATGGACTTACTATCCTTCATTTGGAGAGTCTCAAACTCTCTTCGAAGCATCTAGAGCTTCACCAATCTTACTTTATCAGTCCTTTTGTAGCTGGTTTGGAGGATTTCTTAGGCTTCCTTTGCATAGTTATTTGATACTATTATGATAAGAATGGGCTTTGTCAAGGCTTCTTCAATCAGACTCAATGCATTTTCATGTTTCCTCCTCAACTCCTTCAACTGGGTCTTTTGGTTGTTTGTGAGAACAACATATGCTGCTGGATTAGTCACATCATTGAACCCATTGATCAAAAACTCCCACAAATCATTAACAACCATTATGGTCTTCATCTTCTTTTCCCAAACATCATAGTTCTATCCATTAAATGGTGGTGGATGCTACCACCTCTTACTTTCATCTCCATCCATGTCTCCAACAAGAAACTTTTAAACACCCATAAAAAATGCCCAACTCACTCAAGACTTAGGGCCTTCTAGCTCTGATACCATGTCAGAAATTTAAATAGGATAAAACCTACAAGGTTTCTACCCTATTTCCCCAAACAAGAGGGGAATATAGAAAAAAAATGCAGAATAGGCTCGGAGACACAAAATTGGGCATGAATCTTTTCTTTTGTGTTAACTCAAAAAAATAACAAATTACAAAATGCTTTCAAACTAAAACTACAATCTACTAATTACAAACTAGACTTGCAACAATCTAGAGTTGCACCCACAAACTCATAATCTTTAAAGAGCTTCTCAGAGCTTTCTTTCCTTCTATTCGATTAGAGCTATTCATTGCTCCTAGAAAATAATGAGCATTATGGAGCTTTCAGTTGCTCATTACAAAATGTACAGAACAAAATATAGTTGCTACTGTTCAGGAGCTTCTTTGAATCACACAAAGAACCCACATAAAAAAAATCATTTTCTCAAACTATTGTTGCACAAAAAAATTACTCACATTCTATTCTTCATTCTTTTTGTCTTCACAAAATTCCCTCTCAAATTTGCATCTACCTCCCACATTTAATTCTTCTACAAATTGAGCTACACATCAGGAGCAAGTTGGGAAAGAAATCCCCAAAAATAAACTTCTAGTTGTGCTGGCAACAAATGCCCCTAACAATTAAGTGGCAAAGGGAAGAGTATCAGGGGCAATTAATGTCCCCAACAAGTATCATACTTTTTACTGGATATTGCATTAATTCCATTTGCAATAAAGGATTCATAAATTCCTCCACCTTTGTCTAAAAATATGGAGTGAGTCCATACTAGTAGAAAAAAATGAAGATGGGATATAACAAGTGTTAGCACCAAATAAATATGTCTGGGGGAACTACACTGATCACAAAGCCACCTGCCAGTTAGAATAGTATCAAATGGAATATGATAAATAAATAGAGGTAGTCGCCAATACAAGCAGGCCCAAATTGGTGAACCAACACATGCAGGATAGATACTCCAAAATTCTCCACTACCAAAAAAAACCAAAGCAAGCCCAATTTGGTGAGAAAACTCAGGTAAAATGCCATTCAAACTTTTGGAAATTAAATCCCATTTCAATCATAAAATATATTACCAAAAAAAATGACGGTAACCCTGGAAGTCATTAGAAAGGATTTAAGCTGCCACAAATCAAGGAGCAAAGTATTGAAAACTAGAATTAGGAGTATAGGGTAGGAATCAACTTAGACATGAGAATAAACCCAAGCATTCCTAGCCCATGAAAATTTTAAGCTCAATGAAATTTTCAATTGCTTGGTTGGCCAAGAAATTTGTACATTGATTGGCTTCTCTATACCAATGCATGATTAAGAATGAGATGAAGCCTTTGAGTTGGAACAAGATGGGTGATAATAGATAGTTCAATGCCAAGCTTTATTTTTTCTATTTTTAACTACATATATTAAACACCATAGAATCACCTTCAATAATAACATGAGAATTTTTTTTTTAAAGCCAAAGTCAATACTGAGTGTCAAAGCATTAAACTCTACAACATTTTTAGTTCCATCAACAAGTCTTTCACAAACAACGCCCAAAAAATCACCCTGCCAATCTCTTAAAATAGTAGTTGCATTGGACTTGCCCGAGTTGCCTCATGAGGCCCCATCAAAATTGATTTTTACAAACTCACGGGGAGGAGGAACCTAATTGATCAACTTTCTATTGATTGGAGATTTGTAGACTTGAATAGACCCAGCCCTTGGGGGTTTGATTAGAGGCCAATTTTTGAGGATGAAATGATCCCATGTGGAAAAAATTCTTGAAGCATTTAGACTTTTAAAAATACTAGACATAGTTACTTTAGAAATAGAAATCTCAATCTTCTGTAATACTTGCCATACATTCAGAGCCTTTTATCTAAATATTCTATTGTTCCTTTCGAGACAAATATTTCAATAAACAATAGAAGGGCCTATCTCCCAAATACAAGAAAAGGAAGAGTGGGAAAGAGGAGAGGACAAATAAGAAAATGATTCAAGATCGAATTGTGAAAAGGACTTTTCCACCGGAGTTTGTTCATAAACCAAGTCTAGCATTGATTGGAAAAGTCACAATGGATGAGGAGGTGATCAAAAGATGTATAAGCTTGGCCATATAAAACACAAGAAAAAAGAGGAGTGATCCCATATCTGTCAAGATGCATACTTGTTAATATTCCATCTTTCAAGGCAATCGAAGTAAGAGCTCCCGCTTTAGGGAGGAAATTCGGCCCCCAAAAAAGTTTGCAAGGCCATGGCCTTGATAAATTAGAAGTTAAATAATTCTATCCATCTTTTACTTTGTAATTTCTAGATTTACTTTTGGTCCATATAATAGAGTCATGTTTATTGGATAGGAAAATTTATCTTTTCCTTAGTTCAGTTTTGAGAGAAATTTTCATGTGAATTGGAACCAAAAGAAAATAAAAATCTTTCCAACCAATTAGGTTTTGATTACCAAGGCCAAATTGCAAATAATCTCTAACTTTATCTCCCCAAAGTGCTTTAAGAGCAGTCTCAATTTGACCCCAATCACCAAGATTTCTAAGGGGTTTGTGTCTGTTCTAGGAACCCCTATAATTTTTGAAAACTAATTAATTTTTTTTGAATATGTGTAGAATGGAGTCTAGTTTAAAAAATTTAATTTATTTAAAATTATAATGAATGGTGCAAAAATAAAGTAAAAAATACCAAACACTAGTTAAAAAAACACACAAATAAAAGAAATTAAAGATGAAAGTCTTCACATTGTCAATGTGAAAAAATTACATCGTTAAATAGCTAAGAGAGAGCATAACATTACCCAGGTGTAAGATATGCTTGACCTTGAAACATGTGTAAACCTGATGGCTAGCACAATGAGATTATGTGAAATGTTGTAGAATATGCAAAAACATGTATTTGGATGTTGTGAAGACTCTTGAAACCTTTGGGTTGGAAATCTAAAGAAAATCCAAGCCTAAGGCTTGGGGATTCCCAAAGCAAGATAAAAAAACAAGCATGTTATAATGCGCTACCATTATTTGAATGCATTGACAAAATTTGAATGTGTTATAATGCGCTCGCGTTCTGGTTGACATTAAAAAAATCTTCTCTTTTCTTTCTCTTTCTTCTCGGTATTTTTTTAAGGAAACTATATAAATTTTAAGTATAAGTTGATATTTATATGTGGACATTTACTTTCTTATAATTTAAGTTATTTTTCATGTATATCTTTTTAGGATGTTTGAGAATTTTTTAAGATCTTTAGGAGTTATAATGAAAATTATAGGTTTTGGAAGATCTTAAAAAAAATTAGACTTAGTCAAATTTTAGTAATTGACATGTCAAATTTTAGTAATCGGGAGGTCAAATTTTAGTAATCAACAAGTTGTATTATTTCTCTCTCTATCTCACTCATTTTTTATTCCTTACTCTCTAGACCTCTCTCTGACTATCTTCATCCTTTTATTTGACTCTCTCTCCCTTGAGCTCAAGAACACTCTCTCTCTCTCTCCCCCCCCCTCTAATTCTTAAGCTATCTCACTTCTCTCTCTCTCGCAGCCCCCCTCCCTCTATGTCTCTATCTCTATCTCTATCTCTCTGTGTCTATCTCTCGCTCCCTCCCTCCCCCCTCCTTCCCTCTCTACTTCTCTCTATCTCCCCCCCTCTCTCTACCTACCTCTCCCTCCATCACTCTCTACCACTCTATATTTCTCTCTATCTTACCTCTCTCACACCTCTCTCTCACTCCATACTTCTCTCCCTCTCTTCTTCACTATCTCTCTCTCTCTCTCTCTCTCTCTCTCTCTCTCTCTCTCTCTCTCCCAATCCATCTCTCTATCTACATCTCCATCCATCACACCCTACCACTCTTTGTACACCTTTCTATCTCACCTCTTTCCCTCCCTACCTCTCCCTCCCTCCCTCATTCCCTCTCTACTTCTCTCTATCTCTCCTCTCCCTACCTCTACTTTCCTCTCTACTTATATTTATATCCTCTCTCCTTTTTACCAACCTCTCCCTCCATTGTTGAAAATTGATGTGATTTTGTAGCTTAATACTTTGTAAAACTATTATACTTGCTGATCTAAATATGTATTCTTTGTTATAAATTCTTTGTGGGTGATTATTTGATTAAATCGTTTTATCATTTGTATAATGAAGACAAAAATTTGTAGAATAAATAGATAGAATATTAGAAGATACATATCATATACCGTGGAGAAACCCTTTTGGGAAAAAACTTCACCCATAATCAATGTATTATTTAATCTCTGAAGTAGATTACAATAACTCCAATTATTGCTTGAAAATTCTTCTTTTTCCTGCACCAAATCTTCTTCACAACCTACAATAAAAATGATATAAACTCTCTTCAACTTGCTTGAAATAAATAGGTAATAATCAACCTTGTAAACTCCAAACAGTTATAATTACAATGCTCAATGCCTATCTCCAAAATGATATGCCTATCTCTTGCAAGTAGATTTCTTCTATGAAAAACAATGTCAAAACATGTGCTTCATCCATTTGGGAATCCCAAACTGAAGTTATAACTCAACCTTTATTCCATAAATATCTTCAAGGCTTATCCTGAAAGTAGCCACCCAAGAATGGGCCCACTTATCTCAGCGTTTTGAAATATCTTGGCACACAAAAGGAGTTAATTACAAGCCAACTTGGGTGCCCAAGGTGGGTCCAAGTCATTCTCTGTTAACTAAAACATATCTTTCCACCATTCATGGAAACATCATGCATGAATGATCTCCCCTTATTAACTAAAAGTATCAACATGTTATCTAGCATGCAACTAAAGTCATTAGCCATGCAACTCAAGTCAACTGAAGTCAACTACATGCAACTCCAAATAACTAACATGCAACTGAAGATAACTAAACTGAACTGAACTGTACTAAACTAAATTGAACTGAGCTGAATTGAATTGAACAATACCACTCCACATGCATTGTAATTATCAATCCCTATTTTGTAGGAACAAGACATGCATTACATAAAGTTATCAATCCATCAAATAGTTAACTGAACCAATGTGTGTCCCTCCTCCCATGTGTGCACCCATGTGCTTCTATTTTGTAGGAGCTCTCCTAGGGTGTCTACACATGTTCCTATCATTTAGGAATAATTACAAATGTCAATTAACATGATTATTTCATTTAGAATTAATCTCTTTATAATCCTATTGTTTGAGAACGATTTCTAAGGACTTAGGAGATACATGAAATAAATAATGTTAAGGATTTCAACTAAATGGAAACCTATTTCCAACATTCTCCCACTTGACTTTATACATTGCAATATTCTAAATCAGAAATAAATATTATTGTTATAAATATGATTTCACTTGAATGCAAAAGCAAAGATACTTTGCAATCCTGTGTAACATGGGAATACCTTCAGGTTGTGGGTACCCTATATGAAAGTAAACCTCTGGATTATGTGAAATGAAAGTGAAAATATCTCTCTAAGGCCTCACTCATGAGCAAAAGAGAAAATAATGTGAAAAGAGGGCCCACCAATGTTGTAATTGAGCTTCAACAACTTAGAACTCTATGTCACAATGTCTATAACTAAAAAGTAACTTGAGAATGCCTTTGAATGCATGGAAATGGCTCTGAAAGTGAACTGAAGTAAAAAAATATCCTTGAAATATCTTCTCATGAGAAAAAGAAAAAAGCCTTGAAAAATGGGCCCACAACTAAAGTGAACTAAATCCCATGCTTTGCAAACTCCAACTCTCGATATGCATGATCAACAGGATCTCAAAACCCACCTCAGTTGGAATCAAAGTCACAAATAGCACCCCAAATGACACTTACCATTTTCAGTTCTTCTTCAGTTTTTTTTTTGCATGATATTGGATAAAGGTATCAATTTAATTAAATATTGAAGATAATCAATGTAATTATCTTAATATTTAATATTTTTTCACTTTCTCCTTTACATATTACAAATTAAATACTAAGGTAATTACATCCTTAATATTTAATTTGGTTGCTATTTTTGTTCAACACTTGCAAAAAATAAAGGTGGGGAAGACTTTAACATTTGAAGGCTAATGTCAAAATGTAAATTTGACCTTAAACTCATGGCTGCATGCATTATTAGGTTTCTTGACTTAAAATTCAAGACCACGGTGGTAATAAAATGAAATTATTTTAATTAAAAACCAAGTCAAAAATGCAATTGATTCGAATTGGGGCTTTTAGGGAAAAAGCCATTGAACCCTAAGTCATTCTTCATTTTCACTTTGCATCCTTTGGAAGAAGACTTTGCTGCTACGCCTCCATGAGTTAGGTTATTTTGAGCTAAGGACTCTTGATTTTCATGATATTTCTGAAGGCTTTCTGAAGATTCTTTGATAGGAGAACAAGGTAAATGCTACTTTCAGTTAAAATTTGGCTTTTATCTCACATTTCAAAGCCATTTGGGAGCCTTCAGGCCATAACCACGCATATTTATAATGTATTTTTCTATGTTCATTCTCTCTGTGATATTCTTATTCCTTTTTGAAGCCACCATGCATTTACTGATTTGAGCCTTGAGGATTTTCTATAGAAAGAATTCGCAGACTTGGGCATCACTTCATCAACAACTAAGTAAGCTTTGAATCTAACCTTTTTCATGTATTTTCTATGGATTGATGCTCAAATTGAAATTGGTTAAGGAAAGATAATGGTTGTATTTGCTTTATTTTTTTGCATTTTATGAAACAAGTATAGAAGCTTTTGTATTTTTCCTTCAAGATGAGTCGCAGTTGTAAGTGAAAAGTTCTCTCCATTTTTTGAAAATATTAAGATATAATCCTTTCTCTACATTTTTAAATTACTTTCTTCCACTTATGGGCCTACTCTCCATAGTGTTTTATGTCTTGTGTTCCTACTTAACCTTTTAGCATTCTAGGTATCCCTTTTTCTATAGGCCGCCATGAGAGCTTTTGGGTATTTGCATTTTGGTGTAATTGCGACCATGAGTCATTTTCTTCAATTGGGTTTGTCTTTAAACTGGGGTTTTATCTTCCATATCATTCCTTGAGATGGCATCCTTGAGATATTCTGTGTATGCAACTAGTGCCCTTTCTATGGTTTCATTCTTTTGCTTATAAAATGCATTTGATATATATTTTGTGTACATTTCCATCACTATGACAGGCCATGACTATCTTTACCTTGTATCCCATTTTTGTTTTCTTTCTCTTCATAGGTCATGGGATTTGAGCTTCCTTGAGGAAAATAATGAAAAATGGCTCAGTCTCTTTGTGACCCCTTTGCTTCCCATGCACCAAGTAGCATGTATACTACACAAACTATGTTTTGAGGATTTGAAACACTAGGCCAATACCATGCTTTTTCTGTTCCCTTTTTAAAGCATTACATAACTGAACTTAAAATTGTGGATTTTCTATTTTGAGCAAGAATCTAAGATTTTCACTGTAGCATAACAGTGTATAATAGATTAAATATTCTCTCTTCTTCCATGGTACTCTCTATGATTCATTGGTTGCAATGCAAAGAAGAATATGAAATTTCATCCTCATGCACCTATAGCACACTTTGTGCACTTGTAACTTTTTTGAATGCATTGGGTTACATAACCTTTGAACCTATATTGTGTGAGTAGACAAAACTGAAGGTAGATAATTTTTTTTTTTGTTATTATGTATCTTTTGTAACATTTGCTTTGAAACTTCATGGAATAGCCATACTTTACCTGAAAACTGTTGTTCTATGTTATCCTTTTGCACTCTTTAATGCATAGCAATGTTTATTGAATGAAACTCTTGATGAGGCAATGTTACTATATCAACACTCATGAATGGATTAATTTGTGATCTAGAAATTTTTGTATACTGATATGGCTCATTTTGTTGTTCCTAAATGTATTGAACATTTAGATATATATGTCCCTTATTCATAGTCTCTTGAGCTTCACTTTACTCATTCAACTTGCACATGCATGATCCAAGGTTGTATCTCCCTTAGTGTTTGATAACTCTTATAAATAAAGAGTGAAATAAGACTTTGTTCTATTTGTTTTCACAATAGCAATTTGAAGGATGCTTTATGAACTTCATTCATGGATAATGATGATTATCTTTATTCCATACTATTGTCGCACGTTATTGTTTATGAGCTAGGCTCAACCCTTATGGGAGCCAAATTTATCACCACTCATAACAATAGCTGTTGGTTGAAATGATCTTATTATACATGTTCCTGCACACTAAACAAACAAATTAGCAAAATAATTGAAGCTGAAAGCTTCCATTGAACTTTGTGCTCCTTGAACATATACTTTTTTGACAACTTAATCATCTGGTGAATTCCTAATTGGATTTGCATTACATTTCTGTTGGTAATGTAGGCATAAAATAGGATGTGATTTATCATTGCTCTAACACCATCTTTTAACGATCTTGTGGGAAACCATGGAGCTTGGAGTTTAAACAACCTGGAGGCATTGGAGACACAACAACTCAAAGACATTGGGTAAAAATGATTCATCATTATAGTAAATGATGAATCACTCCCCTTTTTGCATATTTACATTATCCTCAGTTGTGTAGTTTACAACCTTGCTTGTATTCATTATTTGATTAAGAAAATTCAAATTAATTTACTCCCATGGCTTGTGTTGGACTTTGATTTTTACAATAGGAATAAAGAAACATTTCTTATGCAAATTTATGAGTTCTTCTATTACAAACATTTACATAATCACACTAGAAATTCACAAGTAATCAGATTTTGGAATATAATGAATAATTTATTAGAAATTTTGTACCTTTCAATGAGAAATAAAATTCAGCTCTACCTATTTTGAGTTGTAGCTAAAAATAGGTAACAATTATAAATCAAGTACAAGACTTAAGGCCAATGGCCTTCCTGCATCAACTAATCAATTCATGCTAACTTCAAATGTAACCTGCATAATCATGAAGCTTCCAAGCAAATGATTAAAACCAAGAGAACTTACAAGTAACCATTCCAACAAATATCTCTTACCATAAGAGAGCTCAAGCCTCACCTATTTCTCCAAGTATCCATGAGGACCTGTAACCAACCAATCCATTCCAAACTCCAAATTCAACACAACAATTTCATGAAGTAATCAAGCAAATGATTAATGTACCAAATACTTAAGAAAACTACACAAGATCAATGTCAAAGCTCCAATCATGAATCAAGAACATAAACATGAAATCCATGATCTAACCATCTCCTCCTAGGAGATCACATGCACCATAACATACATCCTAGTCTCAAGAGAACATGTAATATTCCAAACTCTAATCTAGAATCAAGAGTAAACCATTCCATAACAACAACCACTCTAAACCAAGAAAACACCATATCCCCAATCACATGAAGATAACCTTACCAATGCTACATCTATGTCACTACCAACAACTCCCACTGCAACATGGTACTGAGGCACACATGGAATCATGACTACCATCCTCTCTAGGAAGATCTTTCTAAAACGTGAAGAAAAGAGTTATCACAAACAATATTAGTTTAAATAACCAATGCATCATTACTATCATCTAAGGATTCCTTTGTAGAAGAATCAAAACTCTCTTTCTTATTCTTACAATCCTTCTTCACATGTCCTGATTTCCCATAGTTTGAAAACTTTACCTTACTCCTGTTGGAATCATGTGCCTCAATCTCATAGGTTGTAACCTCTGGAAGAGCAAAGTCGGTGTGACATTCCTGTTGTCTGGTCGACTGGCAATTTAACCTTGTGTATTACTCATGTCACTGAGACAATACTTTTGTCTTGCCGAATGGACCTATCACTATGACATGGACACTCGATGAGATCTCTTACCGATATGGAATGTCTCGCCGACAAAAGGGTTTGTTATCGGGTGCCTAGCGTATGTCAGGATAACTCAAGCATGTCGGTATGTTGTCCTAGCGACATGGAGAAGTCTTGCCGATGAGTATCCACTTGGAGTCTTCGAGATAACATAAGGGTTCGGCAGGAAGTCTTGGCGATCGGGAGAAGTCTCACTGATAAGGAGGAGTCATCAGGGTGACTTGAACTCTCGGGAAGATCTCTTGGCAACTGGGGAAAGTCTCACCGACGGTATACTCTCGGGGTAACACAAGGGTCTCGGGAAGATCTCTCAGTGACTAAGAGAAGTCTCGCCGACAATGGAGGCTTTGGCATGAAGTGTTGGTGACTTATGTTTGTCTCACCAATGCTCATTGGGGTAACTTGGAAGTCTCGATAAGAAGTCTTACCGACTGTGGGTTCTCTCGCCGATAGTTGTGAACATTGCTATAACCTCTTGGCGATAGAGGGAAGTCTTGCCGACTGTTAGATGGATGCTGATAGGAATGCGATGGATGTCAGAGGTTTCAATATGACTTTGTAACCTTGGTATGATCTCCTGGTGAATGTGGAGTTTTTGGCCAACGATAGGTCTTCGGTATGACTTAAAGGCATCAATATGATGTCTTGGCGAAGAGTATGACATTTGCCTAAGTCTTGCTAATAGTGACATCGGTATAACATAAAGAGCTCGGTATGATCTCTCAGTGAAGGGCGGTAAGTCTTGCTAATTGTTGGGCATTTCGAATTGACCTTTGAACATTGGTATGAAGTCTCATCAAATGGTGATTGTCTCATCAATGAGAATGTTGAGGTTGATGTGACTTGGGAACTTCAGTACGATGTCTTGGCAAAAGATGATGGTCTTGCTAAATAGTGATACAAGTGGTGATCATCGATATGAGGTCTTGGCGACACGATGATGTCTTAGTGATAGCTTTTTGGACTTGGTGTAACCTCTTGCTGATAGGGATGACTCTTGGTGATATTGACAGCTAGGTCTTGTGGCATTAGGGAGATACGGTTAGTGTCTCACCGACATGCGAATACTGTTTGAATGTTTTTGACCATTTGGATGACTGTCCTATGTGGTGTGACCTAGACATATTATCTTCTATGCAAGGAAGTGGAAACATCTACGATGGTGAGCTGGATGAATCGATAGTTGTGATCTGATAGTTGGAAACAAACTAATTCACAGAGGCTGGAAGATGAGAACGAATGTATAAACATATGTATTAGACGTTCTGAAGGGTGAGCTGATAAGCCAATGAGCTAAGGAGCCGAGAGCCATAGAGAGAGCGATAAAGAGAGGACCAAGTGACTAGCCGAAAGGTCGAGGCCATGAGGCTGGAATCTCTTTTGATCTACACTATATACTGTGAGGGTATTGTAACAGTGCAAAAGTTGTATAGTCTAATGAGTTGACCAATTGCTACTAGTTGTATCCAAAATGAACAAGATGCAATCTCTGAAAAGGCTAAGAGCCTAAAACTGTATTGTAACTTTTTGTTTCTGAATAATACAATGGCTCGAACTTTGGAGAGTGGGGTTTTTTACTCGAAAGGGTTTTCCCCACGTAAAATATTTGTGTTCTATTTTCTGTAGTATCTTTCATCTATTTTGTTGTTTGCTGTTGAATTCACGTGTTTTTCTCAAAAGGATTAATGTGGGAAATAACTGTGTCTATTTCCTCTTTAGGACATAGTTGTATGGGTCTTTGAGGCAACCTAATCGAAATGAAATTTATCGAAGGCACTACTATTTGTAGTTTCTATAAGATGCACTCCATTTATTTCCCTACAAGTGGTATTAGAGCCTTCTTCTGGTTGTTTGTTCTGGATATTTCTCCTATAAATATTTCTTAGCTTGATGGGCTAGAAAAAATCTGGAGGAATGGACTGATGTATTGATCCTTTGATGAGTGGAAGCCTTGTGGTATTCTGAGACAACATGCAGCTTGAAGGATGGTCAAGATGGAATAGGGAGTTGATCATGTTGTGATATGTGTCTCCTGGCTAGTAGTGGTATAACCTTGGAGTATGAGGTGGATTTCTTTGCTTTGTGGCTATGTAGTAGTAAAGCTTTCATATTAGACGTGTGTCAGGCTCCTGGGTGATATGGAGAAGCCTAGGTTGTTTCTCATCTATGGAAAGAGAGTGCTTATGCTAAGTGGTGGTTCTTAGTATTGGAAGGCACTGTTTCCTATTAACCTCGAATACATAAAGGCTATGGAGTTAATCATTAGATGATTTGCAAGCTTCTAAAATAGCCTTTCTCTCTTTCTCAGATGCATGTACATGTTGGTGGTTTTAGAGTTGGTCTAAAAGGGACCTAGATTCTCCTAAACTGTTGTTTTTCTTTTTTAAGGATGTTTTGTACTTGCATGGCTCTGTAATTTTGTAGGTTTTACATGTTTAAGCAAAACTTGTGGTTTTGTGGAGTTGCTATTAAACTATTTTCTATACCCTGGCTTTTGGGGTAGTGTTGGATGAGATAGTTGTAGTTCTGCATGCATGCCTGGTGCATGGTTTGAGGAGGTATGATTTCTTCTCTGCATGGGAGTGTTAGTACATGATTCATCACTCAACATTCTTGTGGTGGTGGTTGTGGGTTCCTTGATTATGGTGCTCATTGTGGACATGATTGGCAAATCAGATTTGGTGTGATTTGGTGTTTGAGTCATGTTGTCTACGTGGTTATTCTCTTTGAGATCTTAGTTTTGCATTTCCAATGTGATGATGGGTTTGCATGTTTCTGTTGAATGGATCTATGGGTTGTGCAATGTTGTGGGTTGTCTTTACCTACATGTTTGCTGTGAGACAACTCAGAAGTGGACTGTCTATATCCACAAGGTTGATTCATTGTTGGTGCAAACTTGTTAGCTAGCCTTGTCTATGGTCACTTGTGCATTGGTGTGGTGCTTTGAGATGAGAGGATGGATACTATTGAGTACCTGAATAGTCAGTTATGGGAACCTATAGCAGGTGGTCATGATGCTTGGAGAGCTCGAGTGTCACGTTTCAGTGGGAGCTCTAGCAGTGACTATGGATTCATCACGTGGTGGTGAATGGTCTTCTTTAGTGTTGCAGATGTTTCTTGGGAGAGCTCTTTGATCTTGTTGCTGCAGAAGGGTTATTTTTCATTTGCATGGACATTACTTGAAGATGTGCAACATCTTGGAACCATGGAAGACGCTTGGAGTCTTTGGCTGAGGTGTTGGTGGTGCTTGACAGGTGATGTTTGTTTTTTAGTCTATTTGTTGTATGCCATGGTATACTCTTGTTTGTGCACTGGAGTTTTGGCATTGTGCATTGTACTTGAGACAATGGTGAGGTCACTTGAAGCATGTAATCTCATATGGGGATGGGTAGATCATTGTGTCATGATAAGTTCTTGATTGAGATGATTAGAGCTTTGACAGTGATCTGGTAATTCTTTGTGTATTGGGTGCTTTGATTATTTTCTTGGTAATTCGTGATAGTGCAGTAATGCAGTTGAAGTTTAGCATGAGATGATCAGTTGCTAGTACTCATGGATACATGAAGAATAAGGTGAGGTTGTCTTTCTCTTATGAGAGAAGTGTTGCTCCTTGTTATTCTTGGTGAAGTTTTCAGTAGAAAGTCTGAGAAGCCTACACCTTGGTTGAACGTGAGTTCAATAAGAGACCTATGAGGAGATTTCTCTTGGATTAGTCATGATGACTTGTTTATCTTGAAGGAGTATTCTCATTCCCACTCTTGGTCTACTTGGCAGTTTATCTGAAAGGTATTTGGCCCATTATATTTTTCAACTGTGTTTTATGTTCACTTTCATGATATGGATCTTGAATTACTGTTTAATGATTATGGAGGATTCATAGTGGAAGTTGTATAGTTTTGTTTTATCTCCTTGTTTCTAATGAGAATTGGTAGGAGATGTTGTATGGGTTGATTTCCTAAAATGGGGAATGAAGTAGTTTGATCTTCTTTAAGAAGCTAACATCCATGTTTTTTAAAGTCAGTTTGATCTTGGTGATTGAACGAATGGATGTTGTTAAGGTCTTTCTTTTTGGTTGTGAAGAAGATCATTCTTGACATAGCTGGTTGGTAGAAGTGTATATAGGAGGATGTTCTATAGGAAGATGATGTGTAGAGTTTCTCTTTGTGGCCATGATGGTTTGTGGTGAGAGAAATGTGTCTTGTAGCATTTTGTTGCAGGTTGTGCATATCATTGTGGATATTTCCTTAGTACTACATGGTTACATTTTTCTATGTGTTGAAATTGGTAGACTTGTGATGCCTTTGATCTTTCAAATCTGCATTACTCAGGCAGTGGGAGTTCCTGTATGTGTCTTGTCTTCTTCAACTGGTTAGCACTTGGAGCTTGTATTTGCTATTAATGAGTTGGTTATTGTTTGGCATAAGCTTACTAATGTTGATACTTGTGAGGTATGTGAGATTGGATGGCATAGCATGAGCTGTGGGTGCTATTTTCAATCACGTGGGTTTATCAGTTGGATGGAAGCAGTTAGTCTGATTGTTGTTCTAACTAATGTTGTTTATCTTGTTTCTAGAGAATGACTTCACTGTTGTGTTCTGTTTGAAGCTTTGAAGTTGATATTGCTTATGTATATCCTTTTGAGCATAGTGAAGTGGTAATAGTATCTTGTTGATGATATCACTGAGATATTTTGCTTGTGTTCGTTGGAATGGTGCTTATTCACCTTGGCTTTGTATCCTTCTTCCACAGGTGGCATACTAGAAGATGACAGGATTGTTACCTAAATGGTGAACATCTTGGATGTTGGAGCAGAATTCTTGATGGAGCATGAGAGAATGTTGAGATCTATGTGGTTTCCTGGAGGGCTATGATCAGTTACGTTGTTGACAGGTTTTAACTGGTGGAGCTAGTGTGATCTTAGTTCCTGATTGCTTTGGAGGTGCCTGTGTGATCATCGTCAAGTGGGAGATTGTTGGAATCATGTGCCTCAATCTCACAGGTTGTAACCTATGGAAGAGAAAAGTCAGTGTGACATTCTTGTTGTTTGGCTGACTGGTAGTTTAACCTTGTGTATTGCTCATGTTGCTGAGACATACTCCTGTCTTGTCGAATGGACCTATCGCTATGACATGGAGAATTAGTGAGATCTCTTACTAATATGGAATGTCTCGCTGACATAAGGGTTTGTTATCGAGTGCCTAGCATATGTCAGGATAACTCAAGTGTGTCAGTATGTTGTCTTAGTGACATGGAGAAGTCTTGCCGATGAGTATCCACTTGGAGTCTTGGAGATAACATAAGGTTTGGCAGGAAGTCTTGGTGATCGGGAGAAGTCTCACCGATAAGCAAGAGTCACCGAGGTAACTTGAACTCTCGAGAAGATCTCTTGGCGACTAGGGAATGTCTCACTGACGGTATACTCTCGGGGTAACACAAGGGTCTTGGGAAGATCTCTCAGTAACTAAGAGAAGTCTTGGTGACTTATGTTTGTTTCACTGATGCTCATCGGAGTAACTTGGAAGTCTCAGTAAGAAGTCTTACTGATGGTGGGTTCTCTCACCAATAGGTGTGAACATCATTGTAACCTCTTGGCAATAGAGGGAAGTCTTTTCAACTATTAGATGGATGCTGATAGGAATGCGATGGACGTCAGAGGTTTCAATATGAATTTGGAACCTTGGTATGATCTCTTGGAAAACATGGAATGTCTGGCCAATGGTAGGTCTTCGGTATGACTTAAAGGAATTGATATGATGTCTTGGCAAGGAGTGATTGTCTTGCCGATGAAGCAGTCTATTGTCGGTATGACTTGAGGGCTCGGTATGACCTTTGCCTAAGTCTTTCCGACAGTGACATCAGTATAACATAAAGAGCTCGGTATGATCTCTCAATGAAGGGCGGTAAGTCTTGCTAATTGTTAGGAATTTTAGAGTGGCCTTTGATCATCAAATGACGATTGTCTTGCCAATGAGAATGTTGAGGTTGATGTGACTTGGGAACTTTAGTGTGATGTCTTGGCAAAAGACGATGGTCTTGCCGAATAGTGATACAAGTGGTGATCATCGATATGAGGTCTTGGCGACATGATGATGTCTTAGCAATAGCTTTCTAGACTCGGTGTAACCTCTTGCCGATAGGGATGACTCTTGGTGATATTGATAGCTGGGTCTTGTGGCATTGGGGAGACACAGTTATTGTCTCACCGACATGTGAATACTATATGAATTGTTTTGAATGTTTGGATGATTGTCCTACGTGGTGTGACCTGGATGTATTATCTTCTATGCAAGGAAGTGGAAACATCTATGATGGTGAGCTAGATGATTTGACAGTTGTGATCTGATAGTTGGAAACAAACTGATTCACAGAGGCTAGAAGATGAGAATGAATGTATAAATGTATGCATTGGACGTTTTGAAGGGTGAGTTGATAAGACAAGGAGCTAAGGAGCCGAGAGCCATAGAGAGAGTGATAAAGAGAGGACTGAGTGACTGGCTGAAAGGCCAAGGCCATTAGGCTAGAATCTCTTCTGATCATGGATCATGATAGATCTCTCTTGTGTTGATCTGCATTGTATACTATGAGGATATTGTAATAGTGCGAGGGTTGTATAGTCGATGGGTTGACCAGTTGCTACCAATTGTATCCAGAATGAACAAGATGTAATCTCTGAAAAGGCTAAGAGCCTGAAACTATATTGTAACTTTCTGTTACTGAATAATACAATGGCTCAAACTTTGGAGAGTGAGGTTTTTTACCCGAAAGGGTTTTCCCCATGTAAAATCTTTGTGTTCTGTTTTCTGTAGTATCTTTCATCTGTGTTGTTGTTTGCTATTGAATTCACATGTTTTTTTCTTAGAAGGATTAATGTGGGAAATAACTATCTTTTTCTGCTTTAGGACATAGTTGTACGTGCCTTTGAGGCAACCTAATCGAAATGAAAGTTACCGAAGGCACTACTATTTGGAGTTTCTATAAGATGTGCTCCATTTATTTCCCTACAACTCCATCCTTCTCACTTACCCTTCCCTTCCTTGTCTCCCTTAGGTACCTTTTTCTCAGGCCTACCTTTTACAAACAAGGCATCTTGTATTTCTATTTTTAGACTTCCTCCTCATCTCCTCTGATAGGAGTGTAGGAATTATATTGTCCATCTTTGAATCTGCACCACTACCACTTATAGCAACAATTATATTTTCCCATGATTTTGGTAAAGAACAAAGAAAAAAAATGCATTTATCTTCATCTTCTTTCTTTACATCTACAGATGCTAATTGACTTAGAATCAAATTAAAAGCATTCAAATGATTTGCAATAGAATCACCTTCTTTCATCTTGAAAGAATACAACTGTCTTTTCAGATATAAATTATTAGTAAGAATTTTAGTTTGCTAAATATCACCTATTCTCTTCCACAACTTATATGCAGTAGTTTATTCTGAAACATTTAAGAGAACAATATCAACAATACATAATCTTTTGGTCCCTCTTGCCTTCTTATCAAGCTTAGCCCAATCCTCATTTGACATTTTTGAAGGTGAATTTGTCTCATTACAACAAACTAACCACCGATCTCTCTCTTCAAGGAGATCCTCCATTTTTAATTTCCACATCTCATAATTAGATCCATTGAACCTTTCAATATCTAAATGAGAACTCATTGTAACAAACTTACTTTCTAAAATCAGCAATAACAAAAAAATATTAAAAAGCTCCCATTATAGCCAAAAAACCTCCAATATTTTAAGAGAAAGGTGTCCCAATACTCTACCCAACCTCAAATTTGATACCAAATGTTGAAAATTGATGTGATTTTGTAGCTTAATACTTTGTAAAACTATTATAATTTTTGATCTAAATATGTATTCTTTGTTACAAATTCTTTGTGGGTGATTATATGATTAATTCATTTTATCATTTATGAAATGAAGGCATCAGGTTATAGAAGAAATAGACAAAATATTATAAGATACACAACATATATTGTGGACAAACCCTTTCAAGAAAAAACTACATCAAGAATCAATGTATTATTTAATCTCTGAAGTAGATTACAATAACTCCAATTCTTGCTTGAGAATCCTTCTTTTTCCTTCATCAAATCTTCTTCACGACCTCCAATAAAAATGATACGAATTCTCTTCAACTTGCTTGAGATAAATAGGCAATAATCAACCTTGTAAACTCCAAACAGTTATAATTAAAATGCTCAATGCCTATCTACAAAATGGTACGCCTATCTCTTGTAAGTAGAGTTCTTTTGTGAAGAAAAGTGTCAAAACATGTGCTTCATCCATTTGGGAGTCCCAAACTAAAGTCATAACTCAACCTTTATTCCATAAATATCTTCAAGGCTTATCCTCAAAGTAGCCACCCAAGAATGGTCCCACTTAACTCAGCCTTTTGAAATATATTAACATGAAAAAGTATTTAATTCCAAGAAGCCAACTTGGGCGCCCAAGGTGGGTCCAATTCATTCTTTGTTGATTGAAACATATCTCTCCACCATTCATGTAAACATCATGCATGAATGATCTCCCCCTGTTAACTGAAAGTATCAACCTGTTATCTAACATGCAACTAAAGTCATTAGCCATGCAACTCAAAATAACTAACATGCAACTGAAGATAATTGAACCATAACTGAACTAAATTGAATTAAACTGAATTGAACAACACCACTCCACATGCATTGTAATTATCAATCCCTATTTTGTAGAAACAAGACATACATTACATAAGAGTTATCAATCCATCAAATAGTTAACTAAACCAAGGTGTGTCCCACCTCCCATGTGTGCACCCATGTGCTCCTATTTTGTAGGAGCTTTCCTAGGGCATCTACACATGTTCCTATTATTTAGGAATAATTAAAAATGTCAATTAACATGATTATTTCATTCAAAATTAATCTCTTTCTAATCGTAGTGTTTGAGAACGCTTTCCAAGGACTTAGGAGACACATGAAATAAATGATTTTTAGGATTGCAATTAAATAGAATTCTATTTCCAACATCCATCACTATCTTTTTCTCTCTCTATCTGACCTCTCACTCTCCCTACCTCTTCCTCCCTATCTACTTATTTATATATCCCCTTTCCCTCTCTACCTACCACTCCATCCATATATTCCTACCACTATCTCTACTGCTCTCTATCTCACCTCTCTCTCACCTCCCACTCTCTCCATCCATACCTCTCTATCTCCTTCCCTCTCTACTCTCTATCTCCCTAATCCCTCTCTACCTACATCTCCATTCATCACTCCCATCTCTCTCTCTCTATCTCTCTCTCTACCTTTGTTTCCCTCTCTACTTATCTTTATCTCCTCTCCCCATATCTCTACCTACCTCTCCCTCCATCACTCTCTCTCTAACTCTTCTTTCCTCTCTACTTATATTTAACTCCTCTCCCCCTCTCTCTACCTATCTCTCCCTTCATCACTCTGTCTCTGTCTCTATCTCTTTGTCTCTCTGTCTCTCTGTCTTTGTCTCTATCTCTATCTTTGTCTATGTTTGTCTCTATCTGTCTGTCTCTCTCTTCTATCTCTCATCATTATCTCTCTAATTATTTTTATCTAACCTATCTCTCTTTACCACTCCCTTCCTCCCCTCTCTCCCACCCTCTCTCCTTACCTCTATTTGTATCTCTACTAGTCTATATCTCACCTATCCCTCTCTACCTGCATCTTCATCTATCAATCGCTACCAAACTCTATCTATTTCTCTCTATCTCACCTTTCTCTCACCTCCCTCTTTGCTTCGTTATATACTCTTTATCTTTCCTCTCTCTCCATCCCTCCCTCTCTCCCTTTGTCCCTCCATCCTCCCCCCTTTTTTCCCTCATTCTCTCCTTCTGTCTCTACTCTTTATTTATCATCTCCCTCTCTCTCTTCCTTTTTTCCTTGCCCCTCTTACCTCTCCCCCTAAGAGGGATGACAATGTAAGGTTTAGTGTTTAAGGTTGTGGGAGTAAATGGCGACTCCTTGACACCCCCAAGATCCATTGCTAGACCAAAACCACTTCCACAAGAAAGAGAATGGCAAGAAAGCTTGCTTCACAATGCAAGATTGATTAATGGCTGAATTGATATGATGCAAATGTACATGATATGCCTTGCTCTTATAGGCAAGGTTGAAATATAGTAATGAACATGATGTTGACAAATGTCATAATCCTATGACATGAGACAACCAACAAACTAATCTCCTAGGAAATGATGCATCCTAGCTAGATAAGATAAGTTCTAGAAAAGCCAACTAAGACTTCTAGAAATAATTTTTTATCCTATGTAAACTTAACCCTGTGAATATGCCCCTTAATTTACCTAGTGAATGAATAAGCTAGGCACTAGACAATTATTCACACGAACAAAGGTATAGGTTTGAGCTTATAGGGTTAAATGTATAGGGTATAGGGATTAGGGTTTAGGATACTAGGTATAAGTTTGAGGGTATATGGTATAGGGATGAGGGTTGAGGGTGTACGGTTTAAGGTATAGGGTTGAGGGCTGAGGGATAGTGTTCAGGGTTGAGGGTTTAATTTTAAGTGTGCAAGGTATAGGTATTAAGGTTTAAAATATTGGATATAGGGTTGAGGGTATTGAGTACAAGGTTGAATGTAGGGTTTAGGGTTTAACTATAAGGTTTAGGGTTGAGGGATAATGTTTAGGGTTGATGGTATAAGGTTAAGTGTATAGGGTATATAGATTAGGGTTTTGGATATTGGGTATAGAGTTTAGGTTATATGATAAAGGGTTAAGGATTGAGATTATAAGGTTTAGCATTTAAGTATAGGGTTAAGGGATAATGTTTAGGGTTTACGATATATGGTTTATGGTATAGGGTATAGGGATGAGGGTTCAGGGTTCAGGGTCTAGGGTTTAGGGTTTAAGGTATAGGGTTGAAGGTTAAGGGATATTGTTCAAGGTTGAAGGAATAGGGTTAAGTGTATAAGGTATAATGATTAGGGTTTAGGATATTGGGTATAGAGTTTAGGGTATAGGGTTAAGGGCTGAGAGTCTTGGATTTAGGGTTTAAGTATAGGGTTGAGGGTGTAGATTTGAGGGATAATGTTTAGGGTTTAGAGTGTAAGGTTGAGGATATAGGGATGGGGGTTGAGGGTATAGGGTTTAGTGTTTAAGGTATAGGGTTGAGGGTTGAGGGATAGTGTTTAAGTTTGAGGGTATAATGTTAAGTGTATAGGCTATAGGTATTAGGGTTTAGAATAGTGGGTATAGGTTTGAGGGTATTGGGTTTAGGATTGAGGGTTTAGGGTACAAGGTTGAATGTAGGATTTAGGGCTTGAGTATATGGTTGAGGGATAATTTAAGGGTTTAGGTTATAAGGTTCAAGGTATAGAGTATAGGGATGAGGGTGGATTGGCCAAAGGAGAGGATTGTGCCCTAAAAAAATCCTCCAAGGTGTTTATTAAAACTTTTTTTTTGGGGGGAATTTAGATTCAAAAAAGTGGGGTGAAGAAGCTTCAGGTAACCAAAACTGTATAAGCTGAGTGCATATACATAGACCAAATTGGTGCATGTGGATTGATTCTATGGGCACAAAAATGATATACAGTTATACAATAAATATTTGGCCTAATAGCAATAATATGACAAAGTCTCACCACTAGTCATAATGATAATTCAAAATATGTGTCAAAAAATATTTGACAACAAACATACAACTTGGTAGAGCTCATAAAATTTTGAAAAATTTGAACTGCTTTTGTGCCTTGTAATGGTATGTTGCATCCATGTCCAGGGTGGGGGTTAGGGTTTTAGTTCTAAAGTATCTCTTGCATGTTTGAGGTTTTAAGCTTTGAAGGTTTTAATCTTCTGTTGACCTATCTTACTTGGTTCCCAGTCATCTAAGTCACAACTTAAGCCTTTCGAGTCATGTTTACACCGACCCCATTTTAAGTTCATTGATTACCTTGTTCACCTCATTGTTTTAATATTTCTTATAGCTAGGTGCAAAATATTTCATGGTGAAATATGTTGGCCTCATGTTTCATTCCTAAGGGTTTGAGCCTCATTAACCTAGCATGGCCCCTCTTTAAAAACATCTTATTTTCATGTGGGAGTTTGTATTAACTTATATCACGACTCATTGCTAGTGGGTTCTCTTCTATGATGAGCAATGGGTTACATTTTCCTTTTAATAACTTATCACCAAAGTTCTTTAAACCTTTGGCTTCACTTCTACAATGAGAAATGGGTATGGTGGTGTGTTATATCACCCCATTGCTGAAAAGTTTTAGAAATTTTTCTAGCTTAGTGACGAGCGATGGAAGGAGCATATAATAAGTAGTGTAGTGGCCATGTGTCAAATTAATATTTCATCACTACCTTTTCCCATCACTGAAGATGTTTCCAACTTCGAGTTGACTTTTGCAACATGTGATGGTTCAAGTTGCTCAAATGCATCACCAGGAGGAGCCCATCACCAGAACTTCTAAGAATTTCTCCCACTCATTTGCAATGAGTGAAAGGGCCTGTGTTTATTTATGTGTTAGTGGATGGCTACGTGGCATGTTCTTGGGATCTCCTTTCTACTTTAAAGCATTTTTTTTAAAAGCATGGGTGATGGTAAAAGGGGACCGTTGATTATATTTTAAAACTAGAGGATCAATGGTTGGGATTCAAACTAGAACAACTACCCATTAGTTTTCTTGTGCAAACAACCAATCAACCATTAATGGTGAATGCACTTCAATGCTGGGATATTAAAGAGATTTTTTGGTATCTTCTTTGATTAATTGCAGTTGGCACAAACATGGGCATTCTTTGAGTCAAGAAGTACTAGTTGTAAAACACCACATAGGGCTAAGTTTGAAGAGCAACCAGTTCGCTCCTAGGTAAGTTAATCTTCTGGCTCCTAAATCAATTTGTTTACTGGGTGGTTTGGAAATGTTATAAATGGTTGGGGTTATTGTGTTTAAAGGAAATAATTTTATCTACTAAAGGTGAATTGGAACTATTGTTCTTATATTTTTGGGTAAGAAGGATAGAATTTTTGGTTTCATTGCAAACCTTGTGATATTAAACTGCTTAGGGTGATTTCTCAGTATCTTGGAAACCCAAGTTTATTTGCTAAGAAATAATGAGTCAACCTAATAGGTCTAGAGCTAAAACTGATAGAAAACTCGCTTAGAAATGTGTTAGCAAACCTAAACCTCATAGTGACCAACTTCAGCCTAATGAAACAAGTACACCCAAAAGGAAAAGGGTTATTAAGAAATATCGTCGTAGGTTTATGGAAGAACCCCCTCAGGACCTAGAGCAAGAAATAAAGAAGAAATTAGGGAAGAGAAACAATGGTGAGGGTATTTTGACTCCTCATTTTGAGGAAGATACTTCTAGAATTTGTGATATTGTGGTGCCACAAAGTGGTTGGGAACTATTTTACTATGCTTTCAAATGAAGAGAATCTAACTGCCTTGTTTGCAACATATGGATATGTGACATAGGAAAATGAGTGTGCTTGAATGTATTTGAGAATGTAGATTTGATGTTAGTTAGCATTGGCCAGATGTTATGACCCAAATGATAGAACAATCAAAAGGTTTCCTGATCTTTTTCCCATGCTAGAGATTTTTGTGAGTGATGTAATTGAGGCTTTCAAGTTGAATCCATTTTCTTCTGAACCCATTAATTTCCTCAAATTATATAATGAATATGAGAAGAATAAAATTTGGTATAGAAAGGGTGTGCTACCTATTCAAAGGAGGCATGACTTGAAGATGATTGGTGTGCCTTTTGTTGCTTCTAAGGTGGAACGTTTTGATTGTGTTGACTTTGAAGACTATTTCTAGAATACTTATTATGCTATCTTCCAAGTTCTACATAAAGAGTATGATATTAAGATGGACATTGCCTTGATGACTTTGGAAATTGATATTCAACACAAATATCAAAATAGGGTTTAGGATTATGCTACTTACATTGTTGAACACTTGCATGAGGATCTGGTAAAGTTGAAGGATGCCACTCGTCCATTGTCATGTAGGTATTATTCTTTATTGATGCATCTATTACTATGGAAAAGTAGGAATATGATGATGAATTATGTAAACTTTAAAGATTTTGATGACAATGACAATGAATTATTAGTACAGATGTAGACACATATCTGTGATGTACATTGTCCACACTATGATTATAACATATTTTGCAGTATTTGTAAGGAAAGCAGAGGTGTGGAAACACTTTCCTAATGTCAAAACCACAAGGAAGAATGCAATCCAAGGCTTTTAATTTTTCAAATTACAATTTAATTAAGACACACATGGAAGATATACAAAAATAGAGCAAATACACAAAGACAAATAAACAACAGATTTACATGGGAAACCCTTATGGGAAAAAACCCACCACACCAAGTTGAATCTCTTTGTATTACAGTAACAATAATTACATACAAGTAGAAATACAACTCTCTGATGTTTCACAGTAGCTACAACATTCACTGTTCAAACTCTCTCAGAAAATCTCTCAACCAATTCAATAAACTCATCACCATAGTCTCAACATAATTGATCTGCTTAAAACTAATCACATTCTATTTTTCAATCTGTGCATCCTTATCCGCCATTGCCAACCATAGATAGTTTCCATTCAAGCCTTGATTTTCCCTGCATACTGTTTTTCCAGCATTGCAACAGATGCATAAAATCAATCGTCATCTTGTTTGAAAATTGCTTCCTGTGATTGGTCCATGATGCTCCACATAGGATGGTCAAACTGGTCAAGAGTGTTCAACTTTGTTGGCATATTGGTGAGACACTCATAGTGTCTCCCTGATGCCACAAAGTTTCTCTATCGGTATCGCTATAGCTTCCACGAGTTAGCAAGATGCTATAACTACTGTTACATGTCATAAAGAAACCATCGAAGTCCATTTCATCCCTATCGGCAAGAGTTTCCTTTATCGGCGAGACTCATATTGAAGTCTTCAGTCACAGGGAACACACACCAATCCTTGCCAAGACCTCTCACTGAACCTTCATGTTACATATATGAGCATTGACGAGTTGGTGAGACTTATCATCTTCACCAAGAGGTTACTTCGAGCACACCTTGTTATCCTGAGTCGACGAGACTTATCCAAGTTGCCAGGACTTCTTAGCGAAGTCCTTTTGTTACCGTGAAGTCATACCGAAACACCCAATAGTCGGCGAGACTAACCGCCTTTGCTAGGACTTCATACCGAAGTCCTAAGTCACACCTACAACTACCATTCGGAAAGACCTATACCAAAAACATCTCATCATCGGCAAGATATTTTAATGTTGCTAGGACATCTTATCAAAGCTATTGAGTTATCCCGATAACCTTAGGCTATCAGCAAGACAACCTCCAATTGCTAAGACATCTCCCTGCGACCTTTATGTTAGCTCGACATCGACAAGACATTCTGTAGATCGGCAAGACGTTATCCTGAGAGCCTTGTGTTTTTCTGATGACCAAATTCCGTCAGTGAGACTTTCACCATTTGCTAGGACTTCTCCGCGACACCTGTGAGTTAGCTCGATAAGATCAACTATCACCCAGAGTTCTTCCGATCGCCAAAAGGTCATGCCGAACTCAGAGAGTCACAGCTATAGACTTCATTTAGCAAGACATCAACTTTGTCATAGTGATAGGATCAAGAGCTTTAGAACTATTAGTCACTCAGACATGAACACTGTCACAATGACTTTTCCCTTCAGGAGTTCCATGTTAGTAAGGATTGAGGCACATATTCCAACAATATTTTCAAGTTCTTGGTGCTCCAACAACTTGGTTTGAAACCTATGCAAAGGATTTCACAAGGTGTCAAGGAGATGATAAGGCCACTAGAACATGAATGGGACATTAGGCACCATTCAATTAGGGGGATTGGTATCTACATACCAACTACACCAAAATTAGGATATATGGAACCTCGGTGCCACCTCACAAATTACCCATTTATGTGTCAGATAAACAAGCTTTTATGGAAGCAATGTGACAAATGGATTCCATGGATAAAGAGTATTTTAGAGGTCCAAAGAAAGCTTATCTTGTGAATCCCATTGTGAAATTTGCATACTTCAGTTGTCCTTTAAAGGAGGGAATTGATAGGTTTGGTTCTCTTCTAAACAATTACAGGTTTAACCAGGATGTCTATAGGTTTAGTGATCTGGAAGGGATAATCTTAGCTCAAAGAAGAGCTAGGTCATTGGGAACAAGAGCTCATTAGTTCTATTTTCAAGAAGATCTAATCAATAATTTATCTACCGATGAGAAATTCAATGCAAGAAAGGATGCATGGAGAAAGTTATGTGCAATAAAGCACATGATGATAAAGGATAACCTTGTTGGCATATGGTTCTTGTTACCCATTTTTCACGTACGGCTCAGTCAGGTAGGGTCTGTATTTTCAAGTGTTCATGGAGGCCAAATGGGGACATTGTTGTGCAGGATTAAATCATACACCTGATGATATTTCTCAAAGAAGTCTATTAGAAGGCATGCCTCAATCTAGTTTGGCATAAAATTCCTTAAGAAGAAGGTCACTGAGACCTTTCAAATGTCTTGTCAACTAGCAGTGGGTTCTACTCATTTAAAATACGCTAGTCGCCCAAACATCTTGATCACCATGGGTTTTAGTATGTCTCCCAAACATGCAAAAGTCTCACCTAAAGGTTTGAGTTTAGTGAAAGGGCGTGGCTTCAAGGTAAGGTCTCACCAACAAGGTGGAATCTTGCCGAAATGAAATCACATCAGAGAAATATTTAAGTTTGGTGTAAGGTCCCAGTGATTGAGTGATGTCTCCTTGAAATGAAGTGAGCTCTCGCCGAAATAGGATGGCTTCGATGGGAAGTCTTATCGACCAGATATGATCTTGCTGATATGGAATGGTGGTCCCAAGTGAGGTTTTGGAAAAAGGAGGTGCCATCAGGGAGAGGTCTCGTCGATGGTTGTTAGTCACACTAAGGGATTCTCCCTTCGGCGTAGTGTTTTGAGCTCGGTGAAAAGTCTTTCTGACCCGAAGGAGTCTCCCCGAGGTGCTCTCAGCTTGCCAAAAGATTTTTCCTTTGGCATAATGTCTTGCTGACCCATGAAGTCTCGGTGAATGGGGTTGCCTTTGGCATAGTGTCTGGCTGACCCAACATTGTTCCACCAAAATATTGTGGCCTCGCTATAAAGTCTCGCCGACCAAGTAGGGTCTTGCCAAAATGAAGTATGAGCTTGGAGAAAGGTTTGCACTTGGTGTAATGTCTCACCCACAGATGGAAATATCACCAACAGTGGCTTGCAAGATTATAGATATCGTTGAGACTCCTGGCCAATAGGATAGAGTCTCCTTGAGATGAAATGAGCTCGCTAAAGGATCTTGAGATCGGCATAATGTCTAGCTGATAGTGATTGTCTCGGCGACCACTGTGGATATCGATATGACTTTGGTTGCTCTCTATGAAGTCTTTCTGACTGTCATACATTATGTCGATAGTTGCTAGGAGGTATAATCACATCAGGGAGACATGATTAGTGTCTCACCAACATCCGATTCTGTTCGAGTAACCTTCAACTGTCCAAGAATCTTACATGGAATGTATTCACCCAATCAGAGGGAGCTAAAAGGTGAACCATTGGCAGTATGACTGATTGACTGCCCTTGTGAAGGAAATCAATAGAATGTAAACCGAAATGGATTTGCGTGAGGTAAAAAGAAATGGAGCAGCTCGGTGAATACTGGTGTGGGGATCTAATGGGAAAATCTGATGCTGCTTCTAGAAGAGGTCAACTTGCAGAAATATCTTGAGCACAAGGAAGCCAAAAGGAAGAAAAGGCCACGAGTCTCAGTGACAGCTATGGTTTCTAATGGAAAAAGTAGATTGACACTAATGACCATACTTTAGAACATTCAAAGCAGCTCTGCAAGGAGGTCTCGAGGGTGGACACGAGGGTTGCAAGTTAATGCAATAGTTGCAAAAGATTTGGAGGCCATCCCTGGAGTGATCCTTCACCGACATGGACACGAGGGAGGCATATTGAATGCAACATTAACTTCATTCCAAAAATATCTGAGGGGCCGATGTGTTCGGGAGGCTGACACTTCAAATTTTTGTTGTATATATGGCTTTTTTGCCTCTTTGTAAGGAGTTCTGGATTGGCATTTTTCTGCACTTAGTGACATTTGGATCCTTTGGTAGAATTTTGCAAAGTTTTGTAACTCACTTAGACATGGAATATAGTACAGACCTTGGGCATCACTGAATGGAGTATTTTTGTCTTCTTGTTACTACAATATTGTGTATTTTCACATGATTGATTAAGTTATTGTGAGATAGTATTTGTTTCCCTTAAATTTGTCTCATGGCTTTAGTACCTTTTTGTAGAGAAGTGTGATGTTTGCAGGTTATAATCTGTGTCAAAATTGCAAGTTTCTTTTAGCTGTGAAGTCTTTTTCTCCTAGAAGCTCAAGCAATAAGGCCTTTTTATAAAACACTTATGCAAAGCACACAAAAATAGGTTGTGCAAGTTGTTTTCTAGTCATTGTGTGCTAGTGTATGAAACTTGAGTTTTCCAAGTCTAAGTAATATTCTGGTGTATCACCATAGGGTTTCATTTTCATTTTCATACATTCCTTCTCCCTTTTCCTTACGAGGATCGTTAGTTAGATGATAACACAAAGGAATTTGGCCTTCTTCGGAGGTTGACCTCTGTTTACAAGAAACCCACATCTTTAGAGGTCTTCCCATGTTACCCTGGGGTGTTGAACATTAGGTTCAACAAAGTGCAATTTCAGGTGATAACAGTTCCAGTGGAGATGGTTTTTGGCTTCTAGTGTTGTCATTTATGGCAACTAAAGTCATCTTTTTGGTCCATAGTTATACATTCAGTCACACTGACATAGGAAGTGAAAATTGTGTGTTATATGTAGTGTTACCGACAGAGTACTCAAGGAACAGGGTATCTGGTTTGATAACTTTACTAGATTATCATTCTGTGTTGTGGATTGATGAATTTTTTTTCAGGCATGTGAAACATATTATTATTGAATCTTGTGATGTTTCTTTTGTAGGTATATGGTTTTGGAGGTCTAGTAGGACATTTTTCTATCTATTTGCTTGATAAAGCTGACTCAGTGGAAATGGTGTAGTGGATGTATAAAGTTGAATTAATTTAATTATCTTTAAGCTCAAATGTTTAATTATTGGTCCTAGCTATTTTATAGCTGACTTGTTTGGATCCACATCTAAATTATTTACTATTTGGGCCAACATGTTGCAAATTTTATTAAGTTTGGTTGGGCCGACCTATGGCAATTAATTCCTTGTGAGTGGATATATTTAGATGATTGGTCATATCATTTGGATGTATGACGAAGGTGTGCATGTATATGTTATGAATGTCCAAGTTGTATTTGAGTGATATCATGTGCAATTTCACTTGTGCATAAAGATTTTATGTTGGAACTTGAGTAGAATAGAGTAGAAGTTCAACATCAGTCATCAGGAAAGAAGTTCAACAACAGAGCTAAACCAGAACTGTAATCAAGCATTGATAGATGTTATTATCTCAGTTCATTTTATTTTGGATCTATTCCAAACTATTGTAAGGGTAGTGAGCCCCATTTTGAGAAGTGGGCTCTAATAAGTGAGCTTGAATGCAAGTGCATGCTCATTTTGTGATAATTATTTTGAGTATACTCAGAACTTATTGTGGATTGGCCATCCACCATGGTTTTTCCCCTTATAGGGTTTCCACGTAAAAATCCTTGTGTTATGGTTGTGTGGTTTCTTGTTTTCTATTTTTGCATATTGATTCTAATTTAATGTGTTAAGTTGATTAAATGTTAAGATAAAAGAATTAATATTTGCAGAACACTGATTCACTCCCCCTCTCAGTGTTCCTAGCATCCAACAATTGAAGTCCATAAAGAATGATGATGCCACTAAAGCAACTGGCTCTCATTGGGATAGAAGGGAAATGACCATAGAACATATTGCCGAGGTTGATGTTAAATTTGTGTCCATGATCATAGGGTATAAGATCTATCATTCAAGCTAAGAGAATTCAGTATTCAGAACTACCATCTATGCAACCTATGAGATGATTAAGCATAATGAAAATTATGATTTATGCGAAGTGCTCAGAGGGAAAATTTTGGAAATTTTTAAGAAGATCAAAAAGGACAAAAAGAACATGTTCAAGTTCAGAAACCTATTAATTTGTCTATATTTTTACTTCTCAGGTGAAGTACCAAGATTTAGTAAAGTTTAGTGGAGAAATGATATTCCAGTAGCAGTACAGATCTAGGATATACTATGTAGCCTTGGAAACTGGGAGACCTGCACACAATCCTATGGGTTCATTTCAAAAAAATTCAAAATCGGATGCATACCAAAGAAAGGATACCTAAAGCCATAGTAGAACAGTACAAGGACTCCATATGCTTCATGATTGATATTGACCAGTGTTACATGGAATTTACTGATCCTCGGTCAGTTTGGATCGTGTCAATGGGATGTGAGGTAGATGGAATTATTCTAAAGATGTATGCAGAACATTTGCTAAACTCACCTCTAGATCCTAATGAAGAAAGGTTTAGTATATATGCTGAGAAAAGTTGGCAAGTCCAAAAATTGGTAAGTTTGGAAGCGACAAAAACATTATCCTATCTTCTCTGTGGTCACATCACCATTTTGTAAATTCTGAAGAGTATTCGGGTCTCCACCCTTAGTGAATTGAAAAAGGTCTTTGAAGACATTTTCTAATTACTGTAAGTCTCTGGATAATAATTATATAGTTTTGTATCCCCAATTTTGTCATTGATGTCAAAGGGGGAGAGAGAGTGTAGTGAAAAATGTCTTAATACTATTAAGGGGAGTAATATTTTGCAGTGGTACAGTATTTAGTATTTTTTGTTCCGGTAGTATGTTATTCTTGACACTTTGTCATTTTTCACTAAGTGTTTCCATCAATGCCAAAGGGGGAGATTTTTGGCATATGGTTCTAGTGAAGATGGTTTTTTGGATTCTAGTGTTGTCATTGATGGCAACTAAAGTAATCTTTCTCGTCCATAGTTATACATTTAGTTAGACTAGTAGAGGAAGTGAAAATTGTGTGTTATCGACAGTGTTACCGACAGAGTACTCAAGGAATAGGGTATCCGGTTTGATAACTTCACTAGATTATCATTATGTGTTGTGGATCAATGAATTTGTTTTTTAGGCATGTGAAACATATTATTATTGAATCTCGTGATGTTTCTTTTGTGGGTATATGGTTTTGGAGGTTCGATAGGCCATTTTTTTATCTATTTGCTTGATAAAGTTGACTCAGTGGAAATGACCTAGTGGATGTATAAAGTTGAATTATTTAATTATCTTCAAGCTCAGATGTTTAATTATTGGTCCTAGCTATTGTTTAATTAATTCCTTATGAGCGGATATGTTTAGATGATCAGTCATATCATTTGGATGTGTGAAGAAGTTGTGTGTGTGTATGTTGCAAATTTCCAAGCTTTATTTGAGTGATATCATGCGCAGTTTCGCTTGTGCATAAATATTTTGTGTGCGAACTTGAGTAGAACAAAGCAGAAGTTCAACATCAGTTATCAGGACAAAAGTTCAGAATTAGAGTTAAATTAGAACTATGATCAAGCATTGATAGATGCTATTATCTTAGTTCATTTTCTTTTGGATCTACTCCAAACTATTGTAAGGGCGGTGAGCCCCATTTTGAGTAGTGAACTCTAGGCAATAAGCCTAAATGCAAGTGCATTCTCATTTTGTAATACTTCTTTTGAGTATACTCAGAAATTATTATGGATTGGCCATCCACCATGGTTTTTCCCCTTATAGGGTTTCCACATAAAAATCCTTGGGTTATGGATGTGTGGTTTCTTGTTTTCTATTTCTACATATTGATTATAATTAAATGTGTTAAGTTTATTAAAGGTCAGGATAAAATAATTAATTTTTGTAGAACACTGATTCACCCCCCTCTCAGTGTTGCTTGTTTCAAACAAACCCTCTATATGTCATCCCTTATTCAGAAGTGGAAGAAAATTTTGCAAAGGAAAAATTGATGCTTGGTGATTTCAGTGATACGAGTTTATTTGAGAAGGTGAAGCAAGCTGAGATTGAGGCTAAAGTTGCTAAAGAAAATCATGATGTTTAGATAAGAAGTTAGCCAACTCAATTTTCTACTCCAAGCATCCATGTAAGATCAAGTAAGACTAGTGGACGACCTATTGTATCCCCATTAGTGGATTACCCAAAAAGTGAGCATATTAGAGAGGCTTGGCTCCCAAAGGAATTTAGTGAACATGATCCAATGGAGTAGGAAGTGGATCAAGATTTCCCTAAAGAGATAAATGATGCATTAGACATAATGGTTCCACCTACTAGGGTTGTAAAATGGGTATATGATGAGGTTGATGATGATGATGTCAAGATAAAATATTGTGTTGAGTTTATGTGTGATGTTTCTTTTCTCAAGTCTAAGAAATTTAGGGAATTTTTCATCCATGTCAAAAGTGCTGACATCAAAAGAAGGATTGAATAAGTAAGGGAGAAAGTTGACCCTTCTTTGGTAGAAGAAGCTGAGAAAGAAGAAGAGGATAAAATAAAAGAAGAAATAGCTAATATGTCATTAGAAGAGGCAAGGGCACTAGTGAAAGGAAGTGGTGCCCTTTTGCTGCCTGGTTGTGACATTTCATTTACCATTGCATTAGATACAGTTAGAAAAGATCCTAATGCTTCCATTTCTGAGGAAGCTTTTGAGAACAAGATCCTTGGTTCAGGTTTTAGTCCCCAACTGCATACATTGGTTGTTTGGTTTTGGATCCTAACATAGGAAAACCTAATGTCATACAATCTATAGAGAAGGAAATTGGAGCAATGATTGTCAAGAGAGAAACAAAGATGACAACTATTACAGCCACATAATTGATGATGCATGCTACAATGCTGACTGCAAACATTGCATCCTTCATAGAGGCCAACTATCAGAAGTTTTTGGATAGATACAATAATGTAGGAGTTTATGATGAACTCCATAAACACCCTAGAATCACTTGCAAGACAAAATAACTTCCACAAGAGAGAAATGTTAGAAATATCATGCTATCATTAAGATGCAAGAATGCCAAACTGAATATGGCAAAGTATATATGAAGCCTTGCTTATATAGGAAAGGTTGAGATGTAGTATGTAATATGATGTTGACATGTGTCATAATCTTATGACGTGTGATAACTAACTAGGAAATAATGCTAGATAAGATAAGACTTATAGAAAGGACAACTCGTCCTTCTAAAAGGAATCTTATATCCTAAGCAAACATGTGAACTTATCATCTTGTAAATGATACCAAGGAATATAATTAAATGCCTAAGTAAATTTATGTAAGTGTAATTAAATAATTAATTACACCAACACCCCCCAAAAGTGCAACTTAGGGAGGAAATTACTATGCGAATGACGTAAAGATGCAATGATGGGTCCTAAATACGAGGCCATGTTAGGTACCCATGTACAAATGCAAAAAGAAATCTCTCACAACTAGAGAAAAGGAGAAAACCCAGTAGGATAAAGATCCTCTCCAAAAGAGAAATGAAATGCCATAATGATATCCATCACAAATCCAATCAATCTCCATGCACAAAAAGGATAAAAAGAGAGACCATTGAGTCCCCATAAGGTGATATCCTACTGCAAGAGAAGCACTAGAAGTACACTATGAAGTAACACTGGAATCCTTAATTCATCACGCAAGGAAAGATACTTTTGTTTGCTAGAAACCATAAAGGAGTCACTCAGGGACTCAAGTTAGAATCATGAATAGCAACAATAGACCCGATGCCAAGGAACACTTGAAAACTCACAAACTAGTACAACTTTGGAATCTATGAAGAAATAGTTGATTGAAAGATAACCTAGAACTGAAATGAAGTGCATAGAAAATGCAAACCTAATGCACACAAAAAAAGAAATAGTGTATGCATTGATGGATGTTCACATTTGCCTCCATGATGAAAAATAACCTTAAATTTGTGTAGATGAAAAAATCTAAAAAAATGGCCAGCACCACTGTGAAGTGCTTGAAACTAACTTTCCGTTGATATCTTGTTTGCGAAAAAACAGACAATATGGCCAAAAGTTATGATTTTTTCAAAAAATCTGAATTTAGCCTATAGGAAATGAGTTTTCTAACAAAAAAGTTTACTTTTGACTTGATTTCTAAGAACTTTGTTCCCAATGAGTAGACAAAAGCAAAAACTTCGAAATATTTTGAAGCTAAGAACAAAACTCAAAAAACATTTTTTGATCTAGGAAACAGAAAATGACAAAATAATGTTTTTTTAGTCAGGAGAAAAATGATGTGCAACAATTTTTGTACAATTATTTTCTTTAAATCTATGCAAGAGATCAAAAATCTAAAAGATACCTAGTTGAGATTTCAACCCTGGCTACAAAACCAATAAATTGTTATTCCTACAAATGAGTGGAAGCTAAATTTCTGAAGATGATGGATAAGCATAATTAAGTGTTGGCTACTACACAAAGAGGTTTAGCATCCCCAACTAGTTCTACTTTAGATTTTTCCACTCAAGACAGAGAAACCTTATCCCTCAGCATTCAAGATTTGAATCAAGCCTTGAAAGTAGAAAAGGAACACAAAAAGAAGGAGAAATTGGAAACCATCAAAGTTTGAAGATGTGCTAAAACATAGAGTGACCAAATTGGTCAACAAAACTAATGATGTATGTGAAGCTTATAAGATTATTCATGATGACAACATTAAATATTTGCAAGTTCAGAAGGCTTTCCAAGAGGAATGGAGTTAATGGACCACTAGAGTCGGAACCCTAAAGGAAATAATGTCTAAGCTAATGAATATCCAGAGGTCCCTACTCACATTCCTAAGATATTGCAAACCATTGATCTGATTAGTGAGATAACAACCTTCCATGGGAAGTTAGGAATGAAAATGGGAAACAAATTGAAAATATTTAGGGACATGGAGGCGCATGGTATGCCAAAAATATTTGATGATAAGGGAGAGTTGATGGAATTTTCCAAGTGGAAACATGAATTGGAAGGACGGTTGCCTCAAGTTAAAGATATGTTGAGTGAAGTTGATTACTCCATGTTGAATTCCCATATTGACAATATGGCTAGAGTTGAAGTGAGGATGGAAGTATTTGTCAGGGGGCTAGAGCACTGACTAATGCTAGGTACACACAACATAATGAGAAAGTGAAAATTTTGTTGAGTACACACTGTCCCAATGATGATGAATACAATTCATGGTTTGGAGAAGTTTATTGAATACGTTTTTGTGCATTAATGATAAGGAATCTAGTGATTAATGGATAGAAGAAGAACAATACATAGCCTAGAAATAGTACAGATTAGGCTTTGGTTGAGGTATTGTAGAATATTGTTCTCTTCTTATCATAAAGTTTGATGACATAAGGGATGATCTGGATGAATTAGTCACTTGTTTTCTATTGTTTTTGTACTCTTTCTCTACTGACTTGGCATGGACGTGATTTGTTTTGGTTGATAAGGAGGAAGTTATAAATCTATTATAATTCATGAAAGTGCCTTTTGGAAGGTAGATTTATCTTCTTCTGTGAGTGGAAATATTTTGGTCTCATACACTTTCCCTCCAATTGAAAGTGTAAATATAACTACAAAGGGAATTTTTGTCATGGCAGTCAAATGAAAATATGACAAGTGTAATTTTGGCCTGAAGCATGTTTTTTCTCCCTTGTTCTTATAAAAGGGAATTCAAGGCCATTAGTGTGGGTCTCTTATTGAATTCTGGATCCGAATTATGCAAATCGTGAACATAGAGAGAACAATTTTGAAGTCTTTATCTTAAGCTTTGAGTCTAGTTAGTGAATTTTGTCAATTGTATGGTTTTGTTCAAGACTTCTGGATTTGATTGTGTGCAATTGATGTAAAAACTTGCACACAATCAAATCCAAAAGTCTTGAACAATACAATATGGATTGTGGAAACTTGATATCATTAATTGTATGGTTTTTAAGCATATCTAAATGATAATGTGAATCTTTGGAGTCTATCATCTCTCCAACTTTACTTTGTATATGAATTATTAATGAAAACTCTGATCAAGGAACATTTCATTAATCTTCACTATCATTACAAGTTGATGCATTTTTTATTTTAGCTCTGGCTCAAGGGGCTGGTTAAAATCCTTTGATCAAATCATAAATTCATATATAGGTTTATTGGATTTGATAAGCAGTCATAGAATTTGATTATTAATTTTTTAATTGCAAAGAAATCTCACATAGATCATGGATGTTTAGGATTAAATTTACCTTATAGTTCAATTTTCTTTGACTCTTAGCCCATAAATATAGCACTGATCTTAAGTATTGTATTCATTTTCAATGGTTCCAATTATCCAATTTGAGAACAACATACATAAATAATCTTTAATTGATCTACCTTTTTTTGTGGTTGGTGTTGTATTGTATTATCAGGTTTAGGTGTTTAATTCTTGTAAGGAAGCACCAATTTCTTGAAGGATTTCATTTACTTAGCTTCTGATGGGAATATATCTACTTTTTCATACAATATATTAGTTAATTGTTTATAAGTGTTATAGGATATACATTGTGGGATCACCCTCCTAGGTCTTGTAGAGCCCAAAGTGTAGGAGAAGAAGCATTATAGCTTCATCTTATTCATTGGCCAATTATCTCTCAAGTATTTGAGAATTGAGTCTAGTAATGTCATAGGTATTTGGTGAGATCTAATTGGTTCTTAAAAAAACACCAACAGATTGGCGAATCTGCTAGGGATGTGTTAAAGAAAAAAGTCTCTAGTACAAATCTGGTATAGTCAAAGTCAAGTAGTGTATTATTCTTCACTGCTCGAAGGATAACTAGTTCAAATTTTTAAGTTACATACATCATTTCCAGTCTATGCATTGAATCCTAGTCCATTATGTCTCATTTTGTCAGGTTATGTTTAAAATCCTATATGAAGTCACAAGTCAAAGGTCGAACTGTGATCACTTCTTATTTCCTAGCATTTTGGGTGATGACTTTAAGGTCTTATATGCCATTGTAAAAATAAACTCTCCAAAAGAACGTGAAATGGAAAATCTGGACATCTTATTGGATACTATGAAGAAGAGTAGGAGCTACACGAAGAAGAATCCTAAGAAAAAGTTGGAGCCAGAGCTTGCAAAGGATAAGCAATTGTTATGGGTAAAGAAAACTACTGAATCAGGTAAGTCTATTAAATCCCTTACTGAAGCATCTCTTCCCTTCAATAATGAAGTAAATAGTGCAAGCACTCATGAAGAGGCACATGGGGTTGAAGATGGAGCCAGAGCTTGCAAAGGATAAGAAGTTGTTATGAGTAAGGAAAACTACTAAATCGGGTAAGTCTATTAAATCCCTTGTTGAAGCATCTCCTACCTTCAATAATGAAGTAAATAGTGCAAGCAATCATGAAGAGGCACGTGGGGTTGAAGTGTCTATGGAAAATATAGGAAGTTTTCTTATTGAAAAACTATTTGATAATGAGCTTGACATCTCAAGAGAGGAGGATAGGCAGAGATTTTGGGATAGAAGTAAGAAATTCTCAAAACCTCTAACCCCTAGAATTGGGTTTTTTTTTCATGGAGGGAATTTTAAGCCAAGAGGAGAATCTCCTCATACAAAAGTGCACCTTCCCTTTGAGGAAGACCTTGTTGAACAAACCTTTCACACCCCTACACCTAGTGAGTTTGGAGATCTCTTAGAAAATGAAGAAGATATAGATAAGGACATGAAAGCCTTGGAAGAAGAAGAACTTTGACTTGCTAAAGAAGAAGAGAATAGACTCAAAGGGTTAAAGGAGAAATAAGATAGGATTAGAGCCAAGCAACTTGAGAGAGATGCTAAGAAACATAAAGTAGAAAAGATGAGAGAAGATGTTGCTAGGCATAAGGCCTTTGATGAAAATTTTGCTAAATTGGCTGCTAATATTACCTATGAAATTCCTAAGGTAACGGTTCATATGGGAACCTCTGTTGCTAGTATCTACACAAAAAATGTTGCAACTACCAAGGCCTCTGATCCTTTTTCTACTATTAAAAAAACATCATTTATAGATCATGGGAAGAAGCCCATTGACCAGACCAAGAAAGATACCTTCAATACTTTCAATACCAACACCAATATGAATTCCCATTATCCATTTGCTAAAACGCCCATCAACAATGCTAAAATTGATCCTATTCCATCCATTGCACCCCCAAATCTTGAACTCTTGAGATTGTAGTTGATAAATGACAAACTGTAGGAAAATTTAAAGAAAGTTGAAATAGTAGTTGCCAATGTAGAAATGGTTAGGAATATTTCATTTCTTAATATGTCTACACCAACTCTAGAGGCTTCAATCTCTAGACAAAATAATAGTCAGTGCCAAAAGAAAAATTCTGAAGGACACACTACTAGTGGAGGTGGTGGTGGAGATCAAGATGGTGGAGGTGGAGGAAATAATAAGAATAACAATTCTTATTCTAAAGATGATGAGGGAAATAATAAGATAGGTCGTGGTGATGATGGAAATGGAAGGGGTACCAATGGAAATCAATATGACAACAAAAGAGATGATGAGTAAAGGGATGCTCATACAGATAGACATTCTAGGAGACCACTCCAAACTGATAGGTATAGAAAATTGTGCTTTGAAAACATTCATGGATACCCTAATCCTGTCCCAAACAAAGTAAGAAAGCATGTACCCAAATTTACTAGCAATAATGCTCTCAGTGGTGAAGATCATTTGAAAGGTTTTTAGAGCTTTGTGGAAGATTTTAAGTTGTGGGATGATGATGTAGCTATGAAATATTTTATGCAATCCTTGACTAAAGATGCCAGGGATTGGTACAAGAACTTTCCTAATGAAAGCATTAAATCCAAGGATTCTTTCTATAGAATATTCAAAAAACAATATGGAGAGCAAACTAATCCTAGGTTTAGGTTAAATGATTTTAACAATATCATAAAGGGACATAATGAAATGGTAACTGAGTTCAATGCAAGGTTCCAAAAGGCTATGTATAAAGTCCCTAATTATTTGAGGCCTAATGAAAATGCATGTTTAATGGTATACTGCAACGCATATGATTCAAAAATGTGTTACTTGCTCAAAGATAATAATCCAAAGAACTTGAGAGAAGCCTACAAAATGGCAATCAATATTGAAAATAATAGGAGAGCATCAGGTAAAGTGGGAAGAAGGGATGATCCTAAACCCTTGAAGAATCCAAGAGCTCAAAATGAAAAGGTGGGTAAAGTTTCAGCCCTTAATGAGAAATTAGACTAGGTTCATAGTTTGTTGGAGAAGGAAGCAAAGAATGATAAGCCACAATTCCATTGAAATGAAAGGCCACCAAGACTACAAGACTATCCTTACCATACCAACTCGTGCAATGGGAATCTACTTAACAATAATCAAAAGAATGTTAAAAGCACACCTGATCCTCTACAAAAGCATTCCATAAATGTCACTGAAGACTTGCCATGGTGTGTAGCATGTCATGCCTCATTTTGCATGATAGTGTGTTGTTGCAAGATCAATAGAAGAGTCACCAGATGATCAAGGATGTTATTATTCTCCTCATGATCATGATGGAATTGTGAACATGCTTATGACCAAATCAAATTTTGATTTTTATGAGTACTTTTATGATGATGAACCTAATAGAAATGATGTGGATGTTCAGAGGTAGGAGGAAATTTCTTACCATCAACCAGTATTTTCAAATGGAGAAAGAGAAAATGGATGCATTGTTTACACTCTTGAGTCAGACAATGTTTCTTTGAGAATACCTTTGAACAAGGAAATTGAAAAGTACACAATTGCATTGGCCGCTCAAGCAAGGAGAAATCTTCATTTGAGAAATAGAGTTGTAAGTGGTAATCAAGGTAACCTTGGTAGCATGTTTATCAAGAAAAAAAATGCAGAAAGTAAAGGGACTAAGAGAAAAAATAAGAAAGAAGAGACAAAATCTAAAGAAGGTAAGGAAATGAGAATTTGGGCTAAGAAGGGTTGTAAGGCTAAGGTTAATGGTGAAGCTACTCCTTAGGCTATAAAGGCCAAAGATCCAAAGTCCAATGCTGAAAATTTTGAAAGACAAGGTGACAAGGTAAGTCCTAAGGAATTGATACTCCCTGAGTTACCAAATTATTCTCCTATAGATATGTTCCAAGTATTGTCTCAAGTTAAATTTATAGTTCCACTATTGGAAATGATGAGAATTGATGAGCATAAGAATAATATAGTTTCTCTCATCAACAGTGTTGCTATGAGTGGAAAAGATAAGGAGGTGATTGATCGACCTGAATCAAGCAATACTCAAGAGAAGAGTGTTGAGGTGGAGGAAATGATTAGTGAAAATCCTAAAATATATTTGGGAACTATTGTTACTACAAACCCAAGTCAATTCAATCCATTTTTTCTAAGCTTGATCATTGATGGGAAGCTTCTTAGGAATTACATGATAGATTCAGGGGCCTCAAACAATGTAATGCTAGTAAAGATCATGGAAGAAATGGGCTTGAAGGTTGAAAGCACTTATGGGAAGTGCTAAGATATGGACTCAAGAGAGGTGCCTGTTATAGGAGTAATTAATAGAGTTCCATATAAATTGGCAGCTTTCCCAGAGAAAGAGTTGTTTATGAGTATCACTGTGGTGGATATTCCACCAACTTGTGGGATGTTATTGTCGAGACACTGGAGTGCATCCATGGGTGGAAGTATACAATGAGACTTGTCATTTGCCACTTTTTTAATTGACCAAAAGGATGTTAAGATTGCTAGAGAACCAAGGGTTCACCACATGATTGAATATGCAAAGGAGCCAGAAGAATCAACAATAATCAATTTTGTAGACACTGGCTTAGATAGTTTTCATGCTAAAGAATTGAAACAAGAAGAAGAAGTCCATCCTGCACTGAATGATAGAGAGGTCCTATAGGATCCACAAGAAGATGCTCTTTGGACCATGTACTTTGATGGAGCTTCTTCCAAGGAGGGCTCTAGTGCAGGGGTTATCCTCATCTCCCCACAAGGTAAAACCTTCAAGTACTCCTTGTTAAAATTTTCTTGGACAAATAATGTGGCCAAATATGAGGCTCTCTTTCTTGTTATGAAATTATCTTCAAAGAATGGAATTAAGATGTTGAAAGTATTAGGAGATTCTAGATTTATAGTTTCCCAAGTTAGATCTAAATTTGTTGCCAAAGATAAAAGGGTCAAGCAATATAGGAATTCAATTTGGGATACTATTGAGATATTTGATGCTTTTAATGTAGATTAGATAGAAATAGGATTGAATGCCAGGGTAGATTTGTTAGCTAATATTGTTGTTAGATTGGAGGATGTCATTTTTTATGGCATCTTAAAAGTAGAGGTATGAACTCAGCCTGTAGTGCCTGATAACATATGCAACTAGCAAGTGTTTGGGGATGACAATGATATTTTGAATTTTTTGGACTGCATTGATCAATATGAAAGCCAAGAAATTGATTTTGGCTCATTAGTGGTTGAGGTAGATGGAAAATAAATATTATTTAGGAATGAGGTAATTCAATTGAAAACCAATAAGATTTCCAAAGGACTGTTTGCATTAGAGACAGTCTTTGATGGCTCTAATAAAGCAAATGTTAAGCAAGCATCTTCCCATAAGCAAGATTTGGAAGAAATAAATCTTGGAACAAAGAATTCTCTCAAAAAGGTGTACATGGGGAAGAAGATGAAACCACATGTTTGGACCATGTTAATTGCCCTATTAAGAAAGTATATAAATGTGTTTTCTTGGTCGTATGATGGCATAAAGGCTTATAGGGAAGATCTATTCTAGCATGAAATCCCTTTGAAACCTGATGTAAAACCTTTTAGGAAAAAATAGAGGCCAATAAATCCCACTCAACAATCAAAAATGTGGGAAGAAATCACAAAGTTAAGAGATGCTAGTATTATTAAACCAATAAGACATTCCTCATGGGTCTCGAACTTGGTTCCAATCATGAAAAATAATGGTGACCTCAAGCTGTGTGTAGATTTTAGGAATCTCAATGTAGCATCCTTGAAAGATAATTATCCATTGCTTAACATGGAGGAAATTTTGCAAAAGGTAACAGGGTGTGAATTACTCTCAATGATGGATGGGTTCTCAAGTTATAATTAGGCCATTGTGAGAGAATCTGAATAGTACAAGACTGCTTTCACCATGCCTTGGGGAACCTATGTGTATGTGAGAATTCCATTTGGCCTAATCAATGCTGGTGCAACATTTCAAAGAGCCATGGATGTGGCCTTTGTAGATTTTATTGATCTCTTCCTTGATATATATAAGGATGACCTAACCGCTCAGAGCCAGAAGGAAGAAGATCATTGTTCTCACTTGGAGAAGATCTTTATCAAAGGTTTGGAATATGGGATTTCTTTGAATCCCAAGAAATGTGCTTTTGGAGTTAAAGAAGGTAAGCTACTAGGGCATATTATCTTGAAATATGGGGTCAAGATCGATCCCGAATTAGTAGCAGCTATAGATAAGATCTCACAACCCAGAAATGTCAAGGGGATCCAATCTTTCTTTGGGAAAATTAACTTTGTAAGAAGATTTGTTACTATTTTTTTTGAAATTGTTAGGCCCATTTCTAAAATGTTAAAGAAAGGAGAAAAGGTATCATGGATAGAAGAACCCACTAAGGATTTTCAAGCCATAAGGGATGCAATCAAGGAAGCGCATGCCATCAAATCTATTGATTATTCAAAGCCATTCCATTTATTTACCTTTGCTTCATTTCATACAATGGCAGAGGTACTATTATAGAAGAAGGATGAAGGCTTTGAGCAACCTATTGATTTCTTTAGCAAGTCCTTGCAAGTAGTTGAGCTCAAATACGATGCCACAAAGAAGCAAGCATATGCCCTGGTAAAGGTTGTTAATAGTTTTATACCATATCTGACTCGAGCAACTATTGTAGCTTATGTTCCAAGTGCAATAGTTAAAGACATATTTACCCAACAGGAGACCATAGGTTGGAGATGTAGGTGGATCAATAGGACCAAGAGTTCAATATTGACATCCAAATTATAAAGATGGTAAGAGGTCAAGGTCTAGCCAAGTTGATGGTTGAGACTAACTTGGAAACTAATCAAATCAATCAAGTTGAACATGAAAATGTTGCACCCATATGCGACATGCAGACCTATGGATGGTACATAAGAATTGTATAATTCTTGTAGAATATGCAATGCCCTGAAGGCATGCCTAGAAATGAAGGAAGAACTCTCAAATTGTAGGCTATCAAGTATGCCATTATTGATAGTGAACTGTAGTGGAGATGCCCAGAGGGAGTGTTACTCAGATGTGTAGATGGGGATTAGGCATAAGACCTCTTGACTAAAATGAATAAGGTAGCATGTGGAGGTCATTAAATGGCCAAGGAAACCACTCATAAAATATTGAGAGAAGGGTTCTAGTGGCCTACGATATTCAAAGATGCCCATATCTTTTTTAAGAAGTGTGATGCTTGTCAAAGATTTACTAGTAAGCTAAAAATTTCTGGTAATTTTTCCCCTAGGCTAGTTTCAACCCAGGCCCCTTTCCAACAATGGGGCATCAATTTTTTTGGAGAGATGTCAAAAAAGTCAAGCGGGGGTCACTCCTAGATCCTAGTTGCCAAATATTACTTCACAAAGTGGGTAGAAGCCATTCCCATAGGAAAGCAACAAGGAAAGTCGTAATTGATTTCTTGATGAGTAACATACTAAGTAGATTCAAAATCCCATAAAGAATCATTTCTAACAATGCCATATGCTTCAAGTTTGAAGAATTTATTGATTTCTGCAATTAGCATGGTATATGTATTTCTCACTCGTGTCCCTATTACCCTCAAGGGAATAGATAGGAAGAATCCAATAACAAGAGTTTGATAAAGATCATCAAATGGATGATTGAGATAAACAAGAAGGCATGGGATTCAAAACTACAACTTGCACTATGGGTAGAAAGGACTACAATTAAAACAGTCATTGGGCAGTCACATTTTAATTTGGTGTATGGGTGGAAGCAAAGATACCCCATAATAACTTGATATAGATGTACAAATTTGTTCAATAATATGATACTGACATTTGTGATGAGATGCAACACAGGATGGATGAGTTAATTGAGCTTGACGAAACTAGAAGAGAAGCTCATAAAAGAAATGAGAGGCTGCAACTTCAAGTCAAACACCTGTATGATAAGAAGGCCATTGAAAGGAAGTTTGAAGTTGGATGCATGGTATTAATGTGGAATTTTCAAGGATGGAATACAAAAGAAAATAAGGAAAGTTTGATCCTCTATGGCTTGGGCCATATTTGATTGCAGATACACATGGGGAGGACTCGTACTTTTTGCATGGACAGTTCCTAAAGTTCAATTTATTGTGAAATAGGTTATTCTTCCATGACATTGTATATCTTTGTAATTAGTGTACATAGGTTTAGTGTGTTTGCTTTCTATTGCGTCTTCTTGCCTTGTTTAGGAAAGTTCTTGGGTTTTTGGGTTTCTTTGTGTTGGTTTGATTCACTAAGAGATCTGTTTCTCTGCATACCCGCTAGGGCTATGCAACCCCAAGCATGGGCCACTAGTAGAGCTCCTAAAATTTTAGAAAATTTGAGCTAGTTTTGTGCCCTGTAATGGTATGTTGCATCCATGTCCAAGGTGGGGGTTAGGGGTTTAGTTCTAAAGTCTCTCCTACATGTTTGAGGTTTTAAGCTTTGAAGGTTTTAATCTTCGGTTGACCTATCTTACCTAGTTCCTGGTCATCTAAGTCACAACTTGAGCCTAAATTGAGTCATGTTTTCATCGACCCTATTTTAAGTTCATCAGTTACCTTGTTCACCTCATCGTTTTAATATTTCTTATAGCTGGGTGGGAAATATTTCATGGTGAAATATGTCAACCTCATGTTTTTTTCCTAAGGGTTTGAGCCTCATTAACTTGGCATGGCCCCTCTTTAAAAGCATCTTATTTGCATGTGGGAGTTCATATTCACTTAAATCTCCATTCATCACTAAAGTTCTCTTCGCTGACAGGGTCTCTTCTGCGACGAGCGATGGGTTATATTTTCCTTTTATATCACTTATCGTCAAAGTTCTTTAAACCTTCGGCTTCACTTCTGTGATGAGTGATGGGCATAGTAGTGTGTTATATCACCCCATCATTGAAATGTTTTAGAGCATTTTCTAGCTTTAATGATGAGCGATGGAAGGAGCATAGAATAAGTAGTGTGGTGGCCATGTCTCAAATTCATATTTCTTCACTGCCTTTTCTTATCACGGAAGATGTTTCCAAATTTGAGTTCATTTCTGTAGCATGCGATGGTTTGGGTTGCTCAAATGCATCGCCAGGAGGAGCCCATTATTGAAACTTCTAAGCATTACTCCCACTCTTCTAGAATGAGTGAAAGGGCCCGTGTTTTATTATGTGTTAGTGGATGGCTACATGGCATGTTCTTACGATCTCACTACTTTAAAGAATTGTTATTAAAAGCATGGCCGATGTTAAAAGGGGACCATTGATTATGTTTAAAAAACCAGATGATCAATGGTTGGGATTCAAACTAAAATGGCTATCCATTAGTTTGCTCAAGCGAACGACCCATCAACCATTAATGGTGAATGCACTTCAATGTTGGGATATTAAATAGATTATTTGGTATGTTCTTTGAGTAATTATAGTTGGAACGGACATGGAAATTTGTTGAGTTGAGAAGCACTAGTAGTAAAACACTGCATAGAGCTAAGTCTGAAGAGCAACCAATTTGCTCTCGAGTAAGTTAATCTCCTCGCTCTTGAATTAGTTTGTTTATTGGGTGGTTTGGAAATGTTATAAGTGGTTGGGGTTATTGTGTTTAAAGGCAATAATTTTGTCTACTAAAGGTGAATTGGAACTATTGTTCTTAAAGTTTGGGGTAAGAAGGATAAAATTGTTGGTTTCATTGCAAACCTTTTTGTTTTAGGCTGCATAGGGTGATTTCTTAGTATCTTGAAAACCCTATCTTTGTTGTAAAGTAATAATGAGTCAACCTAGTGGGTCTAGAGCTAAAAATGATAGAAAACCCGCTCGAAAATGGGTTAGCAAACCTAAACCTCATAGCGACCAACCTCATCCTAACAAAATAAGTACACCCAAAAGATGAAGAACTGTTAAGAAAGATCATCCTATGTTTATGGAAGAACCCCATCAAGACCCAGAGCAGAAAATAAAGAAGAAAGTAGGGAAGAGAAAGAATGGTGAGGGTATTCTAACTCCTCATTTTGAGGATGTTGCTTCTGGAATATGTGATATTGTGGTGCCACAAAGTGGTTGGGACCTATTTTACTGTGCTTTCAAACAAAGAGAATCCAACCACCCTGCCTGCAACATATGGGTATGTGACATAGGAAAATTGGTGTGCCAAAATGTATTTGAGGAGGTAGAATTGATGTTAGCATAATTGGATAGATGTTATGACCCAAATGATAGAATAATCAAAAGGTTTCCTGATCTTTTTTCCATGCTGGAGATTTATGTGAGTTAGATAATTGAGGCTTTCTAGTTGAATCGATCTGCCTTCAAACCCATTAATTTCCACAAATTATACAATGAATATGAGAAGAATAAAATTTGGCATAGAAATGGTGTGTTTCCTGTTCACAGGAGGTGTGACTTGAAGATGAATGGTGTGCCTTTTATTTCTTCTAAGGTGAAGCCTTCTTATTGTGTTGACTTTGAAGACTATTTCAAGAATACTTATTATGCTATCTGTCAAGTTCTGCATAAAGAGTATGATATTAAGATGGACATTGCTTTGATGACTTTGGCAATTGATATTAAGCAAAAATATCAAAACAGGTTTTTGGATTATGCCATTTACATTGCTAAACACTTGCATAAGGATTTGGTAAAGTTGAAGGATGCCAATCATCCACTGTCCTATAGGCATTATTCTTTATTGATGAATCTATTACTATGGAAAATTAGGAAGTTGATGAGGAATTATATAAAATTTAGAGAGTTTGATGACAGTGACAATGAATTACTAGTGTAGATGTGTACACATATCTAGGATGTACATTGTCCACACTCTGATTATAACATGTTCAAATGTAACATTTTTGTGTCACCCTATACAAAATTATGTGTCCTTCAAGAATTTAATTACACCATACAAAAGAAAAATATCTCACTTAATTCATTTGTAATTTATAACTATTTGTATTACTCGCATAGACATGCCTAATACATATTTAAATAATACAATGACTAATTAATAATCATAAATAAATTATAACAAGAACATATTTTTAATTATAATTTTAAATTTTAAATATTTTTTATTTTTTATTGTTATTAAAATTCAAATTCTTAATTCAAAATAGAACCAATTTTTTTATATATAACACTATAACTTAATTATTAAAAAACTATTCTAACAATTTAAAATACTTCATAAATACCTAACACCACTTAAAACTACCCATTACATTTTAAAACACTCTATTAAAACTAATAATCACAGCTTAATTTTATTACTTCTTAATAATTATTGTCTAATATTGTGCTTGCAAAGCAAGAGTTATGAGGCTACCCATTACATTTTAAAACACTCTATTAAAACTAATAAGCACAGCTGTCTATTGGTAAACTAATTTCCCCACTTTTTCTTGTGCGAGAAGACTAATTAGCAGGCATTGTCCGCCAAAAACAAGATTAAAACTGATGTGATTTAAAATTGACGTGGATGAAGATGTTCTCCGTGAATGGCGTTGTATTGTAAACTGGTCTGGTCTTGGCCGGCAAAGACTTTTGACCACTGCACATGCCTTCGCAGCTTTATAATCATCACATTTTAGAGAACATACACACCATTTACTTGTTTTTGAGTTCAGTAGAGATGAAGATGGCTTTGGTAGTTTCTGCCCTCCTACTCTTGTTTCTCCCTGCGCTGCCTTGTTTCCATTCCTCTTCTGAACAAGAAGCTCTGCTAGCTTTTAAGCGTTCCCTCTCCAGTGACCCTCGCAATTCCTTGCTTCATTGGTCTCCGCGTCATTCCTTTTGCAATTGGACTGGGATTGTCTGCTATTCTCGCCATCAGCACGTGCTTTCTTTGAATCTTACTGGTATGTCTTTACTTGGACCTATCTCTCCTTTCCTTGGCAATCTCTCTTTTCTTAGGGTACTTGATCTTTCCAAAAATAACCTCATAGGCACAATTCCACCCTCCCTAGCAAACCTATCCTCTTTAACCGACTTGGACTTGTCAAACAACATACTCCATGGTAGTATTCCTACTGAATTGGGTATGCTCACTCAACTCCAAAAACTTTATCTTTATCGAAATAACCTCACAGGGACAATCCCACCCTCCCTAGGAAACCTATCCTCTTTAACCGACTTGGACTTGTCAGAAAACATACTCCATGGTAGTATTCCTACTGAATTAGGTATGCTCACTCAACTCAAAATACTTTATCTTTGGAAAAACAACCTCACAGGCACAATCCCACCCTCCCTAGGAAACCTATCCTCTTTAACCAACTTGGATTTGTCAAACAACATACTCCATGGTAGTATTCCTACTGAATTAGGTATGCTCACTCAACTCAAAATACTTTATCTTTGGAAAAACAACCTCACAGGCACAATCCCACCCTCCCTAGGAAACCTATCCTCTTTAACTGACTTGCAGTTGGCAAACAACATACTCCATGGTACTATTCCTACTGAATTGGGTATGCTCACTCATCTCCAATTCCTTTATCTTCATGGAAACAACCTCATAGGCACAATCCCACCTTTCCTAGGAAACTTGTCCTATTTAATTGTATTGTCTTTGTCAACAAATAGACTCCATGGTAATATTCCTATTGAACTTGGCATGCTCACTCAACTCAAAAAACTTTATCTCGACAAGAATAACTTGATGGGAGTGATTCCATTTTAGGTTTGGAAAACTATCAAAGTTACAAAATTGATTCAAGGGAAAACCAACTCATTGGAGAATCCCAAGCTCCAAATAATCTTGATGGTCTCCCACGACTAAAGCATCTTACATTTGATCACATTCTACTAGCCAAACTTTGGAGAAGGTGGAATTATCTCATAACAAGCTAAGGGGAACTATTTAATGTGTAGCCAAGCTCTTTAGATTTAAAGATGGTGTGTAATTTTTAGCGATTTATAAGGAAAACATTATTATTGGGTTATATATGTAGAGAAATAGAAAGAAAATACAAAAGAAAAAAAAGGATATTGTTTTTTTTTTCTTGAAATTATCTTCATTCCTCTTTACAAAAGACTATTTAGATTTGTAATATTTTCTAAATCTTATCTCCAAGCTTGTTATAAAACATCTACTAATTTATTTGTCTATTAACTTATCTCAAACATGATGTTGATGGTTTTTTGTAAAGGAATTTGATCCATATTTATCATAGCCTTAGAAGGTCGTATATTTGTGAAACATGTTTATATCAAAATATTGGATATGGATTGTACCTTCTATTTTTAGGAGAGGTTGATTATAAATTATTTAATGGCAACATGGCCATTGCTAAGTAGAGTGCAAGAGAAATTAATTGCAATAGTGGCAAGGGATTCCAACACTTTGTGTTTACCACTTTATGATTTTTTCTTATACATGCCATCAAAATTTATCCAACACCATTTTTGAAATAAAATCATTTTCTTAAAATGAAACAAGGAATGCAATCTATAGGTACACTAGTAATTTGTGCATTATCTTAGGCTACATGCAAACATTATTGTTCAATGAATAACCAATTCAAATTTTATAAATAAATGAATTTCAGATATAAGACCATTATAAAATAAATTGTTCTTTAAATTTACTTTCTTCATATTATCTAAATATCTTGGGAAGAATATTTTATGTCTGCTTATAATTTCTAATTTTAAAAGATGAACAATAATTGGAGAAATTAATTGGAATCAAATGATTTAACTCAATGAATGGATTAAAGGTCTATGACTATATTTTTTGTCAAAAATCTAACTAGAAAACAAATAAACACTTTCAAAGTACAACAAAACATAAAATAAATATTTTTTTGTTTATGCAAGATTTTTCAACTTATAGATGCCCCTTGCATGATTCACTTAGCAAATACTATGCTCACATTTTATAGGATCTTTGTTAATGTTGTTTATATTTTTTTTACATAAATTAGCAAACACTCCAACCTATTATCTTATATTATATAAGAATTTTTAATTAAGAATTAAAGAAAGAATTGCTTGTTAATGCAACATTTCAAATTCTTAAATTTTTAAATGAAAAGATTCAATTTTACTCTCTTTTAATTATTAGTAATTTTATAGGTTGAACCCCATGTTTATATCACCCCAACATATGGAAGTCATGGCTTTTAGGTCAACACTTCATGTTATAGGATTTTCCTCAAAATACTAAAGTACTAAATATGTTAAAGTTATAGGAAATAAAATCTCATTCATATTCTTGTTTTAATATTTATATGGTCAAAAAATTAATTTGGAACCATATAGAAAAAAAAATTCTTTATTTTCTTAAGTAGCCTAACATCACAACTCTAGGATTAATTAGCTACATGGATATGAGTTCAAAAATGATGAGATCAACCCTTTTATGCGACTAACACTTGTATGAACCAAAAACAAGAGACAATATCAACTTGGTGAAGAATAGATAGAAACTAGCAATTGCACCTGTGTGTGCAATGGGTACACTGAAGAGCTTTAATTTGAAAAGAGTAAAGGAAATAGAAATTGGAGGATAAAAATGTTTTATACTAGTGTTTTGTCTAAATTTTATATACATAGAAATTGCTGATGTTTTGAAGGAAGCATGATAGTGCAAGGTACATGCCAAACAATGATTTTAAATTTGAGAATATAATAGTTTAAGAAGAAGGTAAGGATTGCAGTTCTACAAAAGCATGTTTTGTATTAACATAAACATAAATATGAAATTCATAGAAAACAAACATATAATGGTAAATATTGCTATTTGGAGGATTTTACAATTCCAATTCCTTCTCACAGAAGTAAAAATGTAACCTGTATTATTTTATGGTCCAGTACTGTCATTTGGCTGATTTTACAATTTGAAAAGTTTGAATGTAATTTGCAACTTTATCAGGTAAAGATCCTCCATTTATTATTAAAAAAGGGGTAAGAATAAAAAGAACCATTCAAAAATTTCTAGTTGGAAAACTATAGGAAAAGTTGCTTGTAAAGCACTGTAAAATATGTGTATAAGAAATTTACAAAAATATTATATAGTTTATCTATTTTTCCCAAAGCACAAATAAAGTGAATTACGTTTTTAGTACTATCCCAGTAAGAACCAGTAGAAAATTATATGAATGAACATTTAATGCTTGTAGCATATGACAAAATTTTGTATGGAGTATACTTGTACTCTGACACTTTCACCCAACCACCTATTGTTCATTCTCTTAAGTTGCTTGCTTGTTAGCACTTGTAACATCGTTCCTGCATCAAACAATAACTACAATGATTGTAGCATTTCTAGAAAATGGATTTGTTGAAATGAATTTAGAAACTTTGAAGCAAATGCAATTGGCAGGTGTAAAGCAAAACTCTAGAACCTTTCAAGAAAATTGTAACTTTGAAGCAATTGTAAGTTTGAGGCAAAAGATGTCATCTAAAGTATTCTTGAGTCAATATTTTTTTTCAAAAAAATGCAAGATGATTGAAAGAATTATATAGAAGCATTTTATTTGTGCAAACAATATATCAAGGTACAATAGATTTGTATGTAGTACTATACACAGTAAGTTGTTTTGATTTATATAATTGCAAGTCTAAAATCCACAGTAAAACTATAATTTGAAAAATATTTATTTTCCAATTACATTTCGATGAAAGTATCTTTGTACAAATTACATTTGGTGAAAGTATCTTCTTAATTGAAAAGTTTTGATTTAGTTGTGTTTCAATGGATGTAGGGGAATACATAATTGCTAAATGTTGTACCATTAGATATTCTTTCCAGAATGATCCTCAATTTGAATACATTTGAATATTGCAAGGAAAAATAAATTTACATAGCAATACCTACCGAGCTCCTATATTGACAAATAGAAATTTGTGTACCTCATAATAAGAAACATACAATAAAAATATTGGGATTGAAAATTATCTCAATAAACAAAATGTGTATTTCAGAGAATTAAAAGTTTACAGAGGATTTTGTACCAGCCCATTAATAACTATGTATAGAAATTTGTTTGTCATAATAACATAATTGTAGAAACATATGTTCATTTGGAGTATGACATTTGAGGAGGATACATTGCCAATGATATGAATTGCCAAAGATATTGTGTGTACAAAAACCATTAAAAAAAGTATAGGGTATTTTTTAATTACATATCGGTGCAACATCTTCTATAGAATCTACAACGAAAAATATTTGAAAAAATAAAACTTGACAACAAATGATACTTCAAGGTCTCTTGGGTAGAAATCTTCATATGTAAACAAGCATTAAAGTAAGTAGGAAAGTTTAAGTTGAAACAATGAAAAAAAATACGTTGTTAATATTGGGACTACAGGTTATTAACGTTAAGTTGGAAAGAACCGATTATTGTAGGTGTTGCACTAGTGTTATAATGTTGATCATATTTAAGCTCCCTTAGGAAATTGCACAATCCTTCAAGTTTTGTGTAGCTAGCTTGGTAAGTTGACACTACTTCCTGAATCACTTCGACATCCAAATCTTTGATAGGACTTGCTATCTGACTTGCAAGTTTGAGTTTGTTAAGGATGTTGATGCAACTATTAGATACAGTTGCAGAGAGATGTTGAACAGTTGTATGAAGACAATTAGGTTTATGATGATGACTTTGATACAGCTGGTTTTGGGTGCATAGGAATGGAGGGGCTTGGTTGTATAGGAGTATACTCATGTGTAGCCATGACTCGACATGTGTGGATGAAATATACATACAAGTTGAAGTACAACATTAGAAGGGAAGTAGGTGAATGAAAGAGAAAAAGGTGGAAAGTAATTACAAAGGAATTAACAAATTAAATAGATTAAACAAACATTATGTAAAGAAAATGTTTAAAATAATTAAATAGAAAATATTTATGAGGAAATTAATCTATATATGAATTTGGTATCTCCATTGCACATGCCAAAATAAAATTGTATGTGGAAAATAGAAATGTATGCACAATGTGGAAGTGTAGATAAGGTAGATGAATTGGTAAACATTTTTTGAGCAGACATAATAGTAAGTAGTGAAGGAGTTGCATAAAAAGGAATTTGTAAATAAGCATAGTGGAGATAGAGGATTATAGTAGACACATTTGGAGAAACTAACCTTGTAGATATTTTTAGAATGAGTGCTTGTTCAAGAGTTTATTTTAGACAATTTCAATAAGTGTTTCTCCTCTTGCTTCCAACGCACTACATATGGACTATGTGCCATTCATGCATATCTTTGGAATGTGAAGGATGGTTTGATATGCAAGCCTAACAGTGCATGAACTGTAGAAATAGCTGTGAATGTAAGGCATTGCAAGTCTACATTGTTGATGTTGATAGTTTCCTTTTCTAGTGTAAGGCCTTGTGATTTTTGGATCATTAAAGCCCATGCCATTTTTAGGGAGATTTGATGACGAATTCCATGTCTCATAGGGGAAATAGGGAAATTTTTTGGATTATTGACATCCCAAGCAAGACCTATGTAATTTTGGAACTGAACTACAACAAACAATGGAAGTGAAGGTGAATTTTCATCATCCTTGTAGACTATAGCTTGGACTTGCCCAAGTGCACCATTGACAAGGCCTGTTTCCACCCATAAATTTGAACATAACATTACCTCTTGTTGAACACACAAAAGGACCTTTGATTGTAGTTGTTCTTCATCAGGATTGGAGCATGGCGACCCCCAAAGTTTCTCTATAGTTGACAAGGCAATAGGTGTTGCAAAAGATAACATTTGATGGTTTTGAAGTGAGACCATTTCATTTGTTGAAAAAAGGTGTGTTGAGGATAAGAGCTCTACTTGTTCTATAGTGGCCATTGATGTGCTTGAGCATGACATTAGAACTTAAAAATCTTCCTTTGTTGGTTCTACATTTGAAAAATTGGAGAGGATAGTACAGAAGGTAAATTGTGTTGGATCATCACTAATCTAATGAAATATATTTCTTAGTGTTACAACTATGGTGAAGTTGGGCCATAGAGAACCACCATATGAGGTTGAGGCATACATAAGAATACCCTTGACTGGTGGAAGTTGGCCAAGGTCACCAAAGAGCATGACAGATCGACCTTTGAATGGGAATTAGTTGTGGTTGGGGAATGCTTCACGTAGTCTCATGCAAATTCTTTGAAGCAACATAAGTCCAATGAAGTTCATTTCATCTATTAAAATGTAGCGAATGCAATACATTTTTTCTTGGAAGCTTGCTAGTGTTTGGCCTTGCAGGGGGAAATATCTTTGATAGGTACCCATAGGGCTAAGTGGATAGTTGATGCTTGGATGTTGAATGCTGCTACACTTGTAGTTGCAAGAACTAGTAATGGTGAAGGGCCATTTTGTGATGAATTATGGATTGTAGATTAGATGGATTTTATTAGGTGCAATATACCTATTCTAGCAATTCCTTGAACAATCAATTTAAAAGGAGTTTTGAAAGTACTTTCATTTAGATGTGTGAAAACTATATCAAATTATTTTTGTTGTTCGACGAAGAGGTCAAAGTGGTAGGGTGAGTGGAAATATGGGGGACTTCAAATGTTGGACGATTGGATTGTATGTAGGTAATAGCATAGATTTTTTGGTGTGGATTGAGTTGGGAAGAAGCCCAATCATGGTGCAAGTCAATGTCACAGCGACCAAGCATATCTAGTTCATAAAAGTGAAAAGGAATGCTTGGGTAGAGGCTTGATAGAACTTTCCATTCAAATGAGTTATTTTTTTTCATTTTTCCTTCTTGAATAATAGAGGTAGAATTAGTTTCTTTAGAAGATTTTGATGGTGTGTGGAGCACATGGCAAGGATGGTAACTAGATGCAAAACTCTCCCACTATTCTATAATAGGAGTGGTTGACAAAATGAATTCATTGCAAATACTATGAAATGGTTTGTATAGTAGTAGCTCACTCCAACAAAATGCTTCCAAGTAGTTGTTGTCTCTTGCAGGGATGGAGATGAATTGTGGCGAGACAAGAACAATGGATTTAATGGACTGCTCTTTCCATTGACAGTGCTTTCGAGAAGCCTTGTAGGTCCATTGTTGGGTGAGCTCAAGAAGTGAAAAAGCCTCTAAATGTATTGGAAAAACCATGTAAGTGCCAATTCTATTTGGGGAGGTGGTGGTTGATTCAGATGAGAGGAAGACCCATTGAAAGTTTCTTTAGTTCATCTTTAAAGAGACAAAAGTTTGGCTAGATAGGATGAGTTGAATTTTTAGTAGGAGGCGGCAAGTTTCTCGGTCTCTAATATCACGGTCCACTAGTGTATCAACAAGCATTTTTTGGAAAGTTGTTGGGGCGGGCTTGCCAGATTCTATATTGGTAGAAATATGAGATAGCATTTCATGGTATGTTTTTGACTTGTTTTTAGCTTTTTTTGCATATTTTGCAATATACTTGAGGACTACGTGGATAGAGATAATAGGTTGGAAATTAGTATTAGCTCTCCAAATGGAGAGGATGGAAGGGTTTAGTAGATTTAAGTGGTTTTCATTTCAAGTAGTGGTGAATTTTAGCTTGCCAACTTCATCAATTGCAAGGGTAGAAAGATCTTGAATGGCCCAAGGGGCTTTGTACCAACATTGTAGGGATTGGCCTTTTCTCCCAAGGCATGTTTGCAAGGTACAATTTGTATGATGTTGAACACAATTGACCAGTTCAGTGTAGTCAATGAGAGGGTTGGATTACAAAATATTTATACTTTCCATTAAACATGGGTCATTGCCAAGAGATCAATGAATTGCTTGGTTCTGTGATAGTAGTGCTCGAGGGTTCCAAGCAGAGAGATGCCTTTCAATGTATTGAAGGGAATTTTGTATTGATTGAAGGTTATTCCATTAGAGTTTCCCAATATCAGGTGCTTCTGCTAGCCAAAGGAAACCATGAATATGTGTAGAGCCTCTGTGTTTCCATTCATACCTGGTGGATTTATTTGTTTAGAAAGTATTTTAATGGTATCCAATTGAATTGAATGAGGGTAGTAAAAAATATACCTATACCAGTAGTTGTTTGTTCCAAGTAGTTTCCCCAAAACCTCTTCATAGAATGCACTGAATCTATGGTACATATAGTGTGTAGCTAGGCGTGGATTCTAAACAATGTTTTGTATCCTCCATTTATAAGTGGCTTACAGATTTGAATGTGTAGTTGGCAGCATGATATTGTGCAGGTCTGGGTATTTTGTGTTAGCTGCACTGAGGGAGAAGAATAGTGATGGGCAGCCAACTTGAGTAATCATATCAGAGATCTCCCCTCTACAATGGTTCCAAAAAGGGATGTTCCTCACATTGATGATCCAAAGCATATGACTTGTTCAACAAGTTTTTCATTTGGTAGTTCCTTTAATCATTGACAAAGATCATAAATTGTTGTTGGAAAGCATGTATAAATGTGCTTATGAATGAATACAGATGTTGTGGCTTGGATATGATGGTACATAATAATATTGAATATGAAGTACCTGAAGCGAGGGTGTTGGCTAAACCTATTATTAAAGTACCTAAGAAAGTGGAGAACATATTCATGTAACTTAACTTATTGCATGCATTGTTGTTTGAATGCAACTATGCCTTTTGGAAACAAAGTGGGGAAAGCCATAACGAACAATCCTTTAGTGGTGTACTCATTGATGGGAGATGGTGAAATCGGTGGCCAGTGCATAGACAAGGTTGGTAATCCTTGAACTATTTGCAATATAGAGTGAAATTATTCAACTTCTCTACGTGCTGATGGAAGGTTAGCTACAAAGGAATTTGAGTGGTGAATGTCCTCTTTAGAAGGGTTGGAGGTTGTAGCATTTCTATCCATAGATCTTGTAGATGTTGGGCTACTAATTGTTCTTGTTACAGATAGGAGGTCGGTAATGTTAGTAGAAGTAATTGGTAGACCAACTAATGCAACCTCATCTAAGTGAACATTGTGGTAGTATGGATTGTGCAAGGTTTTATAATGTAGTGCCTCATAAACATGCCCTCTACTCATGTAGAAGCTATAGTCTTGTTGGCCAATGTTTTTTCTATTAACTGATAGGATGTCTAATTCATCAATACATCTAGGAAAGTGGATGGAAATCACAAATATATCTTGAGGAAACCAAATAGTTTGGCCAATATATTTTATCTTCCCACCCTTTACATAGGTAACTTGAAGGATAGGGCTAACCCTAGCTATTAACATCTCTTCAACTTGAGTAAGGTTTTTTAAACATAGAGGTTGCTCACCAAGTTCCATGTTATTCCATGCTGAGAAGTGATGGCCATTGTTTTTAGTTGCGCATCTAGGACAAGTAGACTTTCCATATAATTGTTTTGTCTTAATACTTGGATATTGTTCCATGTAGACTAGACAAGTTGACATGTTTGCAATTCTATCTAGCATAGAATGAAAAGAATTTCTTGCAGAAAAAAAAATGATTAAAAATTGGAGGTTGATGGTTTTGGGTAAGGCAAGTGGAGGAGGGAAGTGTAGATGTGGAGGTGCCAGCAAGGGTGCTATGTGCGATTTCGTGTCTTCTTCTATGACGATGTATTTTCATGCATGTTAGCAGGTGCATTTTTTTTGGTTACGATAAGCTAGCTTAGCTTGCAAGTTTGGATTTTCCAAATCCATGTAGTATTTTCTGTATGTTTACACAAAAGGTTCAACATTAAGCAATATAACGAAAACTAATTACATCGAGTAGTAGGCAATAAAATTGATTGGAAGTAAATCATTGGGAAAATTAGGAAAGAACAAGATTGTAAGTCATCATAAGTTTACATAGAAGGTGCAACATTAATGGGGATAACATCATGAAAGCTTGGAGTAATAAATGTTCTAAAATGGAAAGATTAAATAATCAAGATAATGTGTAAACTAAATATATTGAGTAGATGACAATAAAATCATTTCAAACAATAAGAGTTGGGAATAATGTAATGTTTGTTTTAAGAATTTTTGGTATTACATGTTTGAAACTTGAAATGGATATGAAAGTGTACATAAGTTGAATTCTTTCCAAAGCAATTGCAAGTATGCTAAAAGATTTAGAATTATAATTCTTCACTAAATTAAACCATTAAATTTTGTTCTTCATATATTGCAACTAGATATGAGATTAAATGTAAAAGGCATAAGAGTAAATTCTACAGATATTACACAGTAGAGTGGTTTGCAATTCAAAAAATGGGTATATATATAAAAGTTTTTTTTAATTGTTTTTTGTGCTTACAAATATGCACAATTGCACATGACATGACAAGTGTAATTTAGAAGCAAGTAGTAGAAGAGCTAAGCATGTTTAATAGTTGTGGTAACAATGCTTTGTGCTTCACAATCGTCAAAAGTATTAGATTGGATGGTAAATGCTAGCAGAAACTCACAGTTGACAACTATGTCTAGAATTGTGCTCGTTGCATCTGGTTTTGCTAGTAGGAGTTGGAAATCTTCTGCACAAACTCCTAATGACATTGTTGCTACTTCTTCAAATGAAATAACATTAAGAAGATGGCATGTACCATATTGCAAGTCCATATTTAGCATGCAGGTTAAATCACATGAATCAATCTCTGCATAACACTTGGGGCATTTAAATGCACCCGAGGTAATCTAGATGACCTTTTTCTTACACTTTTTGCATTCCACCATGTGAGGGCATGACAGGTAGTAGAATTTTTCTAATTGGAGCTTTTTTATAGTGGCCTTTACACAAATATTTTATTTTTCAAGAGAGATTGGTATGGAAACACTTGAAATTGGAATTGGTTTTTCAAGTTTTTGGGTCAATAGATGGGTCTTTGAGAGGGAAACACAAGGTTGGGCAATCCTTGTAGTGGTATACCAAGTCTGCAATGTTGAGGCTTTAACCAAGTTCAGATTGATTACAATGATTGTTGGGAAGATAGTATCTATATATTTTCTATACCATGAGGTGATATGACCACTTTTAATCAAAATAATTCGTGGGTTGGGTTCTAGAGGAAGGTGAGCTAGTTGTTTCCAAATAATTTGGCAATGGCTACCACAAAGTGTGATTTCAATAGTATGGCTTGACATGTCCATGATTGTAGTTGTACACTTTGTTGTTTCAGTTCCATCCCTCTTATGAATGGTTGATGTAGCAGAGATAGATAGAACAATTCCAATTATATCTACAAGGGAATTAATAGGAAATGACACTAATGATTCAATGCTTTTGATATTGTAGTTGTGTGTTGGTATAGTGGAGTCTATACAAGTGAATGGAGTTATGGTTGAGGAGCTGTGGAGGAAAATTTCATAAGGGTTTGTGCCACTACTATATTTTGTGTTCCTAACTTTGATGCGGTCATTGGAGATGACATAAGTACTATTGGTCTCGATGACATGGTAGAACTTGTCTAGAAGTTCATTAAAGTAGGTAACATGTATCTTAGACCTTGCTGTATTTACAAAATCGAACCCAAAGACTTTCCCATCATTAGTATAATTTTTGTACTCATGAATTGGACTTTTAGCAAGAGCATGCCATTGAATGGAGCAATGCTTATGGTTTTGTGTTAAGATTGCAATGGGTTTTGTTTTAGATGGCTCATCAAATGAAGCGGTGGGAGATTGAGTGGTGGCAAATGGCCCCCGAGAGCTGATAGAGGGTGTACAAATTGTAGCTTGATGAATAGCAATTGGATCTCCAATTATTGATGCATTGTTTGTTAGTACTTCCAGGGTATGAATTATGATAGCCTTGCAATGAAAGGATAATTTGATAGTGAATGAAATGTACAAGCTTTATCGAAACCAAATATAAATTATAAGGTAATTATGTACGTACATGAATTTGTGATTTTTTTTGTAAATGAATTCTTTGAGGTGGACAATGGAACCTTTGACTAAAGCCTCCTCCATGATAATCTCATTGAATTGAGTGGGTAGCAATGTAGGATGTGTGTGTGTCCCATCTGACAATTGTATATCAAACTTGACAAGTGTAGCTTGAGCTTGGTCAATGGTATCGATAGATGTAACTTGTAGAAAAGGATCTACATTAGGCATACTAGATAGGATGTTGGCAATGGCATTTGTAGTTAATGTAGGCATGACGACGTTGGAAGACATTTGAAGCAATTGACCTATAAGATAATTGAGTGTAGAGAATTTAGACAATAAAGAAATGTTATAGTAGTAATTTTGAATTGCAAAATGGTTTGTACAACATTTCCTATGAGTACAACTTGCAATAGCTTAGTAAGGTGAAATAATTGAATTACTTGGGGTTGGTGGAAACAACAAGGTGGATGTTTTGGGCCTTATTTCGTTTATGGGTAAGCTAAATTATTTATATATGTTTATTGTTTATATATTATATAGTGTAAAATATAATATAGTATATAATATAAATATAAATTTAATAAAAAATAATATTATAAATATAATTATAACTAGCATACCTGTATTAATATATAATATATGTAAAACACGTCGAGAGTTATCTTTATCAAGATGCTTATTTAATTGAGAAAAATGCTTACATCTTGATAAATATGAATTTGAAAAGCAATCCATTTGATTTCATTATTGTTTTTTTCATTATTTATTCCAATTCCCATATGTAAGGGTACACATTCAATTTTGAAATCATGCCAATTTGGATATAACAACAATCAACAAAGAACAATAAATTGAAATTCAGAAATTTTCATCAATCATTAGATTTAGTATTGACACCATCAAAGAACAATATCATGTCAAAATGGCATTCATTAACTTAGATATATCCACTATTTTTTTTTTCAAATGTTTGAATACATTGTTAACATTATATACATTCAAACATTTGAATGCCATGAAACCTATAGCTTTGCAATTGAATCTAATAAAGCTTTTCTCTTAGATGAATAATCAAACTTTGATGTTTTTATGATTGTGCATTTAATCCTCTATTCATCGTTATAAGCCTCTCTTTTCACTTGAAGTTTAAATATGTATTTGTTGAAAAGGACCATTTGTATAATGTGTGCAAACTTAGCATTATCTTGTTCTTCATGCTTCAAACTATTCAATTCTTTTGCTATAACACCCATAATTTATTATGCTGCTTCTTCAAAAGTAGTAATCCAAGTGAATGAAGTATGGTCTTGAACTTTGCATTGAAGTATATATTTATAATCACATTCAAGGAAATTTTTATCACATCTTCCATAATACCACTGACCATTTTCATTAGTGTTTAGCTTCTTTCTCTAGTTCCTATCTCCAATTTTCAAGGGGAAAGCTATATTAAAAAAAAAAAATCTACCTTAATGAAAGATAAGGTAGCTTTTATCACTATCCAATAAGGTTTACTAGAGTTGCCAAGGTCCTGATCCTGTATTTGTGAGATATTTTTTAACATTTTATTCTTCTATTGCAAATGAGATTTCCTTTGTAATAGAATGAGAATGGAGATTCTTCCCTTCTGTATCAAACCAAAATATCAATCGGTGTGAGTTAAGAAGATATGGATTTATAAGGAGTTGGGTTGTAGTAATTGTTCCCATAGATTTCCCACCAAAATCACTAATTCATGTGGCCTTTATAGCAAGAATGGGGGAAATTCTTGCATTGCACATTTCTTGGAGTTGTTGACCTTCCTTATTGCAGAAATCACCTCACATCGTTAATTACACCATACAACCTAACATGTCTTTTAGTTGAAGGGTTCATTTTTGAGTTTGTGTGGCATTCTTTCTGAATATTTTTTTTGGTGTGTCGATTGAGAGAACAACACCAATGATATCAACCAAAGAATTTATTTTCATGTTTTCAATTTCTCTTATCGATGTAAAATGGAATTGTTTTTTTTGTATATAGCTATTGTCCTCCAAACATAATTCATCAATCGAATTTGTTTATAATAATATTTCCCATTCATTTTTTAATTGGTTGAAATTATTTTGTGCAGGTTTGAGTCTCCCTTTTGAGATGAGAAAGACTTTTCTAGTTTCTATGCATTCATAAAACTTTTCTGCAACTGTATTAAAACATGTTACTCTTATTTCCCCACCATCTGAATCAACCAATTCAAAAGTAAACACTTTTCCATCTCCTTTTGCATTGTTAAAATGATGAAGTTGACCCTTTCTAGTGACTCTTGTCTTTATTGACCATCTATTTTGGTATGGATTGAGTGCTGCAATAGGAATGGTTCTTGTATGAGGTTCATTTTTTCTAGCAATTGGGTGCTTATATGGATTGTAGGTGTATACACCTAAAAATGGTCATCACATTAAGTTAATTAAATACAACCTATTTGATTATTGCTTCAACTACATATAAATAAGGTCTTAATTTGTTTATATTGTTCACTCTTCTTTTAATTATCCAAAATCACATTCTTCTAAATAATTAAATAAACAAAATACCCTAAACATGTTTATTTAATTAACCTTCCTTAATCCTGATTAAGAATTAGAGCACATTTCTACAATTTTTTGTGTGCCACCTCATAAGGTCACATGAAAATACATAAGCCTAATTATTAATTAGAATTATCCTCACACACTTCCACCAATGAGAAAAAGCGCATTGCTTTTTTCCCCCACACTTCCAACAAATTTGGAGCACATGGATCTTTGTTTAACACACTTGGGTCTCCCATCCTTTTGGCATGTTTCCAATTGGTCAAAGGATTCTCTCCACTCACATGGCATGTTGTCTTTGGTCAAGGGGACAACATCCTGATTCCTTTCATCTCCACTGTCTATTATTTCTCCTTCGAATCTAGACGGTTGATAGGTGCCACCTCACAAAATGCATGAGAAACCCTATAAATGCACCCTCTTGCCTTAGCATTTATCATCCACAATTTGAGAAAAGTTACTATGCAAGTTTATCTTAGGAGCTTGGATATTTCATGGATTCTTATAATTAGTTTTCATATCATGTGTTATTTTGCATTCTCATTTTAGATTACTTAATTGCTTCATAGTTGCTTTTTATCATCCCCATTGCATCATAGTTGCATTTTAGGATAATTTGTTGTATGTTTGCATTTGATCATATGCATAATCATGGATAGTTCACTATAGTTTCATATCATCTCACTCATCTCCACTTGTACATCTATCATCAACATCATATTTTGTTTATCATCATATTCATCATTAATTCCATCATCTCATTTCATTTAGAAGCATACCACTAATCCTTTCAGCAAACATTTACACATAGAAATCATCTTGGCTTGCATATTAAGCATCAAATCTCATTTTCTAGGTAGTCATTTTAACAACCATTGTGCCCATAGAAATATGAGGGCCAAATGGTTTAATAAATCCCTAGAAATAGAGAACAATGATACATATTTGAAAGATTTGATTGTATTACAAATAGAGTAGTTTTACTTGCTTCAAACTTTGAATGTAAACCATCTCATTAAGGTTTGCTTTGATGTTAGATCTCTCCACATTTGACACACACCCAAAATGCCATCCACCGTGGGGCCTTTGCCTCACTTGTTTCTAACTTTTTTGCAAATTTTGTGATCACAGGTTCAAATTGGAGACTTGAAAGCCTTTTGCACTTGTTTTGAGGCAATTCTGGGCTTTTTCTAGAGTTCTAGTGCCTCTTATCTCTACTTTGGCACCTCTTGCTTGAGTTTTGGCACCTCTTGCAAGTTATTTTGAGACTGTTTTCACCTGTTCTGGGACCATTCTGGGCCACTTTTAGAGTTTTGGCACCTCTTGTCTCTATTTTGGTGCCTCTTGCTTGAGTTTTGGCACCTCTTGCAAGTTGTTTCGAGACCATTTTCACTTGTTCTGGGACCATTCTGGGTCACTTTTAGAGTTTTGGTGCCTCTTGCAACTATTTTGGCGCCTCTTACTTGATTTTTGGCACCTCTTGCAACTTGTTCTGAGACGATTTTCACCTATTCTAGGACCTTTATGCACTATTTCTAGAGTTTTGGCACCTCTTGCACCTGTTTTTGTGCCTCTTGCAAACTGTTTCAAGGAGTTCTAGCTTGTCTAACTCTATTTTTGAGCTTTCTATCATTTTTTTGGCACCTCTTGCAGTTTTTCACCAAATCAAAAACTCACATTCTATGTTATGCATTTGTAGGTTTCCCCAAAATTCACTGTCAAAGACTCAAAACATAAACTACTCACATATTGTAGGGGTTGGACATTATTCACTTGTTTCCTTTTGGTTAAGATAGGAACGTAGCTTAATCAAAAGGTTAACGAATATCGTGTTTCATTTTGGTTAAGTTAGGAACATAGCTTAATCAATGGGTTAATGAACACCATGTCTTTCATATGTGATGGATGGTAGGCATATGGTCTCCCCTTAATTGGGTGATAAAAAAAGATAGACACATTCTTGTTTATGTGTGAGTGTAAGTGGAGTATATGGCATGAGTTCTCTCTTTATTCATGTGAAATAAAGATTGATCAAACAAAGGGTATACATGCTTGCTTTTGTTTATTCTAGAGGGCCTGCCTTGTGGGAAAAACTAATCACCCAAGGGAATGACCCAACTAGTAACATGCTAAAGCCAAGCAACTTCCAATTGGGATATAAATGTGGATACTTGGGGAAAGTTCAAGTATCACACGGGTGGCTCTGACGAGAAGGATCAAAAGGGACTCTCGCCGTATGGGTCACTCCCTATGAATGAAATGTATGAATTAAAACCCTTGTTGTAGATTTTCCAAAATCCTTTGTCTATTCTTCGGTGTAGCAACGGTCATTGCCAAGGCATCCACATTCTCATATTTTTTAGTAGAGGTGATCAGTTCACCATGGGAATTTCATGGGGACTGGAAGCTTGGTTGGCCTAAGAAGAGAGTGCATTGTGAGAGGGAGCCTGCGCAACCAAGCTTTTGAATTCATCCACTAAAGATAGTGTGGTTGGGGTAAAACCCACATGGAATCTAAAATAATATAGTCTTACACAGCCTTAGGAGTGTATATTCTACTTGATGTGTCTTCAAAATGAAACTCAAACAAAACACCATAAAAAATGTTACTCTTTGAAAGTGAACCTTGATTTAGAATTACATTCATTGAGGTAGACAAGTTGGTAACTTAGGTCCATCCATCTTTAGAAAATTAGTCCTTTCAACAAAGTTCAACCTTTCCTTAGGAAAAATAGAGTCAAAATATGTGGTTTATACGATGATTTCACGAAAGATCAAGATTATAAAACCAAAGATCAAATCTCTTAGTCCAAAACAACATAAAAAATGTTTGTCTATGCTCTATGACTTTAGAGAAAGGTTAAGCTTCAATTTTTACAAGAAAGCTTGTAAGAACAATCTAGAGTTATACATGATATACTATGGTCAAAATACAAGACTTTTCCAACATTTTGAGTACCTTAATTACACCTCTTGAATCAAAAATCCAAGTCCAAGATCATTCCTTAGACACCTTAGAAGTCTAAACTTGTTAAAACCAACCTATACAAGTGGAACTTTCAAAAATAAACCTAGATCTAAACATCTCAAACTACCTAAATCATCAAAATCTATCATATCTTTGATTGTTAAACCTAGTTTCATCATCAGGATTTGTCATCCTTTAATCACAAAACAATGTTATACAATAAAATCAAACTTAGTCCCATCAATAGAATTTGTCATTTTATTTGACTTAGTTGTAATCCTTGGAACTCCTCCAAACAAAGATGAAAGTTTAGCTAGATTGTAACACTTGTATGACCATTTTAACAAGATCCCAACATTGAAACTCAAAATAGTGAAATCCAAACCAACATGGCTGAAATAGATGAGGATCAATTGAATTCTTTAGCTCACCAAATGAAAAATATTCAACAACAAATCTGGGATATGCAAGGGGAAAAAACCACAAAAATACATTTTCTGCCACACATCTATTCCTATCCATCTGATAGAAATATGGGCATGACACCTCCACCAACAACTACATCATCCAAGTTCAATGTCTTTGAATTTTTGAAAAATTTAAATGAGAAGCCCAAATCTTAGTCCTAAAACACAAATGATATTGAACAATCTTACCATGTCATACATCTATCATCATCTCCCATAAGCCAAAATAAATCTCAGGATTCTTTCATCCAAGTCAACGATTCCATCCAACCACCTTCTTCTATCATATCTTCTATATCCAATGATTCATGTCAATCTCTTAGTCCAAACCATGCTATCATAGACTCCTCTACACCTCAAGATCAAAACATTCTTTCCACTTCATCCAATGATACAAAAAATCCACATGTTCTTCCAATATTTGACCAAGACCACATCTCTCAAGAATTCTATGATGATCCCCTCCTTTCACTTTTCATCCACAAGGACTCCCTTCCATCTCAAGAGAAAAGTATCCTTCCAAAACCTCCTTCAACTCCATCTAATGAATCCATACCATCTCAAGATTTCATTGCATCCCAGGAGCATGATGATCAAGATATGCTTCCATTCGATGATATCCATTCATTCCATGTGGATGTTCATCCTTCTCAAGATCAAGATATACCTTCCATACCACCACATGATGATTCCACACCTAATGAAGAGAAAGCTACTTCATCTTCTACACCTCGTGATCTTCTTCCAAGTCAAGATCAAAGTACCCCATCATCCCCATGTCAAGATTCTATCACACCTATGCAAGTTATCCATTAAACACACACCTACAAATTGGGATTCTCCACCTTCATCCACTCTAGTTTACTTCCAACACCTATCCTTTCATCCATATCATATCCTCCCCAAAATGGACTTGTTTCACAAACAACTCATATCCCATTGTTAAATGAATGTGTCAAAGTATGAAGTACAAAGGAAAAGGATTAGGCCTTCATGAACAAGGTATCCTAGAACCCCTTTTTTCCCAAGAAAACCCATATTACCATGACCTTGGTTATACACCTAAGTTTCCTAGTCCATCAAACCTACCATCTATCCCAGGTCCTCATCCTAATCCACCAAACCTTGCATCTATCATAGGTCCTCATCCTAGTTCATGAAACCTTCCCTCTATCCTAGGTCCATATCCTATTCCTCAAGAACAACAAAGGCACACATCCTTGATGCCCTTTCAAAATTCTACCACCAACAACTCATGCATGATACCTCCATAGCATTCATCTCCATCCATCTCTCATATTTCTCTTAGAAGAAATTTGAGTGCCAAATGTCAAAAGCTTCCATATCAAAATTCACATGTATTAAAGGATCAACATGTCTCCTCAAAGAGGCATGCAAAATTAAAAGAAAATTTGATCCAAAATCAAAGGAAAAATCAAAAAGGCCACAAAGTCCCATCGAAGCAAAAAGAAAAATTTCCAAGGCCACAAAGACCCATAAATCAAAAGGAAAAATATCAAAGGCCACAATGGCCCACAAAAAAAATATCAAATTCAAAAATCATGTGGATTCTAGAAAGTCTCATAGAAGCAATGAAATCTAATCGACACCCAAACTTGCTAATCCAAAAGCTTCCTCCAGTCTTCCATATAAAATCCTATTACCTTTCAAATCCATTTTTCCTCCATCACTTCATCACACTTCAAGGTGTGTTCCAATATTGATCTTTCCATCCTTTCCATCTATCCATTAACAAACCTTTCAACCTCCTATCCATTATCCCATTATACCCTAAATCTGCCAACATTTAGGAGTCCAATTTCCCATTTTCATAGTTTATTAGAGCACGTATTCAAGAGATATTTGGTTGTGAAACTTGATTCTTAAATCCTTATTCCATATCCCTATCATCCATATCCTATCTTCCATGTTCCTCTTGCACTCTACACTTAGGGACAAGTTTCGTCCATCTTATCATTCATGGTCATTATCCCTTTTATGCTCATTCCTTACTTTTCCACCTTTGAACTTGACAAATTTAAGGATATTCTTGAAAATCATATATCTTATCCTATATGATTTATCCATATCTTTTGTATCATATCCTTCGCCCTATCCATATTCCATCATTCTTTCTAAATACATCCTTTCTTCCCATCCTTGGTCTTGATGAGGAATAGGGGAAAAATACTTGGACCTTGTGTCTATATCTTATCTAGTTGATCTTGTTCATCCCATTCATTATCATTATCCTCACTTTCTTCTATTCCATATTTCCTATCTTATTAAAGTCTATGTCATCATATCCCTTTTGCAACCTTAAATTTTATCGTGCAAATCATATTTGAGCCTAGTTGTAAAAAATTATCCAATCATCATATCTTTTGTCAATCAATCATCAACAATCATCAATCTTATCATCATCATGCCTTATGGAATCAATCATTCCTAGCATCTTAATCAATCAACCATTATCATCTTTTGATAAGAGATAATTTGCTTGTGTGACATGTTTTGCAGTGAATATTTCATTTTGATCTATCATTTATCCATGGTTGCATTACCTCTATTGTGGGGCATCTTGTTCCTTCAATCGGTTATATCCATATCTTCATCCATCAGGCTTCCATCTTTACATCTGTCATGCTTTCATGTTCACATCATAGCTTGATCCAGTGTTTGTATCTTAGTATCCCCTAGTATTACTCAACCCATTCTAAAAATTAGTTTGTCTTATCGTATCACACTAGGGGCATGTCCTACATTGGATTCGATTCATGTACGAATCTCAAGGTCAAAAAATAGAAAATCCAAAAACATTCAAAACATATCAAAATCCCAAAAACATTCAAAACATGTCAAAACCCAAGAATAGGTCAAAAATTCAAAAATTCAACAACATAGTCTTCATTCAAACTACATCCTTTCCGAGCTTTGAAATTAGGAAAGGGTGATCTTTGATTATGCCTCGAGACATTTAGGTTAGTCTTTTAGGTGTCCGTTATGTTCATATTTTCGTCTTGTAAATCTTGGTAGGGTTGTCAGTCAAACTACATGGTCTCTACATGTATAACATAGGAAAGGATAATCTATTGATTAGCCCCTGAGGCCCCTAGGATAGGTCTTGGTTGTCATGGTCATGTCTCACCTTGGACTGGGGGAAAAATCCTGCACTCAATAGGGGAAAATAAACTTTGAGCTTGAACCAACAGGAAAACAATTGTCAGATAACACAAACTTCAAATGGATGGTGATCTTTCATAATCAAGGGTTTATCACGTTAAACACAAAAATTCAAATTGTTCTACTTTGATTTTTGTTATCATATCGCTCGAGTCTTCGATGATGTCTTGAACTAGAGGAGCAAGGAAAGAGTAGGATTTCTCTTTGTTTGTTGTTTATGGGTTTATCATTATTACTAGGCAAGTTATTGCAAGATGTGTGCTACAAAGTATCACTGACGACATTCAAAATTTGCATAGGAAAAAGATTAACTCTTGTCTGTTTAAACAACCAATGCTTAGGTCATCTCAGTTTAATTATATTTAGATGCTTGTGTTAGCTTGCAATTTTAAAACATCATGAAAGTAGTACTCAGGTCATCTTGTTCTAAACTATGCCATCGATGCTTGTACTTACTTTCAACATTTTAAAGGCCCAATGATGATAAAGAGCACAGAAAATTGGTTAATATAAATGAAAACTTTTGAAAATGAGATTTGCATAGTTAAGTTAGACCGCATTAATGTTAGTATTGCATGTGTATTTATGGGGTTTTTCAATGCTGAAACAATTTCACAATGGTTTCATCTCTATTATTAATGGATTGAGTACACTGGAAATTAATCAAAAACACATCATTCTCATTTATTTGTACATCTGTTGTATTATCATTGGAATATGTTAGAAAACATTCTCATCTCATTTACATTCATACATTCCATCATAATATTTGCCTCAAGAAATACAAAAGAAAATAATAAAGGACATACATTGTATATCATTTCCAGCATAAAAATCATGTCATCCACTACACTTAAATAAGTGAGTTTCTTCAGATTTTCAAGAAAATTGGGAAATATGTCAAAGTTATGAAGCTTAAAAGATCAATCTAATATAGTCTTCCCACAACTTTTGGAAGTTGGAAAGACTCACTTATTCAAGCTTAAGGCCTTGAACATTTGAAGTCATGCACATTCAATAATTTGCATTGCATAATCGTAATCATCACATCACATTGCATAATCATAAACGTCACATTACATAATCATAATAAATCACATCACATTGCATGATCATAATCATCGCATCACATTGCATAATCATAAATACATTCATCACATTGCTTAATCATTATCATCACATAGAAATTAAATAAATTTACAACATTGCATATCATAATAGGGAAATCAAATGCATATCAACATTTAGATCATAATCACCGCTCAATATCATATATCATCAAAAATGTCATAATGTCCACATGTACAAGGATATCCAAAAGTAGGATGAGGTACATCAAAATCCAAAAGGGAATTGTATCATGGGAAATACATCCTCAATCTCACAAAAGGTGTATACACAATGTCCAAGGAACATCACAAAATGCTATGTTGAGCTCCCACCAGATGCTGCTACTCTCATGGAACTAGTACCTCCTCTACCCAATGAACTTACACTTGGATCTCTCCTATATCCAGGCAATGGCTACATGAAACCCATGTTAATAGTTTGAGAATGAGATCTACCAGAACGAGACTGTACAAAATTCTCTCGTTGCTCAGGAGGAACCAACTCATGATATTTACCTCTGTAAAACCTCAACTCCTGAGAAATGTGTTGGATCTCTCTGAAAAAATCCACTATACCTACAAATGGTGTCATCTGTTATATCCTCTTGACAATGGCCTTAGCCTGCTCTATCTGGTGTCTAAAGGAATCCCTCTCTGAAGTAAGTATGATCATCTATGCCTGCAACTGTTGTATTTGCTTCTTATATGTCCCTCTATTATGTTAGAGTAAAGTAATTAATTAACTTTACTCTCCTCTTAAGACTTCACTTTATGCACATATATTAGCCATTTAATAATTAATATTAATTATTAAATGCACTCACCTTAGGTTAGGTTTTCCTTTCGGTTTAGATCTCCTTTTATAAGGATTGATCTCTTGTATTCTATTACTCTCTTGATTCATTTTTTCTCTGATAATACATTTTGCACATTGTTAGAGCCAAAACCTTTGTTTTGTTCTCTCTCTTTCTCTCTGACAAGTTTCTTGCATGTAGGTGTTCTTTGGGTTATGTGGATTTGTATTTCTGAAATCCTACATGGTATCACAGCCAGATCTGCTGCAACTTGTTCAGTTTTTTGAAAGAATTAGAGATCTAGGTTTTGGTTGCACCAAATCTATGTTTGTTTTCTAGTTTTTTATTTGGAATAGGGGGTTCTTTTTTTTGGTACACTTTGAGCTCAAACGGACCTCACCGTTGAGCTTGCAGCATCCAAAAATCCCTATTTTCATATAAAAAATATGTAATTTGGCCATAGTTGATCAAGGAAGCAAATATTTTTAGGCCCCAAGGCCATATGACCTCAGGGCACAATCTATGAGGTCAAAAAATTCAAAAAAAAATCAAAAATCAAAAATCAAAACTCAGTGTAATTTTTGGCTACTACCTGTCGACCACCAAGCAATGACCAGGCGGCCACTCGCTAGCCGCTCAGGCTAGCGGAACTGCCCAGCGGCCGCCGGTAGGCCGCTCGGCCAGCGGCGACCGCCCGGCAACAGCCTGGCGAGCTCCGCTGACGGGCCACCCCCGCGTAGCCAGAGCACTGCCCGTGTGCCACCCTCCACCAGCGCGCCACCCATGCCCAGCCCCTGGTCACCCAACGGACCAGGGGTCTTTTTTTTTAGCCCCTGAGGGCTCTGGAGACTAATTTTTTTCTTTTTGGAGTTGTTTCACTCAATTGGGCATAAAATGGTCATTTGTTCTCCATTTTTTGAAAATGAATAGGAGTTGGAAAGCTGGCTCTGAGCCTGTCCTGATGGTGTAGGAATTTTTTCAAAAATTTCCTGTTTGATTACATTTTTTCGCAGTCAAAGTCTGATGTTTTTTTTGCACTTTGTGGGGCATAACTTGCTCAATTTTGCTCTGTTTTTCGAAAGCGAATAGGCATCAAAAAGGTGATTCTGTGCTCTTTATAGATCTGTAGTCTATTTCATCAAAAAATTCTTCAGATACATAGAGATTTGTCTCTATCATATACTACATTCTATTGTTTTATGGCTTTCAGTTTGTACTAGGGATTAGATTTTTGTATTGTGGGGGGGTGTTTTTTTCTTGCTTTCTATCATTTATATCAAAAAACCAGAATCTATAAACACCAAAAAAAAACAAAAAAACCCCTTCTGCATCTTCTGTCTAGTTCTAAAAGATCACTAAATAATAAAAAAAAATTAGAGCAGTTGAGGCACAGTTCACAGGATGGCCGATAGATCTATTGAATCTCTCACACCGCATAATTATCACACTTGGAAGGGTCACATGATGACTCTTCTCTAGTCTCGAGGGTTATGGTCCTTTTTGGATGAGGTTCAGCCTTAGTTGACTCGCCCCTTTGAGGTTATGCAGCACAGGAACAATATGGACCAGGTTATGGGATTGATGGCTTTGCACATTTTAGACAGTCTCCTATTTCATCTTGATGGGTGTCTCACTCCTCGAGCCATTTGGCCCAAGTTTGATGGAATTTTTGGCACTGCCAACGAGTTTAGAGCATTGTAGCTTGAGGCTGAGTTAACTTCCTTGGTACCTGATTTGTTTCCCTCCATTGAGGACTTTTTGATGAAGTTCAAACAACAAAGATCTATCTTGCAGGGTTGTGGCAAGGTTAAGACTGATACAGAGTGCATCTTCCTAATCCTCTCCAAGCTTCGGGGTCCATTTTAGATCTTCTCTTCAACCTTCTATTCCACCATGGATGCCTTGGGTGCTCGACATGTCATTCCTACTTTTGAGGTGTTTTGTGATCGTCTGACTTGTGAGCAAGCCAAGCTCAAGTAGATGGATTCACTTTCAGGTTCACAGAACCAAGCATTGGTAGCCCAATCCTCCAAAGGAAAATAGAAGCAAAAACCAAAGCCTAAGAAAGATTCAGGGGCTAGTGAGAATCCCTCCAAGCCACCACCTAAGTTTGATTCAAAACCACAGCCCAAACAGAAATCTTTGAAGTTTGGTGAGTCTTCCTCTAAGACTAAGAAGAAATATGGCGATCCTTGCAGTTTTTGTGGCAAGGAAGGACATCCAGTTTCTAGGTGTTGGAAACGTTTAGAGGCTTTAGAGGAAGCCATGCAGCAGCATAATATCACTGCACCTCAGCCTCCTTCACCGCCCACAGGGAAAGGTCATGCTCTTTCTACATAAGCATTGTCCTCAGAATCCACTTGGATTCTAGATTCTAGTGCCTCTCATCATAGGACACACATAGAGGATTTGGTCACCGCTCTTTCCCCTACAGGTACTAGACATATTGTAGTTGGTGACTCAACACAACTTTTAGTTTAGGGTTCAGGTACTATTTCATTGGATGGTGGTTGTCTTCAGGATGTGCTTCTGTTTCCTGACATTTCGACAAACCTTCTATTTGTTTATCAGATTTTCCACTTTGGCTCTGGTAAGATAGTTGAGTTCTCACCACATGATGTGGTTATTCGAGACCTTCATGATCCTGACTTGGTTATGGCTACTGGGAATGTGGATTCTGCATCATGCTTATATAGATTTGATGGCTTTGAGAGTTCAGACATTGTTGGTTCCTCTCTTATAGCCCATGTAGATTAAGTGAGCAGGCTTTGGCATGAGCGTTTTGGCCATGTCAATTATAGATATCTACACTAGATGAGTACTTAGGCACTTGTGATTGGGCTCCCACAAATTTCTTGTATAGATGGTGTGTGTCAAGGTTGTGTCCTTGGCAAACATCATCGAGATCCTTTTCCTAAGGGTTGAGCCACTCATGCTAGGGCACCCCTAGAGTTGGTACATAGTGATCTTATGTCTTTTCTGACTCCTTCCTTTTTAGGGGCCCGCTATGTGCTCACTTTTATTGATGACTTCTCTAGACATACATGGGTGTACTTTCTTAAGTACAAGTCTGATTTCTTTGACTCATTTAGGACTTTTAAGACATTTGTGGAGAAGCATTCTGGACTTTCTATCAGGAGGATTTGCACAGATAATGGGGGGAGTATGTTAATCAGACTTTCAATGATTTTTGCATTGAGCATGGTTTATAACATCAATTTACAGTCCCTTACACCCCTCAACAGAATGGTGTCACTGAGAGAAAGAATAGAACCTTACAAGAGATGGAAAATTGTATAATACAGTCTCAAGCTATGAGTTCTTCATTTTGGGCTGAGGCAGTTAATTGTGCCAATTATAGTCAAAATCATATGCCTCATAAGGCATTATGACATATGACTCCTGAGGAGGCTTGGATCCATGTCAAGCCTGATGTTTCTACATTCTGAGTTTTTGGTAGTGAGGCTTGGGTATTTATTCATGATGCTCTGCGGAAAGCCATGGAGAGGAAGAGCCGACCACTCATATTTGTTGGCTACTGTGAGGATGTTAAGGAATACAGGTTGTTTGATCCTGATTCCAGAGAGGTCTTGTTTTGGTGAGATGTCTAGTTTGATGAGCATTATCCTCAGATGGATTCTCCATCACCAGCTTCTCCCTCATTTCCTACTCCTCCCTCTTCATCTCTTGAGGATTACTTATCTCTTGAGGATGATGTAGATGATGATCCCCCATCTCCACCACCACCAGTTGCTCCACATTTTCCTAGGTGGGCTCGTGTCACTATTGATGATGATCCTTAAAAGTTTTCAGAGGCGACAGGTCACCTTAAGTGGGATAGGGCCATGGAGGAGGAGTATTCTTCTTTGATGAAGAATCATACTTGGGATCTTTGTCCTCTTCCTAAGGGAAGAAAGTTGGTTCGGTGTAAGTGGGTGTACCATACCAAGTATGCTGTAGATGGTTCTATTGATAAGTATAAGGCACGTCTTGTTGTGAAGGGGTTTTCTCAGGTAGAGGGTATTGACTACTTCGAGACCTGTGCTCCTGTCACCAAGATGAACTCTATATGCCTTGTACTTTCACTTGCAGCTTCAAAGGGATGGACAGTGTTTCAGATGGATGTGAAGAGTGCCTTCTTGCATGGAGATCTACATGAGGAGATCTATATGGAGCATCCTCAGGGATTTGTGTAGGACACTTCTTTGGTTTGCAGACTTCGACGTTCATTGTATGGTCTCAAACAAGCCCCTCGGGCTTGGTATGAGAAGATGGACTCTTTCTTGCTTTCCTCTCACTTCACATGCTATCATTCTAATCACACAGTGTATATTCAGCATCAGGAGGGTGATCTTTTGATTCTTGTGCTATATGTAGATGATCTCATTCTTACAGGTAGCTCATCCTCCAAGATTTAGAGTGTTCAGAGAGTTTTGATGGAGCAATTTGAGATGACAGATCTTGGTCTTCTGTACTTCTTTCTAGGTCTTTAGGTTATTCAGTCTTTGGATGGGATTTCCATATTTCAAGAGAAGTATGCTCTTGATATGCTTCAGCGATTTGGCATGCTTGATTGCAAGTCTTCCCCCACTCCATTTCAGTCAGGTATTGTTTTGTCTTCCACTTGTTCTACTCCTTCAGTGGATCCCACTTTATATAGGCAGTTGGTTGGTAGTTTGTTGTACCTGACACATTCTCGCCCTGATCTTTCCTTTGTAGTTGGCCTTGTCTCTAGGTTTTCCCATGATCCTCATGAGAGCCATTGGCAAGTAGCCAAATGTATTTTGAGGTGCATTCAGGGCACCACTCATTATGGCATTCACTACACTTCAGGATCCCCTCACATCATTAGCTTCACTGACTCTGATTAGGCTGGTGATGTCAATGATCGGAAGTCTACTTCTGGCTTTGTTTTTTGTCTTGGTTCTTGTCCTATCACATGGTCTTGCAAGAAGCAGTCTACTATTGCATTGTCATCTACAGAGGCTAAGTACCGTGAAATAGTATTAGCCAGTCAGGAGGTTTTATGGCTTCGGTAGTTGATGACAAAGTTTGGGTTTCCTCCAGATAGTCCCACTATTCTTTGGTGTGACAATCAGAGTGACATTCACATTTCTAGCAACCTAGTGGAGTATTAGCGAACAAAGCACATTGAAATCCACATGCACTTCATTAGGCAGTTGATTCAGGATGGTTCTCTCATCTTGGAGTACATTCCTACAGAGGAGCAGTTGCAGACATCTTCACTAAACTTTTAGCATCTCCGCGCTATCTTCAATTGTGCTCCATGCTTGGGGTGAAGGAAGTTGTCCTTGGGGGGTCTCAGTGAGGCCTTCCTTCCTTCATGTTTTTCTTTCAACATGTTTCTTTATATCTTTTTTGGAGAGGAGTTTTTTTCCCACTGGGTTTTCTCCTTTACTCTGCTTTATAGAGATTTTGTTGTATTCGAGTATCTGATCAGGCCATGTTGTCAGTACCCTCAGTTGCATTGTAGTTCCTTTGCTTTCTTTTGCATTGTTTGAAGCTACATTGTAGCTCATCTTAAGGGGGGGTGTTAGAGTAAAGTAATTAATTAACTTTACTCTCCTCTTAAGACTTCACTTTATGCACATATATTAGTCATTTAACAATTAATATTAATTATTAAATGCACTCACCTTAGGGTTAGGTTTTCCTTTCGATTTAGATCTCCTTTTATAAGGATTGATCTCTTGTATTCTATTACTCTCTTGATTCCTTTTTTCTCTGATAATACATTTTGCACATTGTTAGAGCCAAAACCCTTGTTTTGTTCTCTCCTTCTCTGTGACAAGTTTCTTGCATCCAGGTGTTCTTTGGGTTTTGTGGATTTGTATTTCTCAAATCCTACATATTAGTCATAAAAATATCAATCTATCCCTGACACTACACTAACTCATCCTGAAGGGACATAATCTGTGCTCGAGCCTATGCTATCTCACTTTGAAATGACTAAACCTCTACCTACAAAGCCACTATCTGTGACAGCTGTTGATGAGATGGTATCCCAATCCTAATCTTGGGAAGCACCTCCTGAGCTACGGTACCACTCTTCTTCTGCCTTGGAACTACAAAATTGAATGGATGACTATCATCTGCACCATCATCAGTCTCCCCACCACACTTTACACCACCATCATCACCTCTACAAACACCCTCCCTACCATCATCACCACCCTTGTCATCTCCTCCCTCTCCATCAATTGGTGGTACGGGATCCTCTGGATGAGTAAATCTAGGAAAGGGATGTATGTGGAAGAACTTTGAATAATCCTCGGTCATCTTGACATTTGTAATATATGAAACATAATCCCATACACCTGGTGTCAAGGTATAGTACTCTATACAAGCTGCCTCATATGATACACAAGGGGCCCCACTCAAACATTTTTTCATCACTGTGCATAATGGGAAACTCCCAGGGGAATCCCCTGAACCCATCCAAACTGTTGACATTCTCATAGATATAGGTATCACTCAAGCACAACATGTGTCCACCTAATTAGATAGCGAGATAACAACATATATGGAATCTCTAACTAATCCTCTAGCCACTGCTCACAATCCAAGTACGAGCATCATGTGAAAGTCTCCAAATCATTTAGAGCACACCTCCAATAGGAAACCTTTCCCAACTTATGCTAGACATGTGGACCATTGTAATAGAAAACATAGGGTCTCCCCGATGGCCGATGTCTCTCTCCCATGGGCCGAGTGATGGCTATATGCTCCCATGCCTAGGTTTATAGTAATGTGATGCCACATGACAGACTCATCGCCCCATAATAAAAAACTTCGTGCAAATATCAGTATAGGTGGGCTAACATGCATGAGCCCCATGCATACCTAGTACCATCAAGTGTCATCCACGATAACACATGACCCAAACCTATTGAAAATCCCTTTGACCTATAATCAAGATAAAGGAATCCACCAATGAATCTGGAAAGGACACATGGAAAAGGATCATATATGCTAACCATATTTTCTAGGGAATCCATCGGCCTGCCATGTGATCATCTTGGCATAACCTCTGCAACAAAGTTGTCCTGCCCTACTCTATCTTATCATACACCACTATCTCTCCCATCACTGGGATCCAAAGAATATGATAGAAATTCTCTAGAGTCATTATCATCTCTCCCATGGCTAATTGAAAGGTGTTGTGGTCACTATGCCACCTTTCTTCCAATGCCGTCAGTAAGCCTTTATTGATCCGATACTATGGGATATCTAATAAGGAGGCTTTCCCACAACGTGTGATAATAAAAAAATATGCTACAGACAAATGACAAACCATGTTCCATGTCTTTGGGAAATGTTCTAGAGACTAGAGTACCTATGAATCTCCCTAATCAAAGCATGTTCAATCAAGATTATTAGTTAGTCAATATCATGTTCATAAAAGACTATCAATTATTCAAGGTAATGTGCAGTTAATCAAATCAAGTTCAATTAGGACAATCAAATCAATTAGAACAATCAGCAACTCAATCAATCAGGACAATCAATCCTATCATCGATCTTCACCTATTATGAGGTCAATATGCTATTAAAACATTATTGATCCTCACCTATCATGAGGTTGATATGTTATCAAACCATTATCAGTCCTTTCCTATCATGAGGTCAATATGCTATCAAACCATTATCAATCCTCACCTATCATGAGGTTGATATGTTATCAAACCATTATCAATCCTTTCCAATCATGAGGTCGATATGCTATCAAACCATTATCGATCCTCGCCTATCATGAGGTCAATATGCTATCAAACCATTATCGATCCTCACCTATCATGAGGTTGATATGTTATCAATCCTATCATTGTTCCTCGCCTATCATGAGAATGATACATCAATCATCACACCATCAATCCTCACCTATCATGAGGTCGATATGCTATCAAACCATCATTGCTCCTCACCTATCATGAGGTTGATACATCATTGGTTATCTCATTTGATTCTTGCATATCATGAGATAAAATCATCAACTATCCTACTCGAACACCAATCAAACAATGCACATCTCACAATTAGACTGCAATCAATCCAAAACATGACAAAAAAAATAACTATTAGGACTCAAAAACATATTGCAAACATCATCACGAGGGATTTCCACAATCACACCTTATCAAACGGGGTGAACTACAAGCTTAAACAACCTAGAATCAACCATGGTAAATAATTTCCAAGGAAACAAGAGGCGCCATTTGGGACCCCAAAGGTGCTAAAACAGAGTTTGCATCTCAAAAACATGTTTTCGAAGCATGCAAGAGGCACCACTTGGGACCCCAAAGGTGCCAAAACAGAGTTTAACTTCAAAAACCTCCATTATCAAGCTTGCAAGAGGCACCACTTGGGACACCAAAGGCACCAAAATAGTGTTGGAGCACAAAAAAATGAACAAGCTTGCAAGAGGCACCATTTAGGACTCGAAAGGTACCAAAACTCCTAAAACACCCAAAAACAAGCATTTTTAACCTTGCAAGATGTTCCATTTGGGACCCCAAAGGGACCAAAACTATCAAATGACACAAAAATTTGAATTTCAAGCTTTCCAAAGGCACCATTTGGGACCCCAAAGGTGCCAAAACTCTCACACACCCCAAAACACTTCAAAATAGAAAAAACATCATCTGAACGTGCAACAATAACATCAAACAAGCTACAACACCTATCTACGACATTCAAAATACCATTAAAAGGTAAGAAAATGACTAACAAAGAGGTTTCTCGTAAAGTGTACCATAGGTCCAAAGGTAGTAGGATGATTATGTTGGTGAAGATGCTCGAAACAATGCTTTTGATATGCGATCACCATCTTCCTCTAAGCTATCCAATCTTCAACTTCTCCAAACTCAAAATGTAAAAATGAATCCCATTTTACCACTTTTACCTTTTCAGGTTAAAATGGAGGGAATTATGGTGGGATTTATTTCCCATTTTTACCAAAAAGGAGGGGTAATTAATCAACACTATTCAAAGAAAGAGCTTGCAATGACCTTTCGAGAGATAAATCATCTCCGACATCAAAATCTCACTGAATCAATGTTGGATCATCATCATAATCATCACAACACCATCACATCCTTCCAACATTTCAACCACACATTCACTGATTTATCTCTCAAGGGGGCATATACTCGTAAATACCTAAAATTCAAAAGCATGGGCATTGTCTAAGGCATCAAAATCTTGCATCGTCTGGGGCATCAAAGTCTTTTCTGAGCATCAACATCAAAATTTTATTTGAAGCAATGCGTAAACACATTACTTCAAAGAGGGGAAAAATGTATACACCTAAAAATGGTCATCACATTTAGTTAATTAAATACAACCTATTTGATTAATGCTTCAACTACATATAAATAAGGTCTTACTTTATTTATATTGTTCACTCTTCTTTTAATTCTCCAAAATCACATTCTTCTAATTAATTAAATAAACAAAATACCCTAAATATGTTTATTTAATTAACCTTCCTTAATCCTGATTAAGAATTAGAGCACATTTCTACAACTTTTTGTGTGCCACCTCATAAAGGTCGCATGAAAATAAATAAGCCTAATTATTAATTAGAATTATCCTCACACACTTCCACCAATGAGAAAAAGTACATGGCTTTATTCCCCCACACTTCCAACAAATTTGGAACACATGGGTCTTTGTTTCACACACTTGGGTCTCCCATCCATTTGGCATGTTTCCAATTGGTCATAGGATCTCTCTACACACATGGCATGTTGTCTTTGGTCAAGGGGACAACATCTTGATTCCTTTCATCTCCACTGTCTATTATTTCTCCTTCGAATCTAGACCGTTGATAGGTGCCACCTCACAAACTGCTTGAGAAACCCTATATATACACCCTCTTGCCTTAGTATTTATCATCCACAATTTGAGAAAAGTTACTATGTAGGCTTATCTTAGGAGCTTGGAGCTTTCATGGAGTCTTATAATTAGTTTTCATATCATGTGTTATTTTTCATTCTCATTTTAGATTACTTAATTGCTTCATAGTTGCATTTTATCATCCCCATTGCATCATAGTTGCATTTTAGGGTAGTTTGTTTTATGTTTGCATTTGATCATATGCATAATCATGGATAGTTCACTATAGTTTCATATCATCTCACTTATCTCCACTTGTTCATCTATCATCAACATCATCTTTTGTTTATCATCATATTCATCATCAATTCCATCTTCTTGTTTCATTTAGAAGCATACCACTAATCCTTTAAGCACACATTTGCACATAGAAATCATCTTAGCTTGCATATTAAGCATCAAATCTCATTTTCTAGGTAGTCATTTTAACAACTGTTGTGCCCATAGAAATATGAGGGCCAAAAATAAATCCCTAGAAATAGAGGACAATGATACATATTTGAAAGATTTGATTGTATTACGAATAGAGTAGTTTTACTTGCTTCAAACTTTGAATGTAAATCGTCTCATTAAGGTTTTTGTTGATGCTAGATCTCTCCACATTTGACACACACACAGTAGGTAGGATCCATGCTTGCATCATCATCATATAAGAGAAATAGTATTCAATAGATTTCAAACATGGAAAAAAAAATGGAAGAGTAACTGGAAACATTGCTGGAAACATTGATAATTAGTTGAATTTTTCATATAGCAGAAGAATTGAATGTAGTAGAAAACTCAATATCATACACATATATTACATTTTGGAATTTGAGACTCATGAAATCAATATTGAAGAAAATATGCATGTTACATCAAGTATCTTATAATATTTTCAATCTACTTTCCTCAGCCTTTTGCTTGGAAAGTTGTCTACCATTTTTTATTTTTTCATAACGGTCATATGTGAACGGTGGTATAATTCTTAAACCTTAGATGCATTTGACATGAGATATAGCTACAAATGCCAATCTTGTTCTTTCTTTCGGTCCTATATCAATAGTAGATTTTGATAGAGTCAAACCTTGTGATTTGTGAATTGTCAATTCCCAAGCGAATCTTAACAAAATTTGGATTGTCCAGCCCCTCTGTAATGTTGTAATTGGAATTGTCTTTGGGTTCTGATCATCAAATGAAATTCCTGAATAGTTTTCAAATGCAACCATTACATATGTTGGTGGTTCTGGTGGACTGGTTCTAGGTTTGTATACAATGTTTTGTATATATCCTAAAGCTCCATTGACATGGCCTGCTTGTATCAGTAGATTTGAGGCTAGCATAACCTTGACATCTTTACATATCAATAATTCTAGATCTAGCTCATCATTTGAGCATTCTTCTCATACATTGCTACTTCCTAATTTTATTGCAACACTACGTGCAACATGATGCTTCAATGAGTATAACATTTTCATTTGTGGAGAATAAATGCACTCTACTGTCAAACTCTTGATTGCTTGTTGCATCTAATGTAATAGTGGTTCTTGTCATAAGAAATTTCCAATCATCTATTGTGGGGTTTGCATCTCTCAGATTTGTCAAAAGTTGACGAAATATTTGTTGTTGAATGTTTTTTCGATCTTGTATGAATATTTTAACTAGAGTAACCATAGTTTGAATTCTTCCCATATTAACTTAGCTTGTGTATTGTTTTCATTTTCTAGTCTATCATTAATAGGAGGTAATTAACCCAAATCTCCAACAAAAATGATAGATATGCCTAATAGAAAATTGATAACAATTATTGTGAATACTATAGAACTTCATAGTTATACAAATGCCATTTAGATGAATTTTTTGTGTTTCCATATAAAATAATTAATTGGAATAATCAAATAGATATCTACCTCCAAAGTTACAATTTACATTTTGTGGGAATGCTTTTCGGAGTTGAGAATCAATTTTTTCTAGTAAATTTTAACCAATGAAGCTCATTTCATCAATTAGAATGTACTTGATTTTTGTTATTTCTTCTTGAAAATGTGTGAGCCTTGCTCCTTCCAATTGAGCAAAATCTTTGATTGGGATTTAGAGTTTTCAATGAACAGTGGATGCTCTTATGTTGAATGTTGCAACTCTAGTTGGTGCCAATAATAGAAGAGGAGAAGGAATGGGATATGCTGTATTTTTAAGAGCTTGACTAATAGCACCAATTAGACATGACTTTCATGTCCTTGTTGTTCCTTGAATTATCATCAACAAGGGCGATGCATTTTGGTTATTATGGTAGTGTGTCATGATTATGTTGAGTGCCTTTTTTTGTTTGTCACTGAGGGTTGTGTAGTTCATAGGTTGTGGTATTTCATCATGTATAAGACATCCATGTTCTTTCATCCTACTAATGAATTTCATTGCTTGATTTGTATACATTTCACCATGATATTCATTACACCAATCTGCTCGTCTATCAAAATCTCTTCTTCCAAACATATCTATTTCAAAAACTTGTATATTTTGACCATGATGTAGTCCAGATAGTATTTCCCATTCATGCTATGTAGTATTTCTTTGAAGAGCTTCATTGTCTTCAATTTCAGTATCACTGATGTTTTTATCATTTTCTTCAATTGATATTTGTTCCACGTGCCAAGGGTTATAATGGAATGACTCCCACTTTTGTCTTATTGATTCATCAGCATGACCAATATCTCTATCCACATCACAAAAAGGTTTGTACAACAATAATTTTGAATAACAAAAATCAATCCATTTATTTGACTCACATGGAGGAATGGATAAAAACTTAGGACGTACTCTAACAATAGCTTCCTTTTGTCTTGGCTCCTATTTTTTATCTCTCTTTCTTTTAGGATTATATATCCATGATCTCGCTACATCAATTAGTGTAACATCTTCCATAGACAAAGGCATTATTTTATATCCTTGGATGAAAGATGTTCCTAGTTCATTATTTTCTTCATCATTTACACTTACAGGTTTGAACACCTCATGTGACACATTTAGATTGATAAACCTCCTACTGCTCTCTACGAATGGAAGTTCAAGTAGCATGCAGCATTCCTCTTAAGCTCCAATGTCTCTTTCTATGGCAGTCTCAGTCAAAATTCTTCTATATTCTTTTGCGGCCAAATCATTTGGATTTTCCATGTTTGCAAGTCCCATTAACATCTCTTGGTATGTTTTTGAACTTTTTTCTGCTTTTGTTGCATACTTTGCAATATATTTGATTACAACATGTTTGGAAAGAACAACTTTCCAATCTATATTTTCTCTCCAGAATTGTAGTATGTAATGATTGCGTGAGTTTACTTTATCATCATTCCTCACTGGATCAAAAAAAAATTCACTTGTTTTTGTGTCTTCATATAATTTGAATCCCTCCAAATTTAATGGCCAAGGAGCATTATACCTATTATGAATATGAATAAGTAATGTATTTTCATAGTTTAGAATTATATGATAGTTGATTTAAATATAAATATTTTAATTATGAAAATTGTTACCTGCAAACCATTTTTCTTCCTTTTTTCCATAGGCATGCAACCTCCCTACAGATTGTGTGTATCTCTACAAAATTTAGTAGCTCTTCATAGGCATGATCAACATTGATCTTTGCAAGTTGTCTTGTATTTTTTCAGACATGGATGTTGAGGGAAATTTTGGAATGCCTACAATTGTATAGACAAATAAATTGATTATTTAAGTGATAAACTAAAAATCGTTTACAACACATATAATATGTGTATGTTTTACTATTTTGAACATTCCTAGATGCTTTGCTAATGTGGATCTTGTCTAGGATTCCATGCTTGAACAATAGAATGGAAATATCTTTCTATACTTTTTCATTGCTCTTGATTTGACCAATCAGAGTTTTCCATATTTGGTGCTTCATGTATCCAAATGAATGCATGCACATGTGGTGAGCCCTTGTGTTGCCACTCATATCTAGACCCAAAATCCTGAATTTTCATTCATTTTTCTAGTATTTTTCTTATGAACATGGAATGTCTTAAATTCATGTACTGTGTGACTATATGAGGATAGTCAATAACATTTTTTTTTGCCATATTTGAGCCTCTCGTGGTGTAGTTGGCAATGTTCCTGGCATTACTACATGAAAATAAGGCCAATACAAATATGTTGCACTCAAAGTGAAGAATATTGTAGGAGAGCCTATTTGATGAAGCATGCCAATCAATTCTACATGACATTGTGTCTAGTATGACCGTGTACCCCTCAATGTTGTTCCAAATCACATTAACTTGTTAGCTAGATGGAATTGTGGCATGATTTCCATATGCTGACACAACTCATTGATGGTGATTGGCATGTATTGAAAGCTTCTTTTGGAAAATATAGCTGAAGAATGTTGTGCAAGGTGTCTCATTATCATGTTCATCATAAAATATCAAAATCTTGGATGCTGACCAAAACGATGGTCCCTATAACACAATAAATGCTTAACAAATTCATGCAGATGCACTCTCCTTATTTGTGGTTCTAACCAATCACATTTACCATTAGGGAAAAATGTTGGGAATGCCATATCAAGTAATCCTAGAGTGACATATTCATTGATAGGAGATGAACCAATTCGTGGCCAATCAATTAATGTTGATAAATTTTCTTTAGGGTTATTAATCGATGCCTAAATCAATTCTATTTCTCTTTGAGCATTAGGTGGCATAGAAACCATTGATGTAGTGTGCTCAATTATATTTCATTGATCCATCTCCATGATTGGACCCACAAATACAATTTTATTTGAATCAGAATCAAATTCCATTTGCACTGTTTGTAATTTGTTGAATATATTTTCATCAGAATTTCCTATGAGATCATTTAGAAAATATTCATTGATTGTAACATCTAAATAGAAAATTTTATGGTCTACATTGTATTTTAATGCCTTATACACACAATCCCTATTCATTGTGAAGTTATAATTTGTTCCACATTGATCCCTTCTTCAAAAAATGATGATTGAAAACTCTCTTATTGAATGTGGCAAAACATTTGAAACATATTCCACATTTTGTGGAAAACTTATTGTGTGTCCTCTATATTTATACTAACCACCGACTACATGGGTAACTTGGCTAACATGTGCAATCAACATTTAGTTTAGTTGAGTTAATTTCACAAGCTCTTCTGGTTGTGGCCCAGGATCCATATTATTTAAAGCTAAAAATCTATGATTCCCTTTCTCTTGACGACATCTATTACAAGCAACACCCTTAGAAGTGTGAAATACTTTCATTCCTAGGTGGCATTCTTAAAAAATATAACACATTCCTAGTGTTGTCAAGTTATCTAATAGATGTCGAAATTGTACTTGAAATTTTTTTAAATCATCGTGAAGCATTCTATTTGGATTTTGTATGTTTCCTTGTACACCTACATTTCTCTCATCTTGTACTGTGATTTTTTCCCTTTGTCTAGCATAGCTTTCTCTTTCAACTTCATTGTGTCTTTTTCTCTATTCTTCCCTTTCAACATCTATCATTTTTTCCCCATTGTCGTCTTCTCTATTCTCCTTGATATTGTTTTCTTTGCCTCTCTGATTCAAAATTTAATCTCGGTCTCACCCTATCTAGAAAATAATTGAAGTTTGATTTGTAAAATTAATGTTTTTCAATGGTAAATCTACTTTTTATTTTAAATGAATTTCATTTAATATCAAAGACTATTGAAATCGAAAGGTTATAAATAGAATACAAATTTTCATGACTATTACATAAGAAGTATAGGTGAAGAATAATTAGATGAAGAGATTTCATCACAAAGAAGAAAAAATGAAAGCTTTATTCTGTTTTGGAAATTGGTCCTTGAATAAATGCACTGATTATTGTGATTATGTGATTATTTATATATGAAGTAGGGAATGTACATCCAAAACACCTGAATAGTCTTTTGCAAAAGTTGACATTAAATTCTATATAAAAATATTGATCATCAGACTAAGTGAATCATGGTTGCCACCTACATACAACACATATGAACAATTTTTTTACAAAATAGACATGAAAGTCTACATCAAAATGTTGTTCATAAGAGTGATCCAACCATTGAACAACCCTCTATATGCTTCACATGTGCCTACCCTAATTATGATACAAGTACTAAATAAATTTGTCAATAGTGCTTTTTGCAACTCTTGGTTCCTCGTATTGCTCAACATAATAAAGTTCTCTTAAAAAACCAGAGAATCCTGCAACTTTCTTGCATGTTGCATGTAATTTGCAGGAAATTTCTTCCATGTCATCAATCTCTTGTCGTTCTATTCTACGTGCAAGCAATGCAACAACATGGAGTTATCTAATGATTTGTTTTGAGTGGTCTTCAATTGATGTATACAACTTGTCTATCAGACTTGGAACATGTGTGTTTGAATTTGTTGACTCCTCAAGGGCTTGTCATTGTTTGATTGTTGGTTCACTAAAATGAGATTCATTGTGGGTAGCCATTATCTAAACAATAAATGAAACTCATAAATAAGTAACAGGTTATAAAGATATGTATGATTGTAAGTTGTATAATCATACATATATGATTTTCAATAGAATTTTCAAAGAAGCTTCATAAGCTAATTAATAGTCATATAAATTTTGTACAGAATTGTAATGTCAACATAGTTTTACCACTTAAATTTCAATTTATAAGTATTTCCCAACATAAGATGAATTTGATAAACACATAAGCATTCATTCCAACAAAATTTGAATAATGTTTTATTTATTTGCCACATCAAGGCATACATTACATATATAAATTAGGTTTCACTTATTCAAGGGACTCATCAAAACTTATCAAAATTATTTTAGGGAGCGGTTGCACCTGTAGGTGCTCCTTGAATTATTATTTTGTTTCTTAGGAGGATTAGTACAACTATTTTCACTTGGTACACGACGCTTCAGGGGTAACTTCTTGTCCAAATCTGCTTGGAAACTAGTTGCATATTTCTTCAACCATTTTTATTTTTTCCATAACATCCTTAATACTCTCCATTGCATGAGCAAAGGTTTCATCCTCTTTGAGCTATCCTTCGCCTTCTATATTTTTTCCTTCTATGGTTCTAGTCAATGCGGCTCACTCCTTTTTGCATTGTAAGTAACGAGCATTTCCAACTATGGACTTACATGTGGTTTGCTTCATGTGCACCATGTCTGGCACATAAAGGTTCACGTTAGTTGCACAAGCAAAAATTCTATATCTGCATAGTGGACTCATAGGCCCTAGCATGTAGCATGGGACCTTGGGTTATATACCACATGTCACAATCACATTATACAATTTCATTGTGACATGTGGTTATCTTATATAATGTGGTTGTCAATAGAGTACAAGGAAGACCATAAAGAAAGATGAAAACAACTGAAGAAACCAAGTAGGCTTTTAAAAATTAAATTTTCTTATAACAATGAAATTTTTCAAATTGCACATTTACACTTGTAAAAACAATAAACTAAAAAAATTGCTAATTGGTTTCTTGTCTAATGTCAAGGGGTGTCTTAATGGTTCAATGGAAATTAAAATTCTAACCCTAATTTAACCCTAAGCCTAAGACCAACCTTGAACCTAATATTCACCCCAAGATTTATCTTAGAACCCTAATTGAGTTTTAATCTAAGCCTTAAATCTAACCCTAATTATAATTCTAACCCTAGCCTTAATTCTAACTCTATTCATGATTATAATTTTAATACTAACCTTAATTCTAATGACAAGCCTAATTCTAACTATCATACTAATTGAACCCTAAGCCTAACCCTTATTAGAACCCAAACCTTATTGAACCCTTACCATATCCTAAAATTTATCCTATCCCTAATCATAATTGTGTCTAACCCTAATTGAAACCTAACCCTAACTCTAGTTGTGTCCTAACCCTAACCCCAACCCTAATCCTAACCTTAACCCTAATCTTAACCTATCCTTAATCTTAATTGAATTCTAATCTTAATTGAACCCTAACCCTAATTGTAACCTTGATGTAACTCCATGCTAACTCTTACACCAAGCTTTATCTTAGAATTCTAATTGAACCCTAATCTAGACTAAGCCATAACCATAATCATAACCCAATTATAATCATAATCCTAACTAACTCATAATCATAATCATAATAGTAAATAATAATGTTATATAATTTTTTTTCATATGATAAACTTATGTGTAAATGTAATTCTTAATCACATTTTTTTTAAAAGATAGATATGCTAGTTCTAAATTTATTAATTTAGAAAATTATTTTATGTGTAATAATAAGTTTATTATATTTTTTTTGTATATAATTTTATAATTTTAAATTGATTTTAGATGTGCATTTATTATAACAGATTTATCTATTTAAGTTGCTATATTTTAATCATAACCCTAATTCTAATTCTAACCATACCCTTAATTTGAACTCTATTCATGCTTATAATTTTAATACTAACCTTAATTCTAATGACAAGCCTAATTATAATTTCTCTATTTATCTTAGAACCCTAATTGAACCCTAATTCTAATTGAATCATAACCCTAATTGACTTTTAATCTTATCCTTAAATCTTACCCTAATTCTAATTCTATCCCTAGCCTTAATTCTAACTCTATTCATGATTATAATTTTCATACTAACCTTAATTCTAATGACAAGCCTAATTCTAACTGTAATACTAATTGAACCCTAACCCTAACCCTTATTAGAACCCAAAACTTATTAAACCTTTACCATATCCTAAAACTAATCCTATCCCTAATCCTAATTGCATGTAACCCTAATTGAAACCTAACCCTAACCCTAATTGTAACCCTGATCTAACCTCATGCTAACTCTTACTCCAAGCTTTATCTTAGAAATATAATTGAACCCTAATCCTAACTAATCCATAACCATAATCATGACCCAATTATAATCATAATCCTAACTAACTCGTAATCATGATCATAATAGTAAATAATAATGTTACATTATTTTTTTAATATGATAAACTTATGTGTAAATGTAATTCTTAAGATCACATTTTTTTAAAAAGATAGATATGCTAGTTCTAAATTTATTAATTTAGAAAATTATTTTAGGTGTAATAATAAGTTTATTATAATTTTTTTAATTTAATTTTATAATTTTAAATTAATTTTAGATGTGCATTTATTATAATGTGATACTGCCACAATAATGGGTTACACTTTTTGGGACATCTCAATTTTTTCCTGAAATCACATATTTTTAGAAAATACAATGATTTAAGACTTTAAAGGTTCCATTTAAATTATTTTAGTTAAAGAGGGATTGATCAAACCCCCTTAGATAAAACCTCCTTGGATAGAACCTTGTTAGATTTAAACCATACCTATAATCGAGTCTCCTCTACACCTATCAAAATGCTAATAAAAAACCACTTTTGATTTACCTTTTGGGTGATCAAATGAATTAATTTAAAATTTATGTTTTCTAAGCATGTAGCCCTTATTATAAGCTTCCCAAAAAGTATTATTTTAAATAGGTTTAATTTGGTTATTATATTTATTTTTTAATCTCTTGTGAATGTAGGATTTTCAATGAACATCAAGTTCTTTGTTTCAAACATATGAAAAAATAGAAAAATAGAGAAAAAAAATTCTAAAAAATACATGTGCACTAGGTATTGATGTCTTTATTCAAAAAAAAAGAATAAGTTAATTCAAATGAATACAAAAAAAGTTATGCGGGCTGAAGTACACCTCTGTCCAAATTATAATTGCTCTAACTTGGAAAATTAATTTTTAAAAAAAATATGTAACAAAAAATTATGAAAAAATATCCATGCACTATATATTGGCGTGAAAAAAAAATTATTTTAAAAATTAAAATTGTATCCTATCTATAAAAAAAAGTTATGTGTTTTGAAGTAAACATCACTTTTTAAAAATGTTGATTAGAAGAAAAAATAAGTTATTAAAAATTACATAAAATGATTCACAATTTATTTTTTAATTTTTTCAAAAAATTATAATTAGAATCTACACAAAAGATCTAACAAATAACTAGTTTGATTCATCTCCAAATTCTTAATGGTTTAGCTGCTATAGGTGTAAGAAAGTGAATATCTAGTGAAAAGTCTTGATTTTAATGTCAAGTTAGGCCAAAAACTGTAACCCATTATTGTGGGATCACGTATTTATCTATTTAAGTTGCTATATTTTAATCAAAACCCTAAATGAACCCTAATTCTAATTGAACCATAACCCTAATTGACTTTTAATCTTAGCCTTAAATCTAACCCTAATTCTAATTCTAACCCTCACCTTAATTTGAATTCTATTCATGATTATAATTTTAACACTAACCTTAATTCTAATGATGAGCCTAATTATACTTTCTCTATTTATCTTAGAACCCTAATTGAACCCTAATTCTAATTGAATAATAACCCTAATTGAATTTTAATCTTAGCCTTAAATCTAACTAACCTCAATTCTAACTCTATTCATGATTATAATTTTCATACTAATCTTAATTCTAATGATGACCCTAATTCTAACTATTACACTAATTGAACCCTAACCCTAACCCTTATTAGAACCCAACCATTATTGAGCACTAATCCTAACTAAGCCATAACCATAACCATAACCCAATTATAATCATAATCCTCACTAAGTCATAATCATAATCATAATAGTAAATAATAATGTTATATAATTTTTTTCATATGATAAAATTACATGTGAATGTAATTTTTAATCACATTATTTTTTTCATATGATAAACTTATGTGTAAATGTAATTCTTAATCACATTATTTTTTAAAAATCATTCATGGTTTTTTATGAAGATTCTTTATTTTCCCCCACCAACAAGGAAATGAAATTTTTAATAGTGAACTTTACCCTAACTCTAACCTAATTGAAATATAAACCTAACCCAATTAAAATCTAACCCTAACCCTAAAACCTAATTGAATTCTAACCCTAATTGAACCCTAATTGAATTCAATAAGAATTAAGATGCCTATGTGAACACTGAAACTCATGATAAACTTATGTGTAAATGTAATTCTTAATCACATTGTTTTTTTTAAAGATAGATATGCTAGTTCTAAATTTATTAATTTAGAAAATTATTTTATGTGTAATAATAAATTTATTATATTTTATATATATTTAATTTTATAATTTTAAATTGATTTTACATGTGCATTTATTATAAAAAAATTATCTATTTAAGTTGCTATATTTTAATCATAACCCTAATTGAACCCCAATTCTAATTGAACCATAACCCTAATTGACTTTTAATCTTAGCCTTAAATCTAATCCTACCTTTAATTTGAACTCTATTCATGATTATAATTTTAATACTAGCTTTAATTCTAATGACAAGCCTAATTCTAATTTCTCCATTTATCTTAGAACCCTATTTGAACCCTAATTCTAATTGAATCATAACCCTAATTGACCTTTAATCTTAGCCTTAATTCTAACCCTAATTCTCATTCTAACCCTAGCCTTAATTCTAACTCTATTAATGATTATAATTTTCATACTACGATTAATTCTAATGGCAAGCCTAATTCTAACTATAATGCTAATTGAACCCTAACCCCAACCCTTATTGAACCCTAATCCTAACTAAGCCATAACCATCACCATAACCCAATTATAATCATAATCCTCACTAAGTCATAATCATAATCATAATCATAATAGTAAATAATAATGTTATATAATTTTTTTTCATATGTTAAACTTATTTGTAAATGTAATTCTTAATCACATTATTTTTTCATATGATAAACTTATGTGTAAATGTAAATCTTAATCAGATTATTTTTTAAAAATCATTCATAGGTTTTTATGAAGATTCTTTATTTTCCCCCACCAACAAGGAAATTGAATTTTTAATAGTGAAATTTACCCTAACCCTAACGTAATTGAAATCTAACCCTAACCCAATTAAGAATCTAACCCTAACCCTGAAACCTAATTGAATTCTAACCCTAATTGAGCCTTAATTGAATTCAATAAAAATTAAGATGCCTATGCAAACACTGAAACTCATGTTTCAAGCATGTAGAATGTGACATGTTTGGATTCAATTAGATTTGATGAGATAGTTTTATGAAGACACCAAAAAGCATAAGACATAAAGCTTGGCATAGAGAGTCTTTTCTCATAAATCATACAATATTGCGTTTACATTTCTTTCAGTTTGTTTTTCATGCAAATGAGTAAATGAAATCCTAACTTCCTTTGATTTCCTTTCACAAAACTTAAAATGATCAATTGTGTGTTAATTAAATAGTGCTAAGTGATTGACAGTTTATTTCAAATATGTATATGTGGTATTTATTTATTTCTTGCTAGAGAAAGGTGGGATTTCCTTTCAAAATATAATTCTTCTAAATTCTAGAATTTGGCCATTTAACATACATTGTTTTATGTGAGTAGAAACAATATGAACCAACTCATTAAAATGCACTATCAACACTATCTATTTAATTTGTAATCAACTATTCTATTTTATTTTACCTCTCAATTGAGGTTCATAGTTCACACAAATAAATTCAATACAATTGTTGAAGATACATTTAATTTTTTGATATGGATTTGGGCATAAATACCTATACTTAGAGCCTCACTAAAATTCCAACCGAAAGAGTGGAGAATATGCTTTTTATAGAATTTCAAAACAATAAAATTTTCATGGTTGTTGAAACATAATGCAACCAATTTCAAAAGAGTAAAATTTTCATGGTTGTAGAAACAAAACCTTACCTGTGCTTGATGTATATCTAAAGATGTAGTTGGTTCAAGTATTTTTGGATGACTTCCTCCCATTGAAGTAAAAATTAATTATACCCTCTACTCATCAAAAGAGGCCTTTATAGTTTTTACTGCAAAAGGAAGAAATCAAATATTATTATATTTTTCTTTAATTATTTTTATGTGTACATAATTGTGATTATATCTATCTAGCAATGTTGCCTTCCAAATAAGAAATCAATATTTTTATTAAAAAAATTTATAATGGAAATATAATTAGTGTAAAAAATTACCTTTTGTTTGTTTACCTGAAGCTATTATATTTCCAAAACTTCCATATATCCTGCATCTTCCATCTTTGAATTGAATATCATAATCCTTTTCCACCATCTGTCCAAAACTCAACAAGTTGTGCTTCAAGCCTTCAACATAAAGAACATCATCAGTGTTATGCTTACCACCAAGACAAATAGATCCTCTACCACGAATCACATAAGCATTATTATCTCCAAATATTACAATCCCACCATCATACTTCTCTAGACTTACAAATTTGCTTTTGTCACTAGTCATATGATGTGAGCATCCACTGTTAATGACCCACTCATCCTTTTCTTCAATTTTGGATGCAAGAGCTTTCTCAACTTTAGCAAATTCACTAGCCATAGGAATATCTTCCTTGATAGCAATGAAAACCCAATCATCTTCATTTCAATTTTCTTTATTAGAATCTTCATCAGTCACACCTTCTTTAGAAAATAGAATTTCTTTCAGAATCTAGATTTGTAAAGCTTAGATATTGGAATTCTTTTAGGACACCTTTATGCAAAATGGCCTATTTTACTGCAAGAAAAACATTTTATAGGAAACTTTCCTTTATACTCACCTTGTCCTCTACCTTCTTTCTTCACAATCAATGCTTCCAAGTCTTCTACCTCTCTTTCTTCATCTTCAAGCTATTTCATTTCTTCCTCATACTTGAATGTCTTTCTAGAACTCTCTCCCAGATCATATCTTTGCTTGTTTCTTCTGGATATAGTAGTCTTGAATGTAGTTTCAATATTAGGAGAAGATTCACCAAATTAGCTAACTCAAAGGTAGCAAGTTTACTAATCAATGTATCTCTTGTCACATTCGTCAATGATCTGGTTTCTTCAATAGCATGAGCCTTCGTTTGTAGGAGGGAGGAAATGACCTAAGCACTTTAGCAACAATTTCTTCCTCTTCTAGGGTACCACCGACATATCTAATACCTATCACTATTTCATTTACTCTTTGCATAAAGGAAGAAATATTTTCATCTTCACCCATCTTCAAATTTTCATACTTTCCTTTCAAACTCTAGCTTAGCCATCTTCACATGTACATCTCCTTCATACAAAGTTTCAAGCTTCATCCACATCTCATGAGCTATCTTTAGACCTATCACATTTGTCATTTCCGAATCTGTTAGAGCACTCAACAAAGCTTCCATAGCCCTGACATTATTCTCATCTTCTTTAATATCATCAGCAATGGAAGGAACATTTTGAGGAATAACATATCCATTCTTTGTAATCTTCCAGAAGGGTTCACCAATACACCTCAAATGACACTCCATCCTAGTTTTCCACAATGAGTAGTTTGTTCCATTAAATCTAGGACTATCCTTCTTATATGATTCCATCTTAGATCACCTCAAGCTTTTAAACTTGTTTAGAGGAACCTGCTTTGATACCAATTGTTGGAAAAACAAGGACAAACAACTGAGAGGGGGGGGTGAATCAATTGTCATAGAATAGTTAATTTTTTTTCAAACTTAAATACTTAACTTAATCTCAAATATGATGAATGAACAGTAAACCATGAACAAAAAACACATCAAAAGCACAAAGAATACCAAGATTTTTTACATTAAAACCCTATTAGTGGAAAAACCATGATGGATGTTAACCCACAATATTATACCTTGTTAAAAGTATAAGAAAAATAATGGGAATGCACATGCATTCAAGCACACTACCTAGAGCTCACTAGTAAAATACAAGAGGGCTCACTTCCCAACAATACACAACAATACAAATTAGATCCATAGGGTATGAATTGAGGAAATAACTTATTCACAAGCCTGATTACAGTTCCAATGAAGCATAGAAAAACCTTCTCCACACTTCGCTCAAACTTCTTCTCACTCTACTTTACAATTGAATGATTTGGACACTATTCACAGATCTACACTTTCTCTAGCATACATTCACTCTAATGCACACACTAACTTCACTCAAAAAAATTCTCTTATATATCTCCAACATGGAATTACATCAACAACTTTAGTCGGGAAAAAATATAAAACATATTTTCAATGTTAGCCTAATTTTTACAAATAAACTTTCAATGTGGATCAAACACTGTTAGCCAATATTATGATGAGACCCAAAACAATATCCTTGAGCATGCCAAACATTCAAATTTTAATCTCCAAGGATCTACAACACATTACAATCATCATGTTGGCCAAGAACATGAAAACCTAAATATATCAAGAAAAATATTCGACCATAAGCACACTGATCAATGCAGACGTGCAACAAAGATAGAGCATGATCTAGAAACATCCACAAGCACCAAGAAACAAAAGAGAAACATCTGTAACAACTAGAATTACTAGAACTATACCAGCTTTAATTAAGAACACTGACATAGACCACAAAGACATTGTCAGAACACATATCTTCATAACTCGAACAAATATCCATGCGGACCTTTGAAACTTCCGGTGGATGGACTAGATACACTCAACAATAAACCCTTTAGTCCATAGTAGTTGATCTTCAACATACAAAATAAGACATCTTCATGACCTTCATATTTCCACTGGGAACTAGGAAATCTTTCTTCAACAATTTTCTCAATATTCTCAACATATAAAACCTCCAATACAATAATGCTAATAGTGTTGAAATCAATGACAACCACATATCAACAACACAATCACAACATCCAACAAATCTTTGGTTTAGGTTTTAGTCCTTGAATACATACATTGGTTGTTTTGTCTATGGATCCTAACATAGGAAAACCTTATGTGATACAATCTATAGAGATGGAAATTGGAGTAGTGATTGTCAAGAGAGAAAAAAAGAAGACAAGTATTACAACTGCACAATTGATGATGCATGCTACAATGTTTACTGTGGACATTTTACCATTCATAGAGGCCAACTACCAAAAGTTGCTGGATAGATACAATAATCTAGGAGTTTATGATGAACTCCTCAAACACCCCAAAATCACCTACAAGACACAATAACTTCCACAAGAGAGAAATTGTAGAAATATCATGCTATCATTATGATGCAAGAATGCCAAACTGAATATGGAAAGGTACATATGAAGCCTTGCTTATATATGCAAGGTTGAGATGTAGTATGTAATATGATGTTGACATGTGTCATAATCTTATGACGTGTGATAACTAACTAACTAGGAAATAATGCTAGATAAGTTAAAACTTATAGAAAAGACAACTCATCCTTCTAGAAGGAAACTTATATCCTAAACAAACATGTGAACCTATCACCTAGTAAATGATACCAATGAATATAATTAAATTCCTAAGTAAATTTATGCAAAAGTAATTAAATAAATAATTACACCAATACCCCCCACAAGTGCAACTTAGGGAGGAGATTACTATGCAAATGATGTAAAGATGCAATGATGGGTCCCAAATATGAGGCCATGTTAGGTACCCATGTACAAATGCAAAAATAAATCTCTCACAACTTGAGAAAAGGAGAAAACCCAGTAGGACAAAACTCCTCTCCAAAAGAGAACTTAAATACCATAATGATATCCATCACAAATCTAATCAATCTCCATCCACACAAAGGATAAAAAGAGAGACCATTTAGTTCCCCATAAGGAGATATCTTGTTGCAAGAGAAGCACTAGAAGCACACTATGGAGTAACACTGGAATCCTTAATTCAGTAGGCAAGGAAGGTTGTAGAAGAAATAGAAAAAATATTAGAAGATACACAACATATATCGTGGAGAAACCCTTTCAGGAAAAAAACTCCACAAAGAATCAATGTATTATTTAATCTATGAAGTAGATTACAATAACTCCAATTCTTGCTTGAGAATGCTTCTTTTTCCTTCACCAAATATTCTTCACAACCTCCAATAAAACTTATACAAACTCTCTTCAATTTTCTTGAGATAAATAGGAAATAATCAAACTTGTAAACTCCAAAGAGTTATAATTACAATGCTCAATGCCTATCTCCAAAATGGTGCTCCTATCTCTTGCAAGTAGAGTTCTTCAGTGAAAAAAATATGTTAGAACATGTGTTTCATGCATTTGGGAATCCCAAACTAAAGTCATAACTCAACCTTTATTCTGTAAATATCTTCAAGGCTTATCCTCAAAGTAGGTGCCCAAGAATTGGCCCACTTAACTCAACCTTTTGAAATATCTTAGCATGCAAAATGAGTTAATTCCAAGAAGCCAACTTGGGTTCCCAAGGTGGGTCCAAGTGATTCCATGTTAACTGAAACATATCTCTCCACCATTCATACAAACATCATGCATGAATGATCTCCCCATGTTAACTAAAAGTATCAACTTGTTATCTGGCATGCAACTAAAGTCATTAGCCATGCAACTCAAGTCAATTGAATTTGAAACTACATGCAACTCAAAATAACTAACATGCAACTAAAGATAACTAACATGAAACTGAAGATAATTGAGCCATAACTGAATTGAACTGAACTAAACTAAACTAAACTAAAATGAACTAAATAGTACCACTCCACATGCATTGTAATTATCAATCCCTATTTTGTAGGAACAATACATGCATTACACAAGATTTATCAATCCATCAACTAGTTAAGTGAACCAAGGTGTGTCCCACCTCCCATGTTTGCACCAATGTTCTCCTATTTTGTAGTGGCTCTCCTAGGGAATCTACACATGTTCCTATTATTTGGGAATAATTAAAAATTCCAATTAACATGATTATTTCATTCAAAATTAATCTCTTTCTAATCATAATGTTTGACAACACTTTCCAAGGACTTAGGAGATACATGAAATAAATAATGTTTAGGATTGAAATTAAATGACATCCTATTTCCAAAATCGATCACTCTCTTGTTTTCTCTCCATCTTACCTCTCACCCTCCCTATCTCTCCATCCATCTCTAATTATTTATATATCCCCTCTCCCTCTTTACCTACCTCTCCATCCATCCATTTGTACCACTCTCCCTATTTCTCTCTATCTCACCTCTCTCTCACCTCCTACTCTCTCCATCCATACCTCTCCCTCTCCTTCCCTCTCTACTCTCTATCTCCCTAATCCATCTCTACCTACATCTCCATCCACCACTCCCCCCTCTCACTCTCTCTCTTTCTCTCTCTCTACCTCTGCTTCCCTCTCTACTTATATTTATCTCCTCTCCCCATATCTCTACCTACCTCTCCCTCCCTCTCTCTCTCTCTCTCTCTCTCTCTCTCTCTCTCTCTCTCTCTCTCTCTCTCTCTCTCTCTCTCTCTCTCTCTCTCTCTCTCTCTCTCTCTCTCCTCCCTCCCCCTCTTTCTCTCACTCTCCTCTCTATCCCACCATTATCTCTCTCTCTCCACCTTTGCTTCACTCTCTACTTATCTTTAGTGTTTAAAGTATAGAGTTGAGGTTATAGGGTTCAATGTATAGGGTATAGGGATTAGGGTTTAGGATATTAGGTATAAGGTTGAGGGTATATGGTATAGGGATGAGGGTTGAGGGTTTAGGGTTTAGGGTTTATGGTGTAAGGTATAGGGTTGAGGGTTGAGGGATAATGTTCAGGGTTGAGGGTATAATGTTAAGTGTGTAGGGTATAGGTATTAAGGTTTAAAATATTGGATATAGGGTTAAGGGTATTGGTTACAAGGGTGAATGTAGGGTTTAGGGTTTAAGTATAAGGTTTAGGGTTGAGGGTTGAGGGATAATGTTTAGGGTTGATGGTATAAGGTTAAGTGTATAGGATATAAGGATTAGGGTTAGGATATTGGGTATAGAGTTTAGGTTATATGGTATAGGGTTAAGGGTTGATATTATAGGGTTTATCATTTAATTATAGGGTTAAGGGATAATGTTCAGGGTTTAGGATATACGGTTGATGGTATAGGGTATAGGAATGAGGGTTGAGGGTGTAGGGTTTAGGGTTTAAGGTATAGGGTTGAAGGTCAAGGGATATTGTTCAAGGTTGAGGGAATAGGGTTAATTTTATAAGGTATAATGATTAGGGTTTAGGATATTGGGTATAGCATTGAGGGTTGAGGGTATATGGTATAGGTTTAAGGGTTCAGAGTATAGGGTTTAGGGTTTACGTATAGGGTTGAGGGTATAGATTTGAGGGATAATTTTTAGGGTTTAGAGTATAAGGTTGAGGGTATAGGGATGAGGGTTGAGGGTGTAGGGTTTAGGGTTTAGGGTTAAGGGATAGTGTTCAAGGTTGAGGGTATAAGGTTAAGTGTATAGGATATAGGTATTAGGGTTTAGAATATTTGGTATAGGTTTGAGGGTATCGGGTTTAGGATTGAGGGTTTAGGGTTTAGGGTACAAGGTTGAATGTAGGATTTAGGATTTGAGTATATGGTTGAGGGATAATTTTAGGGTTTAGGTTATAAGGTTCAAGGTATAGAGTATAGGGATGAGGGTGGATTGAACAAAGGAGAGGATTGTGCCCCAAAAAAATCCTCCAAGGTGTTTATTAAAATTTTATTTTTTGGGGGAATTTAGATTCCAAAAATCGGGGTGAAGAAGCTTTAGGTAACCAAAATTGTATAAGCTAAGTGCATAAACATAGACATGCCCCTTGTTTAAAAACATCTTATTTCCATGTGGGAGTTCGTATTCACTTAAATCATGATTCATCATTGAAATTCTCTTCGCTAACAGGTTCTCTTCTACGACGAGTGATGGGTTACATTTTCCTTTTATATCTCTTATTGAAAATTTTCTTTAAACCTTTGGATTCACTTATGTGATGAGCAATGGATATGGTGGTGTGTTATATCACCCCATCACTGAAATATTTTAGGAAATTTTATAGCTTCAGTGACAAGCGATGGAAGGAGTATAGAATATGTAATGTGGTGGCCACGTGTCAGGTTCATATTTCATCACTACCTTTTCCCATTATTGAAGATGTTTACAACTTTGAGTTCACTTCTGCAACATGTGATGGTTTAGGTTGCTTAAATGTATCTCTAGGAGGAGCCCATCATCAAAACTTCTAATAATTTTTCCCACTCTTCTACGATGAGTGAAAGGGCTTGTGCTTTATTATGTGTTAGTAGATGTACGTGGCATGTTCTTAGGATATCCTCTCTACTTTAAAGCATTGTTGTTAAAAGCATGCGCGATGGTAAAAGGAGACCACTGATTATATTTTAAAACTAGAGGATCAATGGTTGGGATTCAAACCAGAACAACTATCCATTATTTTGCTTGTGCAAACAACCCATCACCCATTAATGGTGAATGCACTTCAATCTTGGGATATTAAAGAGATTGTTCAGTATCTTCTTTTAGTAATTTCAATTGGCACGAACATGAGAATTCTTTAAGTTGAGAAGTAGTAATAGTAAAACACCGCATATGGTTAAGTTTGAATAGCAACCGGTTCACTCCTAGGTTCATTAATCTTTTGGCTCCTAAATTAGTTTTTTTACTGGGTGGTTTGGAAATGTTATAAGTGGTTGGGGTTATTGTGTTTAAAGGAGATAATTTTATTTACTAAAGGTCAATTTGAACTATTGTTCTTATAGTTTGGGGTAAGAAGGATAGAATTTTTGGTTTCATTGCAAACCTTGTGGTTTTAAGCTACTTAGGGTGATTTATCAATATTTTAAACCCTAGTTTTGTTGCTAAGTAATAATGAGTCAACCTAGTGGGTCTAGAGCTAAAACTGGTAGAAAACCCACTCAGAAATGGGTTAGCAAACCTAAACCTCATAGTGACCAACCTCATCTTGATGAAACAAGTACACCCAAAAGGTAAAGGAATGTTAAGAAAGATCATCCTAGGTTTATGGAAGAACCCCATAAGGACCCAGAGCGGGAAATAAAGAAGAAAGTAGGGAAGAGAAAGCATGGTGAGGGTATTCTGACTCCTCATTTTGAAGATGTTCCTTCTGGAATATGTGATATTGTGGTTCCACAAAGTGGTTGGGACCTATTTTACTATGCTTTCAAATGAAGAGAAGCCAACCGCCCTACCTACAACCTATGGGTATGCGATATAGGAAAATTGGTGTGCCCCAATGTATTTGTGGAGGTAGACTTGATGTTAGCCTAATTAGCCAGATGTTATGACCCAAATGATAGAACAATCAAAAGGTTTCATGATCATTTTTCCATGCTAGAGATTTCTGTGAGTTAGATAATTGAGGCTTTTGTTGGGAATAAAGTGTTTCAACCTTAAAGTCCTAACTTTGAATTATTTAATGTATTATTGTATTTATTTTTTTTAATTAATTTCCTACAATGTCATGTCATTAAGTGGGACCCACTGGTTGGGTGGCATCCTCATTGGAGGTGACTATATGACACATCTTCATCACATGTGGAGGTAGGCGTCCCATCTTGGAATCATGGACCTAGGACAAGTGATGCCATCTTATGACATATTATATGACACGTCATAAGGTATATTTTGAATGGAGAAAGAGTGGTTCCTTAGTGGGGTATGACAAAAGTGTGAAAGAATAAGTGTGATAGTCGTGTTTGACATATTATTTCTTTGTTCAATGTGTTGAAAGTGTGACAACTTTTACAGCACATGTTATATGACATTTGTAAGGAATTTTTCATAACACACTATAAGCATGAACTAGGCACCTAAGCTTGGGAGAGAGGTTTTGCATGTTATGAAAACTGTAAGAGCTATAAGAGAATGTTGTACAAATGTCCAAATCATGTCTATGGTGTGAGATATTTTGCCACATGGGTTTGGACGCCTATTATCTTCTAGAAGCCTCTCAAAGCTTGTATCTCCTATAAATAGGATTCCTTGCATTGTAGAATATATAGTTTGATTGCAGGTATTGAAGTGTTGTTAGATTTCCTCCAGAAGAGCAAGATGTAGTCTCTAGGTTAAGGCTACGAGCTTGCAAGTGTATTTTAACCTTATTGTTGTAGATTAATACATTGGTTTGATGCTTTGGAGTTTGGAGCTTTTTACTCGAAAGGGTTTTCTTCAAGTATATTGTGTGTTCTTCTCTTCTATCTATCTCTCTTCTATTCTTTGTGTTTATCATTCTTGAATTGTTAATTTACATGTCGTTATGCTACTGAAATTTTCTTAGATATGAAACTACATCAACTTTCCTAGAAGGGTTAATGCATGGGAAAATAAACTATGTTTGTTTCTACTTTAAGGCATAGTAGTATGTGCTTGTATCAAGAAGATTAAAATCTAATTTATTTTAAGAAGCATTAGCTACTGAAGGTGCATACTAGATCTTGGAAGGCTTTCTGAGTTCATCATTTCCCTTTCATTTGGTATCAGAGCTAGGTTCTAGATTTGCATGCCACTTGCATGTGCTCACACGGTGATGCATGTGGTGTTTGGGGTTCTAGGTATTTTTTCCATTGTTATTTCTTATCTTGGAAAGCTTGAGGAAATTTGGTTTGAAGGAATTGGTTGATTATTAATCCTTGATTGAGTGGAAGTTTTGTAGTTGATCTTATTTTCTGGAAACAATAGGTATTGTGAAGAATGGAAAAGATAGAGCTTTTATGGAGTTGGTCATGTGGTTACATTTTATATGTTATTGATCTGAAGCTCTTGTTTGATAGTTGAATAACCTTGAATGCATCTAGGCTATGGAGTTTATCATTGGATGATCTGAAAGCTTCTAGAATAGCCTAGTTGTCTCTCGGATGCATGTACATGTTGATAGTGGAGTTGGCTTGCAAATGGGCCTAGAAGTTCCTGGACCTCTCTTTCCTAATGGATGTTTGTAGTTGAATGGCTCAGATTCATGTTACTTGGATTTGAGGGTTTTATGGATTTTATGTTTAAAAATATATGATTATGCATATTCATGATATTCCATTGTTCTAGCTTAACTATTATGGTTGTATATAGAGTTGAGGGTCTTCTAGATGATAAGTGGATATGGATTTGCATGTGTGCTATATAACATGGTGGGTTTGTAGGTTTACACAGTAAATCAAAACTTACAGTTTTGCAAATCTTTGGATGAACTATTTTTTAGATTATGTTTTCCTTAGGTTATTTGGATGTAAGATTGTTACAGGTCTGTGAGTATGCTTTTTGCATGTTTTGAGGAGGTTTGCAGCTTTCTCATTGAGGAAATGGTATATGTTTTTACCATTGGTGATTTGTGGGTTGAGAAGTTGGGATAATTTATATTTTATAAGCTTTTGGACAACCTATTTCCTTTGAAGGTTTTACAGTTTTCCTATGTTCTAAAAGTTGAGGGTTTGTGTAGATTTGGAGTATTCACTTGTTTAGATGAAATATGCGTGATCTATTATTCTGGATGTTTAAGTGGTCTTAGATTTACATGGAGATGATTTTTTACAGGTTTTTTCAGGTTAACCAAAAATTTGTGGTTTGTAGATCTATGGAAAATATTGTGTTCAGACTCTTGGAGTTTTTTGGATGAAAAAAATTGCATATTTGAAGGAATGCTTGTTTAGTTCCTTGACTATGGTACTCAGTTGTGTATTTGTTTGGAAAATAGGGTTTGTTGGTGATCTGGTGTTTGATTCTTGAAATCTACATGTTATCTTCTTTGATCTCTCATTTTTGCATGCTACTAATGTGATGATGAGTTCATGTATGCTTCAATTTTTGGGATCTACGAGTTATGCAGTTTGTGGATTAGCTACCCATTCGTTGCAGTGGGATGACTCAGATGTGGACTATCTATATCCACAAGATTGATTTAGTGTTGATGTAGATTTCATTAGTTGGCCTTTTTGGTGGTCATTTATGCATTGGTATTTTTTTTGAGATGAGAGGATGGATAGTTAATTATGGGACTTGTAGCATGTTTTTTTTAATCTTCTTGGCTTGGATATTTTGGTTCTACTTATTTGGTGAACTGTTGATATTGCATTTTATTGTGTTAGAACCATAAAGAATCCTCATTAAGGAGATGGTTTTCATGATGCTTGGAGAGCTTGGTATCACTGTTTAGTGGGAAATTTAGTAGTGACTATGGATTCATCACTTGGTGATGGATGATCTTCTTTAGTGTTGTAGATTTTACTAAAAGGAGCTCTTAGATCCTACTACTGCAGAAGGGTTCTTTCAAATTTGTAGGGACATTATTTGGAGATGGTTATCTTCATGAGATTGGATATGTTGTTTCTTGGTTTAGAGTATTTTGTTATTATGTCATGATGTACTCTTGATTCTATATTAGAGTTTAGTATGGTACTTGTTATCTTGAGACCAAGATGTATGCATTATTGTATGTGATCTCCTAGGAGGAGATGGTTAGATCATGTTGTCATGTTTATGTTCCCATTTTATGATTGGAGCTTTGACATTGATCATTTGCTTGATTAATTCATTTTATGTTGTCATGTTTATGTTTATGTTGGTAGTTCTCTTTGTATTGAGTACATTAATCATTTGCTTGATTAATTCATGATGGTGCTATGTTGCATTTGGAGTTTGGCATGGATTGATTGGTTACAGGCACTCATGGATACTTGGAGACTTAGGTGAGGCTTGCAGTTCTCTTATGGTTAGAGATATGTTTTGAGATGGTCACTCTTAATGAGATTTCAGCAGGAAGTCTGAGGAGACTACACCTTGGTTGGATGTGAGTTCAACATGGACCTATGAGGAGAGTGTTCTTGGATGAGTTATGATGACTTGGATATCTCAGAGGAGCATTCTCATTCCCCACTCTTGGTCTACTCGACAATCTACTTGAGAGGTATCTCCCATTGTTCCTCTTAGGTGTATTATGTTATGCTTTGTCCTCTCATGCATATGGATATTAAGCTAAGGATATATGGTTTTATAGGATTCATTTGAGGAGTGTTGACATTTTTATCTCCTTATGCATTATGGGAAAACTCACTGATGTTGAGTTTAGGAAATGTATTGGGCTTATTCCCTAATATGGGAATGGATATTTAGTTTGACCTTCTTTGGCCTGAGAAGCTTACATCCATGTTGATTACATGATACATATGTTATGTTTAATTGAATGGTTGGGTGTTGTTATGGCTTTTATTTTGGGGTGGTGTGGAGGAGATCATACTTGACACAATCGGCATTTAGAGGTGAATGTAGGAGATTTTTTCTACAGGTATATGATGTGCAGAGTTTCTCTATTTGGTCTTGGTTATCTTCCTAGATGTTTGGTTTCACATTACATTGGTTTGAGGTTTAGCTGGAGCTATTGCGATCACTAGCTTGTGGTCATATGTTTTCACTTATGTTCTTGGGTGATGACATGGAGGTTTCTTTATCTCTTTCCTTTGTTGAGTGTGGAAAACATGGGAGAGCTTTGGATACTTGTGTTGAGAGTTACTCTTACAGGTTACTCATTTACAGGTTTTGCATATCACTGTGGATGTTTCTTGGTACTACATGATGTAGTTTACACTTTCTGTATATTGGTAGACTTGGTATGCTTTGATCTTTTTCAGATTTGACATTACCCATGCAGTGCGAGTTCCTGGATGTGTGTGTTCCTAGTGACGGTTTTAACACATGGAGCCTTTGATTGTAGTCTATGGGTTGGATATGTTGTTGGCATAAGTTCTACTGTTATTTAGGATACCTTTGAGGTATGGAAAATTAGATGGATCAACATTTTTTGTGGGTGCTATTTTGATCTCATGGGTTTTCAGTTAGATGAGGGAAACCTAGTTTGGTTATTGGTCTAGCTGATGGTTTATCTTGTTCCCTGGAGGATTATTTGTCTTCATAATTATGTTCTGACTCTATGGGCCTTGGGGCCTTGAGCAAATGTTTTAATATGACTCTTGGGAGGTCTTCAACAAGTGGGAGAATGTTGAGAATAAGGTGCTTCAACCTTAGAGTCTTAACATTGAATTATTTAATGTATTGTTGTATTTATTTGTTTTAATTAATTGCCTACAATTTCATGTCATTAATTGGGACCCATTGGTTCGGTGGCATCCCTGTTGGAGGTGACTGTATGACACATCTTCATCACATATGGAGGTAGGCATCCCATCTTGGAATCATTAACCTAGGACATGTGATGTCATCTTATGACATATTCTATGATGCATCATAAGGTATATTTTGAATGGATAAAGTGTTGTGCCTTAGTGGGGTATGACAAAAGTGTGAAAGAATAAGTGTGATAGTCATGTTTGACTTATTCTTTGTTTGTTGAATGTGTTGAAAGTGTGACAACTTTTATGGCACATGTTATATGACATTTGTAAGGAATTTTCCATAACACACTATAAGCATGAACTAGGAGCCTAAGCTTGGGAGAGAGGTTTTGCATGTTATGACAACTATAAGAGTTGTAGGAGAATGTTGTACAAATTTCCAAATCATGCCTATGGTGTGAGATATTTTTTCACATGGGTTTGGATGCCTATTCTCTTCTAGAAGCCTCTCAAATCTTGTATCTCCTATAAATAGGATGCCTTGAATTGTAGAATATATAGTTTTATTGCAGGTATTGAAGTGTTGTTGGATTTCCTCCAGAAGAGGAAGATGTAGTCTCTAGGTTAAGGCTATGATCCTGCAAGTGTATTGTAACTTTATTGTTGCAAATTAATACATTGGTTTGATGCTTTGGAGTGTGGGGTTTTTTTACCCGAAAGGGTTTCCCCCACACATATTGTGTGTTCTTCTCTTCTGTCTATCTCTCTTCTATTCTTTGTGTTTCTCATTCTTGAAATGTCAATTTACATGTCGTTATGCTGCCGAGATTTTCTTAGATCTAAAACTACAACAACTTTCCTAGATGGGTTAATGCATGGGAAATTAAACTATGTTTTTTTATACTTTAAGGCATAGTAGTATGTGCTTGTATCAAGATGACTAAAATGTGTTTTAGTTTAAGAAGCATTAGATACGAAAGGTGCATACTGGATCTTGGAAGGCTTTTTGAGTTCATCATTTCCCGTTCAACTTTCCAGTTGAATCCATCTACCTTCAAACCCATTAATTTCTGCAAATTATAAAATGAATATGAGAAGAATAAAATTTGATACAAAAAGGGTGTGTTTCCTATTCACAAGAGGCGTGACTTGGAGATGGATGGTGTGCCTTTTGTTGCTTCTGAGGTGGAACCTTTGGATTGTGTTGACTTTGAAGACTATTTCAAGAATACTTATTATGCTATCTATCAAGTTTTGCATAAAGAGTATGATATTAAGATGGGCATTGCCTTGATGACTTTGGAAATTGATATTCAACACAAATATCAAAAAGGGGTTTGGGATTATGCCACTTACATTGCTGAACACTTGCATGAGGATCTAGTAAAGTTGAAGGATGCCAATTGTTCATTGTCCTATAGGCATTATTCTTTATTGATGCATCTATTACTATGGAAAATTAGGAAGTTGATGAGTAATTATATAAAATTTAGAGATTTTGATGACAATGACAATGATTTACCAGTGCAGATGTGGACACATATCTGGGATGCACATTGTCTACACTCTATAATATGTTTTGCAATATATTCAAGTTCTTGGTGCTCAAACAGCTTGGTTTGAAACCTATGCAAAGGATTTCACAAGGTGTCAAGGAGATGATAAGGCCACTAGAACATTAACGGGACACCAAGCACCAATTCAATTGATGGGATTGGTATTTGCATACCAAATACACCACAATTAGAATATATGGAGCCTCAGTGCCACCTCACAAATTTCCCATTTATGTGTCAGATAGGCAAGATTTTATGGAAGTAATGTGGAAAATGGATGCCATGGATAAATAGTATTTTAGAGGTCCAAAGAAAGCTTCTCTTATGAATCTTGATGTGCAGTTTGCATACTTCAGTTGTGCTTCAAAGGAAGGAATTGAGAGGTTTGGTTCCCTTCTAAACAATTACAAGTTGAACTAGGATGTCCATAGGTCCAGTGATCTTGAAGGGGTAATCTCAGCTCAAAGAAGAGCTAGGTCATTGGGAAAAGGAGCTCATCAGTTCCATTTTCAAGAAGATGTAATCATGAATTTATCTACTGATGAGGAAGTCAATGCAAAAAAGGATGCATGGAGAAAGATATGTATAATAGAGAACATGATGATGCTTGGTGATTTTAGTGATGGGAGTTTCTTTGAGAATTTGAAGCAAGCTGAGATTGAGGCTAAAGTTGCTAAAGAAAATTATGATGTTTAGACAAGGAGTCAACCAACTCAATATTCTTCTCCAAGCATCCATGTAAGATCAAGTAAGACTAGTGGACAACCTGTTGTAGCCCCATTAGTGGATTACCCATAAAGTGAGCATATTGGGGAGGCTTAGCTCCTAGAGGAATCTGGTGAACATGACCCAATCGAGTAGGAAGTGGATCAAGGTTTCCTTGAAGAGAGAAATGATACGTTAAACATTATGGTTCCACCTACTAGGGTTGTGAAATGGGTATATGGTGAGTTTATGTGTGATGATGATTTTATCAATTCTAAGGAATTTAGGGAATTTTTCATCCATGTCAAAAGTGCTGACATCAAAAGAAGGATTGAAGAAGCAAGGGAGAAAGTTGACGCTTCTTTGCAAGAAGAAGTTGAGAAAGAAGAAGAGGATAAAATAAAACAAGAAATAGCTAATATTTCATTAGAAGAGGCAAGGGAACTAGTGAAAGGAAGTGGTACCCTTTTTCTACGTGGTTGTGACATTTCATCTACCATTGCATTAGATGTAGTTAGAAAAGACCTGAAGGCTTCCATTTTTTAGCAAACTTTTGAAAACAAGATATTTGGTTTAGGTTTCAGTCCCTATTTGCATACATTGGCTATTTGGTCTATGGCGAGCCTAACACAGGAAAACCTAATGTCATACAATTTGTAGAGAAGGAAATTTGAGTAGTGATTGTCAAGAGAGCAATAGTGATGACAACTATTGTAGCTGCACAATTGATTCAATGCACGCTACAATGTTAACTATGGACACTGCTTAGATCATAGAGGCCAACTATCGAAAGTTGTTGGACAGATACAATAAGTTGATGGATGAGCATAATAAAGTGTTGGCTACTACACAAAGAGGTTTACCATCCCCAACCAGTTCTACTTTAGATTTGTCCACTTAAGAGAGAGAAACCTTATCCCTCAAGATTCAAGATTTGAATCAAGCCCTAAAAGCAGAAAGGGAACACACAAAGAAGGCAAAATTCGAAACCATCAAAGTGGCCAATGATATTTTTGAAGATGTGCTAAAACATAGAGTGACCAAATTGGTCAACAAAGTTGATGATATATGGGAAGCTTATAAGAGTATTCATGATGCCACCATTAAATATTTGTAAGTTTAGAAGGCTTTCCAAGATGAATGGAGTCAATGGAGCACTAGAGGGGGAACCCTAAAGGAAATAATGTCTAAAGCTAATGAATATCCAAAGGTCCCTACTCACATTCCTGAGATATTGCAAACCATTGATCTAATTGGTGAGATAAAAACCTTCCATGGGAAGTTGGGAATGAAACTGGGTAAAAAATTGAAAATGTTTAGGGACATGGAGGCACATGGTATGCCAAAAATATTTGATGATAAGGGAGAGTTGATGAAATTTTCCAAGTGAAAACATGAATTAGAAGGATGGTTTCCTTAGGCTAAAGATATGTGGAGTTAAGTTGATTTCTCCATGCTAAATTCCCATATTGACTTGGTATGGCTGGAGTTGAAATGAGGATGGAAATATTTGTTAGGAAGGCTACAACATTGATTAATGATAGGTACACACAACATAATGACAAAGTGTATATTTTTCTAAGTACACAGTGACCCACTCATGATGAATACAATTCATGTTTGGAGAAGTTTATTGAATAAGTTTTTGTGCATTAATGATAAGGAATCTCATGAGTAATGGATAGAAGAAGAATAATACATAGCTTGAAAAATAGTACAGATTAGGCTTTGGTTGAGGTATTGTATAATATTGTTCTCTTCTTATAAAAAAGGTTGATGACACAAGGGATGATTTGGATGAATTAGTCACTTGCTTTCTATTTTTTTGTGCTCTTTCTCTACTGACTTGACATGGACGTGGTTTATTTTGGTCAATAAGGAGGAAGTTATAAAGCTATTATAACACATGAAAGTTCCTTTTGGAAGGTAGGTCTATCTTCTTCAGTGAGTGGAAATATTCCAGTCTCATACTCTTTCCCCCCAATTGAAAGTGTAAATATAATTGCAAAGGGAATTTTTGTCATGGTGGTCAAATGGGAATATGACAAGTGTACTTCTAGCTTGAAGCTTGTGTTTTCTCCCTTATTCATATAAAAGGGAATTTAGGGCCATTAGTGCGAGTCTCTTGTTGCATTCTGGATCTAAATTATGCAAATGGTGAACATAGAGAGAAAAATTTTGAAGTCTTCATCTTAAGCTTTGAGTCTAGTTAGTGAATTTTGTCAATTGTATGGTTTCTAAGCATATCTAAATGATAATACGAATCTTTGGAGTCTATCGTCTCTCCAAATTTACTCTATATCTGAATTATTAATGAAAACTCTAATCAAGGATCATTTCATTCATCTTCATTGTTATTACACTTTGATGTATGTTTTGATTTTAGCTCTAGTTCAAGGGGTCAGTTAAAATGCTTTGATCAAATCATAAATTTGTATACAAGTTTATTGGATCTGATAATTAGTCATAGAATCCAATTTTTAATTTGTGAATTGCAAAGTTATCTCACATAGATCATGGATGTTTAGGATTGAATTTACCTTACAGTTCAATTTTCTTTAACTCCTAGCCCACATATATGACACTAATCTTAAGTATTGTTTGCATTTTCCATGGTTCAGGTTATCTAATTTGAGAACAACATTCATAAATAATCTTTAATTTATCTACCTTTCATTGTGGTTGGTGTTGTATTGTAAATTCTCAGCTTTAGGTGTTTAATTATTTTAAGGAAGTTCTGATTTCTTGAAGGATTTCATCTACTTAGCTTCTGATGGGAATATATGTGCTTTGTTATACAATGTATCAGTTAAATATTTAGAAGTGTTATGAGATATACATTGTGGGATCACCCTCTCAAGTCTTGTAGAGCCTGAAGTGCAAGAGAAGAAGCATTATAGCTTCATCTTGTTTGTTGGCCATTTATCTCGCAAGTATTTGAGAATTGAGTTTGGCAACCTCATAGGTATTTGGTGAGATCGGATTATGTTGGACTAACCAGGTTATTTAGGAATTGGCACAGGTTATTTAGGAATTGGCATAGATTATTTAGGTATTGGCTCAGGTTATTCAGGATCATTTGAAGGCTCTATTTGAGGTTGCATGTTATAGGTTGTTTGATCATATTTTGATTGATCATTTGCAGGTTCAGTTTGACAAAACAATCATTTCTAAGGTGACTAAGGTTATTTGGTCTTACATTTTACATTTTAATGTGTTTGATTATGCACATTTCTATTGCATATCTCATGGATTTTTGACTTAGAAATATCATTGTGTCAATGGTTTCTACTTGGGTATTATAAGGTGACATTTCTATACAGACCTTACTATGATAATTAACATTGAATGATCATTGAATGTGGTATATATTATGAGCCTGAATTAGTTTCTTTTGGCACATTGTATTGTTGTTTACCTTGGCATATCAGGTGGTTATTTATATTAAAGTCACATGGTAGTGACATCAATAATATATGGTATCATATTCAAAAAACATATTATTGAATTGTTTGATAAAGCCTATTCAAAAGGTTGATAACTTTGGGCTTTATTACAAAGGTAAATAACTTCAAATTGAAATTCACATGGTAGTGACTAAGTTATCAGGCAACATCATCTAAAGGCTTATATTTGATTTTAATCCGAAGGTAAATGTCTTTGATTAAGGTCATGGAAATATGTTTCGATGAGATTAAATAATAAAGTCACAATATACATGTTACTAACACCGACAACATCTATTATTTTTATTGACATGGATATCTTTTGGCTTAAGTCATATTATCGACAACCATCATTGACATTGGGTTAATGATTTATTAGCATAATGTTGTAGGCATTTTTTTTTTACAAACAGTAGCAAACTTCAAATGATTATCATTTTTGATGAAATATTCAAAATAATTGAAGGAAGTTTAGGGAAAAGTTATTATTGTACCAATGTGGAAAACATGTGAAACCCTAGTTCCCACCATGAAGATGTGTTAGCAGATTTTTAAGCTCGATGGTGGAAAAAGATAGAGTGTTGACTAAGGAAGTTGGAAGATAATAGATGAAGATCTTCATTTTGGAAATTTGGAAATGGTTCCTCTGGTTTTTATTTATTTTCATTCCTCCTTAAACAGGTATTAAGGTAAATACAATTTAATGTTTTTTTTGAGGCATTAGTTATGCAAATTCAGTGGTTAATGTTTTTTGAAACCCTTTATTATTTCTGAGCAAACATGTAAAGGGTTAATGCATTCAGTTATTCCAATCTCAAAATTTTGATAAAGATACATGATAAGATATGATTCTTGGAAGAGTTAGTTGAAAAATCTTTAGGTTTTTTCGTTGTAACCCTAACACATGTTGGTTTATAGCTATAAAACTATATACAATGATTATCTTTCTTCTATTTTAAGAAGGATTTTTGGTATCTCTCAGATTGATGACGGTGAAGAGAAATGTTGTGAGACATTAGGATTTATTCTTATAGTGACAAGAAATTGTTTTACTTTGAAAATCCTTTTGAATCTCAAATGTTTTTATAAAAGATGTTGTCAATTATATACAACATTCTTCAATGTGCTTAGTGAGGATATTCATAGTCTTCTATTGACAGTCTAGGACTACAGTTGCATTTCTAAGGTATCGATAGAACACTACCATTATTATTATACATTGTAATGGAGTTGGTGCTCCATTATTTTGTGGGGTTGGTGCTCCTATAGCTTGTCGAGTTGGTGCTCCTGTATGTGAAAGAGTTCGTGCTCTAAGTGAATAAAGGAAAAAAAAATTGAGTGGTTTTTTATTCCCCAAGAGGTTTTTTCCACTTAGGACAAATTCTGTGTTATGTGGTAACTTTATGTGTGTGATCTTTTCTTATCAGTCTGATTTTAACGTGTTCTCAAATTTACAATTATCAATCCTTCATATTTGTCAATGTTATGCCACATTTTGTATCAATCTTTCATATCTGTCAATACACATTTCATGAATAAAAGGCTCTGATTTAAAGTGAGTTGTGATACATGTGAAAGAGTTAAGTTCCACCTCTGTTAATGTTTCATGTTTAATTCATGGTTCATGCAAATACAATATTGTTCATGCACAAGTCAAATTTGTTCTTTGCACTGCCATTTGGTGTTTTGATTTAAAAGTTAAGTTTTCTTCACATACTGTCATATGTTCTCATTGTTCAAAAGTCAACTTACAATCTTGACTTTAAAAAATTTGTGATTTTTTTAAATCACTGATTCACCCCCCTCTCAGTGATTTCAACCTTCCAACACTTTACTTTGTATCTGAATTATTAATGAAAACTTTGATTAGGGATCATTTTATCAATCTTCATTGTCATTACACTTTGATGTATGTTTTGATTTTAGCTCTGGTTCAAGGGGTTAGTTAAAATACTTTGATCAAATCATAAATTTGTATACAGGTTTATTGAATCTGATAAGTAGTCATAGAATTTGATTATTAATTTGTGAATTGCAAAGTAATCTCACATAGATCGTGAATGTTTAGGATTAAATTTACCTTGCAGTTAAATTTTCTTTGACTCCTAGCCCATAGGTATGGCACTGATCTTAAGTATTGTATGCATTTTCCATGGTTTCGGTTATCTAATTTGAGAACAACATTCATAAATAATCTTTAATTGATCTACCTTTTGTTGTGGTCGGTGTTGTATTGTAAATTATCAACTTTAAGTGTTTCATTCTTTTAAGGAAGAGTCAATTTCTTGAAGGATTTGATCTACTTAGCCTCTGATGGGAATATATGTGCTTTGTTATACAATGTATCACTTAATTGTTTAGAAGTGTTAAATAAGATATACATTGTGGGATCACCCTTCTGGGTCTTGTAGAGCCTGAAGTGCAGGAGAAAAAGCATTATAGCTTCATCTCGTTCGTTGGCCAATTATTTCTCAAGTATTTGAGAATTGAGTTTGGCAACCTCATAGGTATTTGGTGAGATTTGATTGATTCTTAAGAAAACACCAACACAACTAAGTCCCTTAACCCTCGAGCTAAGACATGATGGGACCAATCTTTTTATGTGAAATTGAGATATAAGAAAGATGGCTCACTTGAAGACATTTTTTATCTCATTTCGGACCATTAGACAAAAAAGTAGGGAAATGAGAAAGCTATAAATTGAAATGAACCAAAATCTCATGTCTACTCCACTTATGATTTACACATTTTTGTGTCACCCTATACAAAATTATGTGTCCTTCAAGAATTTAATTACACCATACAAAACCAAAATATCAAGCATTTAATTCAATTGTAATTTATAACTATTTGTGTTACTCTCATTGACATGCCTAATACATATTTAAATAATACAATGACTAATTATAATCATAAATAAATTATAACAAGAACACATTTTTTACACCGAAGGCGTCCTATGCTTAATATTTGCAAAGAATTTTACCTCCAACGGTGTAGATTGGTGGACAGGAAATCGCCTGCGATGGAATCCATCCCAACCACTCACCATTTTCGGAGATGGGAGAAATATCTAAGCAGAATTTATTGCAGAGATGGAAAAAAAATATCCAAGCAGCAATTATTGCAGAGATGGAAAAAATATCCGAGCAGCAGTTATTGCAGAAAATAAAAAATTCGACATCCTTGACAACACGACAGAATTAGGTGTTCTCTGCCACCAGACTTCAATAGAATGCCCCAAACGTCTCTTTTCATTTTCTTGTATCGAATTGAAGCTCGAATCTGGTGGTACCTGTAAATTTTCATCTAGTACCTGTATCGAATTGAAGCTTGAATCTGGTACCCGTCTATTTTCATTTTCTTGTATCGAATATTCTTAGACCTAACCTTTGTTTATTGTGAATAGATTGAAGCTGTCGGGAGAATCTAGGTTCATCCCATTTTTCAAATACCTACCGTTGTAGGTTTTTGATCTTTGCACATGTTTTCTCATTGCCATCGTTGATAGCAGGACACATTTTGGCGCCTCTTCCTACTGGAGTGTTGGACCAGTTGTGATTGCTTGCTTTCTAGATTGAAATCTCGGTACTTTCCAGCATTTGAAGGAAGATTCAAAGTCAGTTTTGAGATTTTTACTGGAGTGTTGGACCAGCTGTGATTACTTGCTTTGTAGATTGAAATCTCGTTACTTTCTAGCGTTTGAAGGAAGATTCAAGGTCGGTTTCAAATTTTTTACTTCATTCGAATGTTGTTATTTCTTGTTGGGTATACTATACAGGGTTTGGGAGACTCATATAGGGTGAATTCATTTTGTTATGGCTTGGGCAATTAATCCACTAAGAACCCACTAGACCCTTGAACCAGTCAACCATTCTTGTTTCAAAACACATCTCCCGTGGCAAGTAAAAATTTTCATTTTGTTATGGCTTGGGCAATTAATCCACTAAGAACCCACTAGACCCCTGAACCAGTCAACCATTCTTGTTTCAAAACACATCTCCCGTGGCAAGTAAAAGTTGTAAAATTTAGCAGATCAAATTATTCAGGGACTAAAACCTCATATGCCACTAAATATCTTATGTGCACAATACTATTCATTTTGTTCAGAATATGCTTGTTGGGAAATTCAAAAAATCCAAAAAATTCAAGACATTGTAAACAAATTGATGCAACAACAAAACAACCTTAGTCCGTAGAAAGAGTGCCTCCCATACCCCATAACAAATAGCAGTTAAATGACATCACTAATCCTCATGGCCATGTTCTGTTTTTGATAACCGGTGGCTGCAGGTTTAATACCCATGAACCATGGCGCAAAATCCCATTTAAAATTCTTAAGCATGATTATAATTCAATATCATTTTTTTTCATTTTTCATTAATTGAAAGTGATTATTATAATAAAAATGTGCAAAAAAATTTATGTGTCTATTCTTCCAGAGCAATACATTCAAGATAAAGTATTTCGAGTAACAACAACCATCCTCAAATACAAATTTTCTACAGTAATGATAGTCGTTGCCAAATTTCCATCATAATACACTTGGATTTACATCAATTTAAGTGTATAGTAAGTTGAATAGATATCCAAAGTAAATAAGTTTAGAACATATCCAAAAGCATTCAGAGAACAATCTTTACAAAAAAGAACTAACATACCTAATTGATCACTTTTCAGAGGAGTTTGGACCTCTTTTCTTCCCAAATCCAAGCACTAAGAGATAACAGTTGCATCATCAGTGGACCATTTAGAGTTCTTTAAGAGAAGCATAACTCGACAACCAAAAGAATTAGCTCACACACAAACACCTCAAACATGCATATAAAAAGGAGATGTATTATTAGCAAAATTTGAAGAATAAAAAGTAGCTATAAGGTACAGGAATCACAAGCTTCCTCCTATGATTACTTCCTTGTTAACTTGAAATTCCTTTTGCTCATGTTTTCTCTCTTACTAATGTTATATCGAATAGCTATTGATCATCATGCTTCTATAACATACAAGAATTGAAGCTGGTATTACATTCAATGCAGGTGGGAGAAAAGTGCATGCAGAGGTGCAATCATTTTACACTCCTATAAATATTAAAAAACATTCAATATGTATTGATTTACCATTCTTGAGTGCACATGATCTAATTACCTAGGCTAACTTAGAAAACCGGCCTAGGTAAACTTAACTCACATGGTGAACTTTACACCAAAATCAATTTTCAAACTCACATTCCCTCTCATTTTAATTTTCCATTTCCACTAAAAATTTGAATATATTGCATCATATTATTAGAAGATATAAGCAATTAGAAGTCTGGACACTTAAATAATCATGCATGCATCAACAACCAAAAAGCAAACAATTACAGCTGGGAACTCTATGAATTAATTAGTAGTCTACTTTATGTGACTCTGTTTTGTAATCAAAACTTTTAGCTGGGAGTATACGCTGGGAAATTTAAAAATACAAGCAGAACAAAATATGTAGATACACAATAATAAAAAAAGCAAACAATTCTTCTAATTTTTGGGTCAAATTACAACATATATTCTAAACAAAAAAGCCCTATCTAAATGAAGAAACTCTATTTTGAATCAAATGGCAGTGGCGGTTATGACAGGAGGAGAGCAAGGAAACATCAGAAGGGTGAAGTAGTTGGAATATCTCTATTGTAGGCCTTGAGTAGTTGGAATAGAAGCCTTCCACTGCTACCATTACAGTCCTTATTCAATCTCTTTGAAGAACAGAGCTTAATAATGTTCAGATTTTGTTTTCTTGTTTTAGATTTTTATTTTTTAAAAATGTGTTTAAGATTTAAAAGGGGAGGGGTTTATTTATTTACTCCCCTCATACCAAGAATGGCAGCCTGTAGAATGGAAGCCATTGCTCTACCTGTGTTTTAATGATATAGACCATCAAAAAAGTACAGAAAGCTCCTTACATCACTGACATTGTGTGGGTTTTGAGTAAGTTAAAAGATAAATTCCATTCTTTTCTTGAAATTTTAATAATAAGAGTTATGATTTTTATTTTTATTGGGCCCTACTGAATATTATTTTTAGTTTTTTCCTCTGCTCAAGGAATATTTTATTTTAATTTTTTTCTGATGGCGATGCACAAGAATAGCTTTCCCTTTTTACATTCACTCTCATGTGGAAGTGCAAACATTTTATGTGCCAGGGAACTATAGCTGAGGGTTCAATTGCAATTCAGTTTTTTTACTGCATCTATTTTAATGCCTATGTTTTTTAAAGATAGGTGCAAGTATTTTGCCTAAATTTGGTGGCACAGATTATTAGAGACAAAACTCTTTGCATATGATTTTGATACTCATTAGTGAAATCACTGCTGTAATTATAGTAATCCAACATGTGATGCTTCTGATTTTTCATCTGCAGTCCTTCATGCCTCATCTTTCTGTTTTTTTGTTGTTGTACTCAATTCATATGAGTTCAATTCTTTTAGAAATTAACAACAACAAAGACTTTATAGTTTACAGTTACATTAAAATGCATGTCTTGGGGAATAACGGATTCATAGAAGGCCTTAGGGTTAGTTTCTATGCACCCATTTTTTTTACTCCTAAATAATATCAGTTTTGTTAAATTGTAGGGGTTAAATTCTTGCATTGAAAAATGGAAAACTAGAAGTGATTTTTTTGTGTCACTCGAAGCTTCTATGGATTTGAAAAGAGGATTGCTATACATATGGATTGACTTCTGCCTCAAGAATTTCTATGGGAACACTTGCACAAAGAAAGCTATTTTACTTTTAATAAAATAATGCAAAATTTTCATGTAAATTCTTTGTTTGGTCATGCTCCCATATCAATTGGAAGATCTTCTATTGTTTACAAACTCAGTAGCAAATATTTATGCATGCATGACTATGCTCAAACATTCAGATACTATGGTAACCAACCTGGCTAAATTGTTAAAGTTTTGATGATTCAAAATGTGTCTGCTCTTAACTTGATGTTCTTGATATTTCAATATCCTTTATAATTTTAGCGACATGCTATTCTCTTATGATATTTGGAATTGTTCTCTGTGTTAATGGTGCAGTCTAAGTATAGTTCGAAATCTGCTCCCCATGATTGATGTTCGAGTTTGGAATAGTGATCAATTTCATCATGTTAGTAAGACCTTAAAAGCATTATATAATTACTTTAATTTTACACAAGAAAAGCTTTATTCCTCTCAGCTTTCATATGCTATGTTTACATATTTTTTAGTAAGAACTTAAAAGCATTATATAATTACTTTAATTTTCCACAAGAAAAGCATTATTCCTCTCAGCTTTCATATGTTATGTTTACAATCCAAAATCCTCTTCTTTTCCAATTGTTGTATTTAAGAATACATACGTTGGTATATTCAAGAAATTGTTGTAACCTAAGGTTTGATGGCAGGATTTTTTTTTCCATGCAGTTAAAGGTGGCATGCCCTAGATAATGATGAGTAGTGACCACTATTGATTTTGATATGGCAGATCCATCTTCAAATTTGATAGAAATTGTGTATTTGAAGTTTAACATTATCCAAGATCATCTTTATTTTTCCAAATCCATATGAGAATACATATAACTTTAGATTTGGTGGCAGTGCTCTTTTTTGTATGCAATTTTAAGTGGTACTCAAATCACTTGCTTTGTGTTATTACAATGTTGGTTTTTGTTTCAAGAGGACTATATTACTTTTTATTGCTATTTAAATAGTACTCAAATCAATATAATTACTGTTTATTATTTAATGTCTTAAAGGCTACAAAATATTAGACTCATTATGATTTCACCTCCCAGGTATTTGGTAGCTTTTGCCTGCATTAAGTAGCTTTAAGCTTAAACTTGTCCAAAATTCTTTTCCCAGTTCCACATAACAAAACCAAATTACTCAAATAGCTTATCATTAGACTCATTATTCAAATTGTGATATGGTGTCAACAAATGAATATTCAGAATGAATTAGTTCACCAGCATGACAAAAACAAAGAAAACTTTATGTACGCACAGAAATCCAATAGACTGCTCACCCTTGAATTGTCTTAATCTCACATTGCTCACTACATAGTACCATACAGAATGGCATACAACATAAGACAAATTGAGACTCTAATAATGCTTCTTCTGACCAGAAAAGTTGTATAAACAGAACAATGCAATGTTACACGTAACCAATACAAATTGTCAACTCTTGCTAAATCAGTTGTAAAAACAGCACAATGAAATGTCAAAGAAGACGACACACCATCTAGTGGGAGGCATAATTGCTTTTATAAATAGTATTTTCTCTACCCATAAGGTGGTTATTGACTAAGAATCAACAATAGAAACTTTTTAAACTCAACACAAAGTTCACAATATTCTCTTCGGCGTACCCATTGCACCCCAAAGGTGCGATTGCTAGTAAATAATACAATGACTAACTATTTGTGTTACACCACTTAAAGCTACCCATTACATTTTAAAACACTATTAAAACTAATAATCACAGCTTAATTTTATTACTTGTTAATAATTATTGTCTAACATTGTGCTTGCAAAACAAGAGTTAGGAGGCTAACATTCCCGCGTAGACTTTGACCCCAGGTAACCGGCAAAAACAAAATAGAGAATATTGTTTATTTTCAATTCATTAATCAATACTGTCAGACGTAGACGTTGCCTCTAGTCAGATTCTTTGCATTTTGATCAACGCCAATTCCGTGTCTCAATGGAATTTCATTTAGTGCAAAAGAGATTTGTGTAGAAAAAACCTTGTCATTTATGAGACCCATTATTGCGAAAACATTCCGAGACAGTTGTATAATGGGCTAAACAGACCATCGTTCAACTTTTTAATCGCAGCCGTCGAAGATGCGACAATGGCGACTGAGCATTCACGTCGGCAAATTTGACTTACCATAGCAGTCTGATCCGCAAGCGTACACCATGTCTAAAGATTTTATCAGCCTGGTCAAGAATACGTAGAAATTAAAACTGATTTGATTTAAAATTAAACTTCCCTCCGACTTTTTCTTCTTCACCATTTACCAGCGTAGACTTTGTTCCGCAAGTGGCCGACAAAAACAAAAGACTTTTGATCACTGCACATGCCTTCGCAGCTTTATAATCATCACATTTTAGAGAACATACACACCATTTACTTGTTTTTGAGTTCAGTAGAGATGAAGATGGCTTTGGTAGTTTCTGCCCTCCTACTCTTGTTTCTCCCTGCGCTGCCTTGTTTCCATTCCTCTTCTGAACAAGAAGCTCTGCTAGCTTTTAAGCGTTCCCTCTCCAGTGACCCTCGCAATTCCTTGCTTCATTGGTCTCCGCGTCATTCCTTTTGCAATTGGACTAGGATTGTCTGCTATTCTCGCCATCAGCACGTGCTTTCTTTGAAACTTACTGGTATGTCTTTACTTGGACCTATCTCTCCTTTCCTTGGCAATCTCTCTTTTCTTAGGGTACTTGATCTTTCCAAAAATAACCTCATAGGCACAATTCCACCCTCCCTAGCAAACCTATCCTCTTTAACCGACTTGGACTTGTCAAACAACATACTCCATGGTAGTATTCCTACTGAATTGGGTATGCTCACTCAACTCCAAAAACTTTATCTTTATCGAAATAACCTCACAGGGACAATCCCACCCTCCCTAGGAAACCTATCCTCTTTAACCGACTTGGACTTGTCAGAAAACATACTCCATGGTAGTATTCCTACTGAATTAGGTATGCTCACTCAACTCAAAATACTTTATCTTTGGAAAAACAACCTCACAGGCACAATCCCACCCTCCCTAGGAAACCTATCCTCTTTAACCAACTTGTATTTTTCAAACAACATACTCCATGGTAGTATTCCTACTGAATTGGGTATGCTCACTCAACTCAAAATACTTTATCTTTGGAAAAACAACCTCACAGGCACAATCCCACCCTCCCTAGGAAACCTATCCTCTTTAACCAACTTGTATTTTTCAAACAACATACTCCATGGTAGTATTCCTACTGAATTGGGTATGCTCACTCAACTCAAAATACTTTATCTTTGGAAAAACAACCTCACAGGCACAATCCCACCCTCCCTAGGAAACCTATCCTCTTTAACCGAGTTGGATTTGTCAAACAACATACTCCATGGTAGTATTCCTACTGAATTGGGTATGCTCACTCAACTCAAATTACTTCATCTTCGCGGAAACAACCTCACAGGCACAATCCCACCCTCCCTAGGAAACCTATCCTCTTTAACCGACTTGGGGATGGGTGACAACAAACTCCATGGTAGTATTCCTACTGAATTGGGTATGGTCACTCAACTCAAAATGCTTTATCTTTGGGGAAACAACCTCACAGGCACAATCCCACCCTCCCTAGGAAAACTATCCTCTTTAATTGACTTGGAGATGAGTGACAATAGACTCCCTGGTAGTATTCCTCTTGAATTGGGTATGCTTACTCAACTCAAAATGCTTTATCTTTGGGGAAACAACCTCACAGGCACAATCCCACCCTCCCTAGGAAACCTATCCTCTTTAACCGTGTTGGATTTGTCAAACAACATACTCCATGGTAGTATTCCTACTGAATTGGGTATGCTCACTCAACTCAAAATACTTTATCTTTGGGGAGACAACCTCACAGGCACAATCCCACCCTCCCTAGGAAACCTATCCTCTTTAACCGACTTGGCGTTGGAAAACAACATACTCCATGGTAGTATTCCTACTGAATTGGGTATGCTCACTCAACTCCAAAAACTTTATCTTGGGGGAAACAACCTCACAGGCACAATCACACCTTTCCTAGGAAACTTTTCTTCTTTAATTGTATTGTATTTGGCAAGAAATATACTCCATGGTCATATACCTATTGAACTCGGCATGCTCACTCAACTCAAAAAACTTTATCTCAATGAGAATAACTTGACGGGAGTGATTCCATTTTAGGTTTGGAAAACTATCAAAGTTACAAAATTGATTCAAGGGAAAACCAACTCATTGGAGAATCCTAAGCTCTAGATAATCTTGATGATCTCCCATGACTAAAGCATCTTTCACTTGATTACATTATACTAGCCGAACATTGGAGGAGGTGGAATTATCTCATAATAGGCTAAGGGGAACTATATAATGTGTAGCCAAACTCTTTAGATTTAAAGATGGTTTGTAATTTTTAGCCATTTATAAGGAAAACACTATTATTGGCTTATATATGTAGAGAAATAGAAAGAAAATACAAAAGGAAAAAAAGGATATTATTTTTATTCTTGAAATTATCTTCATTCCTCTTTACAAAAGACTATTTAGATTTGTAATATTTTCTAAATCTTATCTCCAAGCTTGTGATAACACATCTACTAATTTATTTGTCTATTAACTTATCTCAAACATGACATTGATGGTTTGTTGTAAAGGAATTGAATCCATATTTATCATAGCCTTAGAAGGTCCTATATTTGTGAAACATGTTTATATCAAAATATTGGATATGGATTATATCTTCTATTTTTTGGCATATGGAGAATCTATTGAAAGAAATGGTTGTCAATGTAGTCTAAAGGGAACAATGCTCATGTTGGATTATTTTCTTATGTTGATATTCATTGTCAATTCTTACACTTCAAACTAATTATTGGTCAAGAAAGGTTGATTATAAATTATTTAATGGAAAAATGGCCATGGCTAAGTAGGGTGCAAGAGAAATTAATTGCAATGGTGGCAAGGGATTCCAACACTTTGTGTTTACCACTTTTTCAATTTTTCTTATGCATGCCATCAAAATTTATCCAACACCATTTTTGAAGTAAAATCGTTTTCTTAAAGTGAAACAAGGAATGTGATCTATAGGTACACTAGTAATTTGTGCATATCGTAAGCTACATGCAAACATTATTGTTCAATGAACAACCAATTCAAATTTTATAAATAAATGAATTTAAGATATAAGACCATTATAATATAAATTGTTCTTTAAATTTAATTTTTTCATATTATCTAAATATCTTGGGAAGAATATTTTTTGTCTACTTATTATTTCTAATTTTAAAAGATGAAAAATAATTAGAGAAATTAATTGGAATCAAATGATTTAACTAAATGAAGGGATTAGAGATCTATAACTATCTTTTGTGTCAAAAATCTAACTAGAAAACAAATAAACACTTTCAAAGTACAACAAAACATAAAATAAATATTTTTTTGTTTATGCAAGATTTTTCAGCTTATAGATGCTCCTGCATGATTCACTTAGCAAATATTATGCTCACATTTTATAGGATCTTTGTCAATGTTGTTTATATTTTTTTTAGATAAATTAGCAAACACTCCAACCTATTATCTTATATTATATAAGAATTTTTAATTAAGAATTAAAGAAAGAATTGCTTGTTAATGCAACATTTCAAATTCTTAAATTTTTAAATGAAAAGATTCAATTTTACTCTCTTTTAATTATTAATAATTTTATAGGTTGAACCCCATGTTTATATCACCCCAACATATGGAAGTCATGGCTTTTAGGTCAACACTTCATGTTATAGGATTTTCCTCAAAATACTAAAGTACTAAATATGTTAAAGTTATAGGAAATAAAATCTCATTCATATTCTTGTTTTAATATTTATATGGTCAAAAAATTAATTTGGAACCATATAGAAAAAAAATCTCTTTATTTTCTTAAGTAGCCTAACATCACAACTCTAGGATTAATTAGCTACATGGATATGAGTTCAAAAATGACGAGATCAACCCTTTTATGCGACTAACACTTGTATGAACCAAAAACAAGAGACAATATCAACCTGGTGAAGAATAGATAGAAACTAGCAATTGCACTTGTGTGTGCAATGGGTACATTGAAGAGCTTTAATTTGAAAAGAGTAAAGGAAATAGAAATTGGAGGATAAAAATGTTTTATACTAGTGTTTTGTCTAAATTTTATATACATAGAAATTGCTGATGTTTTGAAGGAAGCATGATAGTGCAAGGTACATGCCAAACAATGATTTTAAATTTGAGAATATAATAGTTTAAGAAGAAGGTAAGGATTATTGCAGTTCTACAAAAGCATGTTTTGTATTAACATAAACATAAATATGAAATTCATAGCAAAACAAACATATAATGGTAAATATTGCTATTTGGAGGATTTTACAATTCCAATTCCTTCTCATAGAAGTAAAAATGTAACCTATATTATTTTATGGTCTAGTACCGTCATTTGGCTGATTTTACAATTTGAAAAGTTTGAATGTAATTTGCAACTTTATCAGGTAAAGATCCTCCATTTATTATTAAAAAAGGGGTAAGAATAAAAAGAACCATTCAAAAACTTCTAGTTGGAAAACTATAGGAAAAGTTGCTTGTAAAGCACTGTAAAATATGTGTATAAGAAATTTACAAAAATATTATATAGTTTATCTATTTTTCCCAAAGCACAAATAAAGTGAATTATGTTTTTAGTACTATCCCAGCAAGAACCAGTAGAAAATTATATGAATGAACATTTAATGCTTGTAGCATATGACAAAATTTTGTATGGAGTATACTTGTACTCTGACACTTTCACCCAACCACCTATTGTTCATTCTCTTAAGTTGCTTGCTTGTTAGCACTTGTAACATTGTTCCTGCATCAAACAATAACTACAATGATTGTAGCATTTCTAGAAAATGGATTTGTTGAAATGAATTTAGAAACTTTGAAGCAAATGTAATTGGCGGGTGTAAAGCAAAACTCTAGAACCTTTCAAGAAAATTGTAACTTTGAAGTAATTGTAAGTTTGAAGTAAAAGATCTCATCTGAAGTATTCTTGAGTCAATATTTTTTTTCAAAAAAATGCAAGATGATTGAAAGAATTATATAGAAGCATTTTATTTGTGCAAACAATATATCTAGGTACAATAGATTTGTATGTAGTACTATACACAGTAAGTTGTTTTGATTTATATAATTGCAAGTCTAAAATCCACAGTAAAACTATAATTTGAAAAATATTTATTTTCCAATTACATTTCGATGAAAGTATCTTCGTACAAATTACATTTGGTGAAAGTATCTTCTTAATTGAAAAGTTTTGATTTAGTTGTGTTTCAATGGATGTAAGGGAATGCATAATTGCTAAATGTTGTACCATTAGATATTCTTTCCAGAATGATACTCAATTTGAATACATTTGAAGTATTCCAAGGAAAAATAAATTTACATAGCAATACCTACCGAGCTCCTATATTGACAAATAGAAATTTATGTACCTCATAATAAGAAACATACACTAAAAATATTGGGATTGAAAATTATCTCAATAAACAAAATGTGTATTTCAGAGCATTAAAAGTTTACAGAGGATTTTCTACCAGCCCATTAGTAACTATGTATAGAAATTTGTTTGTCATAATAACATAATTGTAGAAACATATGTTCATTTGGAGTATGGAATTTGAGGAGGATACATTGCCAATGATATGAATTGCCAAAGATATTGTGTGTACAAAAACCATTAAAAAAAGTATAGGGTATTTTTTAATTACATATCGGTGCAACATCTTCTATAGAACCTACAATGAAAAATATTTGAAAAAATAAAACTTGACAACAAATGATACTTAAAGGTCTCTTGGGTAGGGCGAGGGCCCTAGCTCGGTTGGCTAAGTAATTCTGTTGCGGCTCTGCTGGTCACGAGTTCTAGTCTCCCCCGTCCCGTGGTACCGGAGGGCGTGTCGCGCCAGCGCCGCCGGTCACGTTAAAAAGTTTACCAGGCGCACTGCAATTTATAGGGGGTCGTGCTACCCAATTCCTGCAGTCTAAAAAAAAAAAAAAAGAAGGTCTCTTGGGTAGAAATCTTCATATGTAAACAAGCATTTAAAAAGTAAGAGGAAAGTTTAAGTTGAAATAATGAAAACAAATATGTTGTTAATATTGGGACTACAGGTTGTTAAGGTTAAGTTGGAAAGAACTGATTATTGTAGGTGTTGCACTAGTGTTATAATGTTGATCATATTTAAGCTCCCTTAGGAAATTGCACAATCCTTCAAGTTTTGTGCAGCTAGCTTGGTAAGTTGACACTACTTCCTGAATCACTTTGACATCCAAATATTTGATAGGACTTGCTGTCTGACTTGCAAGTTTGAGTTTGTTAAGGATGTTGATGCAACTATTAGATACAGTTGCAGAGAGATGTTGAACAGTTGTATGAAGATAATTAGGTTTATGATGATGACTTTGATACAGCTGGTTTTGGGTGCATAGGAATGGAGGGGCTTGGTTGTATAGGAGTATACTCACGTGTAGCCATGACCTGACATGTGTGGATGAAATATACATACAAGTTGAAGTACAACATTAGAAGGGAAGTAGGTGAATGAAAGAGAAAAAGGTGGAAAGTAATTACAAAGGAATTAACAAATTAAATAGATTAAACAAACAAATTATGTAAAGAAAATGTTTCAAATAATTAAATAGAAAATATTTATGAGGAAATTAATCTATATATGAATTTGGTATTTCCATTATACATGCCAAAAGAAAATTGTACGTGGAAAATAGAAATGTATGCACAATGTGGAAGTGTAGATAAGGTAGATGAATTGGTAAACATTTTTTGAGCAGACATAATAGTACGTAGTGAAGGAGTTGCATAAAAAGGAATTTGTAAATAAGCATTGTGTAGATAGAGGATTATAGTAGACACATTTGGAGAAACTAACCTTGTAGATATTTTTAGAATGAGTGCTTGTTCAAGAGTTTATTTCAGACAATTCCAATAAGCGTTTCTCCTCTTGCTTCCAACGCACTACATATGGACTATGTGCCATTCATGCATATCTTTGGAATGTGAAGGATGGGTTGATACGCAAGCCTAATAGTGCATGAACTCTAGAAAAAGCTGTGAATGTAAGGCATTGCAAGTCTATGTTGTTGATGTCGATAGTTTCCTTTTCTAGTGTAAGGCCTTGTGATTTTTGGATCATTAAAGCCCATGCCATTTTTAGGGAGATTTGATGACGAATTCCATGTCTCATAGGGGAAATAGGGAAATTTTTTTGGATTATTGACATCCCAAGCAAGACCTATGTAATTTTAGAACTGAACTACAACAAACAATGGAAGCGAAGGTGAATTTTCATCATCCTTGTAGACTATACCTTGGACTTGCCCAAGTGCACCATTGGCAAGGTCTATTTCCACCCATAAATTTGAACATAACATTACCTCTTTTTGAACACACAAAAGGACCTTTGATTGTAGTTGTTCTTCATCAGGATTGGAGCATGGTGACCCCCAAAGTTTCTCTGTAGTTGACAAGGCAATAGGTGTTGCAAAAGATAACATTTGATGGTTATGAAGTGAGACCATTTCATTTGTTGAAAAAAGGTGTGTTGAGGATAAGAGCTCTACTTGTTCTATAGCGGCCATTGATGTGCTTGAGCATGACATTAGAACTTAAAAATCTTCCATTATTGGTTCTACATTTGACAAATTGGAGATGATAGTACATAAGGTAACTTGTGTTGGAGCATCACTAATATGATGAAATATATTTCTTAGTGTTACAACTATGGTGAAGCTGGGCCATAGAGAACCACCGTATGAGGTTGAGGCATACATAAGAATACCCTTGACTGGTGGAAGTTGGCCAAGGTCACCAAAGAGCATGATAGATCGACCTTTGAATGGGAATTAGTTGTGGTTGGGGAATGCTTCACGTAGTCTCATGCAAATTCTTTGAAGCAACATAAGTCCAATGAAGTTCATTTCATCTATTAAAATGTAGCGAATGCAATACATTTTTTCTTGGAAGCTTGCTAGTGTTTGGCCTTGCAGGGGAAATATCTTTGATAGGTACCCATAGGGCTAAGTGGATAGTTGATGCTTGGATGTTGAATGCTGCTACACTTGTAGTTGCAAGAACTAGTAATGGTGAAGGGCCATTTTGTGATGAATTATGGATTGTAGATTGGATGGATTTTATTAGGTACAATATACCTATTCTAGCAGTTCCATGAACAATCAATTTAAAAGGAGTTTTGAAAGTACTTTCATTTAGATGTGTGAAAACTATATCAAATTATTTTTGTTGTTCGACGGAGAGGTCAAAGTGGTAGGGTGAGTGGAAATATGGGGGACATCAAATGTTGGATGATTGGATTGTATGTAGGTAATAGCATAGATTTTTTGGTGTGGATTGAGTTGGGAAGAAGCCCAATCATGGTGCAAGTCAATGTCATAGTGACCAAGCATATCTAGTTCATAAAAGTGAAAAGGAATGCTTGGGTAGAGGCTTGATAGAACTTTCCATTCAAATGAGTTATTTTCTTTCATTTTTCCTTCTTGAATAATAGAGGAAGTAGAATTAGTTTCTTTAGAAGGCTTTGATGGTGTGTGGAGCACATGGCAAGGATGGTAACTAGATGCAAAAATATCCCACTATTCTATAATAGGAGTGGTTGACAAAGTGAATTCATTGCAAATACTATGAAACAGTTTGTATAGTAGTAGCTCACTCCAACAAAATGCTTCAAAGCAGTTGTTGTCTCTTGCAGGGATGGAGATGAAGTGTGGCGAGACACAAACAATGGATTTAATGGACTGCTCTTTCCATTGACAGTGCTTTCGAGAAGCCTTGTAGGTCCATTGTTGGGTGAGCTCAAGAAGTGAAAAAGCCTCTAAATGTATTGGAAAAACCATGTAAGTGTCAATTCTATTTGAGGAGGTGGTGGTTGATTCAGATGAGAGGAAGACCCATTGAAAGTTTCTTTAGTTCACATTTAAAGAGACAAAAGTTTGGCTAGATAGGATGAGTTGAAGTTTTAGTAGGTGGTGGCAAGTTTCTCCGTCTCTAATATCACAGTCCACTAGTGTATCAGCAAGCATTTTTTTGAAAGTTAATGGGGCGGGCTTGCCAGATTCTATATTGGTAGAAATATGAGATAGCATTTCATTGTATGTTTTTGACTTGTTTTTAACTTTTGTTGCATATTTTGCAATATACATTTCATGGTATGTTTCTGACTTGTTTTTAGCTTTTTTTGCATATTTTGCAATATACTTGAGGACTACGTGGATAGAGATAATAGGTTGGAAGTCAGTATTAGCTCTCCAAATGGAGAGGATGGAAGGGTTGAGTAGATTTAAGTGGTTTTCATTTCGAGTAGTGGTGAATTTCAGCTTGCCAACTTCATCAATTGCAAGGGTAGAAAGATCTTGAATGGCCCAAGGGGCTTTGTACCAAAATTGTAGGGATTGGCCTTTTTTCCAAAGGCATGTTTGCAAGGTACAAATTGTATGATGTTGAACATAATTGACCAGTTCAGTGTAGTCAATGAGAGGGTTGGATTACAAAATATTTATACTTTCCATTAAACATGGGTCATCGCCAAGAGATCAATGAATTGCTTGGTTCCATGATAGTAGTGCTCGAGGGTTCCAAGCATAGAGATGCCTTTCAATGTATTGAAGGGCATTTTGTATTGATTGAAGGTTATTCCATTAGAGTTTCCCAATATCAGGTGCTTCTGCTAGCCAAAGGAAACCATGAATATGTGTAGATCCTCTGTGTTTCCATTCATACCTGGTGGATTTATTTGTTTAGAAAGTATTTTAATGGTATCCAATTGAATTGAATGAGGGTAGTGAAAAATATACTTGTACCAGTAGTTGGTTGTTCCAAGTAGTTTCCCCAAAACCTCTTCATAGAATGCACTGAATCTATGGTACATATAGTGTGTAGCTAGGCGTGGATTCCAAACAATGTTTTTTATCCTCCATTTATAAGTGGCTTATAGATTTGAATGTGTAGTTGGTGGCATGATATTGTGCAGGTCTGGGCATTTTGTGTCAGCTATACCAAGGGAGAAGAATAGTAATGGGCAGCCAACTTGAGTAATAATATCAGAGAGCTCCCCTCTACAATGGTTCCAAAAAGGGATGTTCCTCACATTGATGATCCAAAGCGTATGGGTTGTTCAACAAGTTTTTCATTTGGTAGTTCCTTTAATCGTTGACAAAGATCATAAATTGTTGTTGGAAAGCATGTATCAATGTGCTTATGAACGAATACAGATGTTGTGGCTTGGATACGATGGTGCATAATAATATTGAATATGAAGTACCTGAAGCGAGGGTGTTGGATAAACCTATTATCAAAGTACCTGAGAAAGTGGAGAACATATTCATGTAACTTAACTTATTGCATGCATTGTTGTTTGAATGCAACTATGCCTTTTGGAAACAAAGTGGGGAAAGGCATAACGAACAATCCTTTAGTGGTGTACTCATTGATGGGAGATGGTGAAATGGGTGGCCAGTCCATAGACAAGGTTGGTAATCCTTGAACTAGTTGCAATATAGAGTGAAATTATTCAACTTCTCTACATGCTGATGGAAGGTTAGCTACAAAGGAAGTTGAGTGGTGAATGTCCTCTTCAGAAGGTTCGGAGGTTGTAGCATTTCTATCCATAGATCTTGTAGATGTTGGGCTACTAATTGTGCTTGTTACAGATAGGAGGTTGGTAATGTTAGTGGAAGTAATTGGTAGACCAACTAATGCAACCTCATCTAAGTGAACATTATGGTAATATGGATCGTGCAAGGTTTTATAATGTAGTGCCTCATAAACATGCCCTCTACTCACGTAGAAGCTATAGTCTTGTTGGCCAATGTTTTTTCTATTAACTAATAGGATGTCTAATTCATCAATACATCTAGGAAAGTGGATGGAAATCACAAATATATCTTGAGGAAACCAAATAGTGTGGCCAATATATTTTATCTTCCCACCCTTTACATAGGTAACTTGAAGGATAGGGCTAACCCTAGCTATTAACATCTCTTCAACTTGAGTAAGGTTTTTTAAACATAGAGGTTGCTCCCCAAGTTCCATGTTATTCCATGCTGAGAAGTGATGGCCATTGTTTTCAGCTACACATCTAGGACAAGTAGACAATCCATATAATTGTTTTGTCTTAATACTTGGATATTGTTCCATGTAGACTAGACAAGTTGACATGTTTGCAAGTCTATCTAGCATAGAATGAAAAGAATTTCTTGCAGAAAAAAAAATTGATTAAAAATTGGAGGTTGATGGTTTTGGGCAAGGCAAGTGGAGGAGGGAAGTGTAGATGTGGAGGTGCCAGCAAGGGTGCTATGTGCGATTTCGCATCTTCTTCTATGACGATGTCTTTTCATCCATGGTAGCAGGTGCATTTTTGTTGGTTACGATAAGCTCACTTAGCTTGCAAGTTTGGATTTTCCAAAACTAATTACATCGAGTAGTAGGTAATAAAATTGATTGGAAGTAAATCATTGGGAAAATTACGAAAGAACAAGATTGTAAGTCATCATAAGTTTACATAGAAGGTGCAACATTAATGGGGATAACATCATGAAAGCTTGGAGTAATAAATGTTCTAAAATGGATAGATTAAATAATCAAGATAATGTGTAAACTAAATATATTGAGTAGATGACAATAACATCATTTTGAACAATAAGAGTTGGGAATAATGTAATGTTTGTTTTAAGAATTTTTGGTATTACATGTTTGAAACTTGAAATGGATATGAAAGTGTACATAAGTTGAATTCTTTCCAAAGCAATTGCAAGTATGCTAAAAGATTTAGAATTATAATTCTTCACTAAATTAAACCATTAAATTTTGTTCTTCATATATTGCAACTAGATGTGAGATTAAATGTAAAAGGCGTAAGAGTAAATTCTACAGATATTACATAGTAGAGTGGTTTGCAATTCAAAAAATGGGTATATATATATATATATATATATAAAAGTTTTTTTTAATTGTTTTTTGTGCTTACAAATATGCACAATTGCACATGACATGACAAGTGTAATTTAGAAGCATGTAGTAGAAGAGCTAAGCATTTTTAATAGTTGTGGTAACAATTCTTTGTGCTTCACAATCGTCGAAAGTATTAGATTGGATGGTAAATGCTAGCAGAAACTCACAGTTGACATCTATGTCTAGAATTGTGCTCGTTGCATCTGGTTTTGCTAGTAGGAGTTGGAAATCTTTTGCACAAACTCCTAACAACATTGTTGCTACTTCTTCAAATGAAATAGCATTAAGAAGATGGCATGTACCATATTTCAAGTCCATGTTTAGCATGCAGGTTAAATCACGTGTATCAATCTCTGCATAACACTTGGGGCATTTAAATGCACCCGAGGTAATCTAGAGGACCTTTTTCTTACACCTTTTGCATTCCACCATGTGAGGGCATGACAGGTAGTAGAATTTTTCTAAGTTGGAATTGGTTTTTCAAGTTTTTGGGTCAACAAATGGGTCTTTGAGAGGGAAACACAAGGTTGGGCAATCCTTGTAGTGGTATACCAAGTCTGCAATGTTGAGGCTTCAACCAAGTTCAGATTGATTACAATGATTGTTGGGAAGATAGTATCTATATATTTTCTAAACCATGAGGTGATATGACCACTTTTAATCAAAATAATTCATGGGTTGGGTTCTAGAGGAAGGTGAGCTAGTTGTTTCCCAACAATTTGGCAATGGCTACCCCAAAGTGTGATTTCAATAGTATGGCTTGACATGTCCATGATTGTAGTTGTACACTTTGTTGTTTTAGTTCCATCCCTCTTATGAATGGTTGATGTATTAGAGATAGATAGAACAATACCAATTATATCTACAAGGGAATTAATAGGAAATGACATTAATGATTCAATGCTTTTGATATTGTAGTTGTGTGTTGGTATAGTGGAGTCTATACCAGTGAATGGAGTTATGGTTGAGGAGCTGTGGAGGAAAATTTCATAAAGGTTTGTGCCACTACTATATTTTGTGTTCCTAACTTTGATGCGGTCATTGGAGATGACATATGTACTATTGGTCTCGATGACATGGTAGAACTTGTCTAGAAGTTCATTAAAGTAGGTAACATGTATCTTAGACCCTGCTTTATTTACAAAATTGAACCCAAAGACTTTCCCATCATTAGTATAATTTTTGTACTCATGAATTGGACTTTTAGCAAGGGCGTTCCCTTGAATGGACCAATGCTTATGGTTTAGATGTCTCATCAAATGAAGCGGTGGGAGATTGAGTGGTGGCCAATGGCCCCTGAGAGCTAATAGAGGGTGTACAAATTGTAGCTTGATGAATAGCAATTGGATCTCCAATTATTGATGCATTTTTTGTTAGTACTTCCAGGGTATGAATTATGATAGCCCTGCAATGAAAGGATAATTTGATAGTGAATGAAATGTACAAGCTTTATCAAAACCAAATATAAATTATAAGGTAATTATGTACGTACATGAATTTGTGAAATTTTTTTGCAAATGAATTCTTTGAGGTGGACAATGGAACCTTTGACTAAAGCCTCCTCCATGATAATCTCATTGAATTGAGTGGTTAGCAATGCAGGATGTGTGTGTGTCCCATCTGACAATTGTATATCAAACTTGACAAGTGTAGCTTGAGCTTGGTCAATGGTATCGATAGATGTAACTTGTAGAAAAGGATCTACATTAGGCATACTAGATAGGATGTTGGCAATGGCATTTGTAGTTAATGTAGGCATGACGATGTTGGAAGACATTTGAAGCAATTGACCTATAGGACAATTGAGTGTAGAGAATTTAGACAATAAAGAAATTTTATAGTAGTAATTTTGAAGTGCAAAATGGTTTGTACAATATTTCTTATGAGTACAACTTGCAATAGCTTAGTAAGGTGAAATAATTGAATTACTTGGGGTTGGTGGAAACAACAGGGTGGATGTTTTGGGCCTTATTTCGTTTATGGGTAAGCTAAATTATTTATATATGTTTATTGTTTATATATTATATAGTGTAAAATATAATATAGTATATAAGGGCATGTGCAAGATCATCATGGAAAAAATAGGCCCTTAAGTGGCAAAAAATTCAAAAAAATAGAGTTAGGAAACTTGACATAAAAATTTGAATAAGTTATCTATATTATTTAAAAAATGTGTAAGAATACAATCTATAGCAAATTGAATGTAGTTTCTAAACTGCTAGGTTTATTCAAAAGAGAAAATCTATATGGTAAAAATTTGAAATTTCAATAGTAGTAAATTTCAGGGAAAAAATAAGAAGTAGTTATTTGACCACCCTAACCACAATAAAATGATAATTTTTTTTCTAAGATTTTAGATATAGGTAGAGGACTCATGTCCCGATGTGATGCATATTTTCTTGTAAATTTTTTCCAAGTAAATAATTAATTATGAATTTTTTATTACAACTTTTAAAAAATATTAAAACTTGTATGTCCACCACCTTAACTTGGTCAAAACTTAATGAAATTCAAATTTTATTTTTTAATCCTATAGTATGCAAAGAGACGATGTTTTGATTCAAAAAATGTGATGTTTTGAAAGCTATAGATGTTTTTCAATCAACCTACCAATCGGACTTTAGTCTTAATTCAAATAGAAAATAAATAATATTTATTTATTAAATTCAAAATAAAGCATAATTTATATTGGTGAAAATATAAGAATCTCCTTTAAAAACCCTTTTCATTTCATCAATTTTGGGTAAAAAAAAAGTCGTCAGCCACATACCCTATATATACCCATCATATGTCCACTTTTTGGCCCATCATGACCTTGCACATACCCATAATATAAATATAAATTTAATAAAAAAATAATATTATAAATATAAATATAACTAGCATACCTGTATTAATATATAATATATGTAAAACACGTCGAGTTATCTTTATCGAGATGCTTATTTAATTGAGAAAAATGCTTACATCCTAATGAATATGAATTTTAAAAGCAATCGATTTGATTTCATTATTTAATCCAATTCCCATATATAAGGGTACACATTCAATTTTGAAATCATACCAATTTGGATATAACAACAATCAACAAAGAACAACAAATTGAAATTCAGAAATTTTCATCAATCATTAGACTTAGTATTGACACCATCAAAGAACAATATCATGTCAAAATGGCATTCATTAACTTAGATATATCCACTATTTTTTTTTCAAATGTTTGAATACATTGTTAACATTATATACATTCAAACATTTGAATGCCATGAAACCTATAGCTTTGCAATTGAATCTAATAAAGCTTTTCTCTTAGATGAATAATCAAACTTTGATGTTTTTATGATTGTGCATTTAATCCTCTATTCATCATTATAAGCCTCTCTTTTCACTTGATGTTTAAATATGTATTTGTTGAAAAGGACCTTTTGTATAATGTGTGCAAACTTAACATTATCTTGTTCTTCATGCTTCAAACTATTCAATTCTTTTGCTATAACACCCATAATTTATTATGTTGCTTCTTCAAAAGTAGTAATCCAAGTGAATGAAGTATGGTCTTGAACTTTGCATTGAAGTATATATTTATAATCACATTCAAGGAATTTTTTATCACATCTTCCATAATACCACTGACCATTTTCATTAGTTTTTAGCTTCTTTCTATAGTGCCTATCTCCAATTTTCAAGGGGAAAGCTATATAAAAAAAAAAAATCTACCTTAATGAAAGATAAGGTAGCTTTTATCACTATCCAATAAGGTTTACTAGACTTGCCAAGGTCCTGATCCTGTATTTGTGAGATATTTTTTAACATTTTATTCTTCTATTGCAAATGAGATTTCCTTTGTAATAGAATGAAAATGGAGATTCTTCCCTTATGTATCAAACCAAAATATCAATCGGTGTGAGTTAAGAAGATATGGATTTATAAGGAGTTGGGTTGTAATTGTTCCCATAGATTTCCCACCAAAATCACTAATTCATGCGGCCTTTATAGCAAGAATGGGGGAAATTCCTGCATTGCACATTTCTTGGAGTTGTTGACCTTCCTTATTGCAGAAATCACCCCACATTGTTAATTACACCATACAGCCTAACATGTCTTTTAGTTGAAGGGTTCATTTTTGAGTTTGTGTAGCATTCTTTCTGAATATTTTGTTTGGTGTGTCGATTGAGAGAACAACACCAATGATATCAACCAAAGAATTTATTTTCATGTTTTCAATTTCTCTTATCAATGTAAAATGGAATTGTTGTTTTTGTATATAGCTATTGTCCTCCAAACATAATTCAACAATTGAATTTGTTTATAATAATATTTCCCATTCATTTTTTAATTGGTTGAAATTATTTTGTGCAGGTTTGAGTCTCCCTTTTTAGATGAGAAACACTTTTCTAGTTTCTATGCATTCATAAAACTTTTCTTCAACTGTATTAAAACATGTTACTCTTATTTCCCCACCATCTGAATCAACCAACTCAAAACTAAACACTTTTCCATCTCCTTTTGCATTGTTAAAATGATGAAGTTGACCCTTTCTAGTGACTCTTGTCTTTATTGACCATCTATTTTGGTATGGATTGAGTGTTGCAATAGGAATGGTTCTTGTATGACATTCATTTTTTCTAGCAATTGGGTGCTTATATGGATTGTAGGTATATACACCTAAAAACAGTCATCACATTAAGTTAATTAAATACAACCTATTTGATTATTGCTTCAACTACATATAAATAAGGTCTTAATTTGTTTATATTGTTCACTCTTCTTTTAATTCTCCAAAATCACATTCTTCTAAATAATTAAATAAACAAAATACCCTAAACATGTTTATTTAATTAACCTTCCTTAATCCTGATTAAGAATTAGAGCACATTTCTACAACTTTTTGTGTGCCACCTCATAAAGGTCACATGAAAATAAATAAGCCTAATTATTAATTAGAATTATCCTCACACACTTCCACCAATGAGAAAAGGCACATGGCTTTATTCTCCCACACTTCCAACAAATTTGAAGCACATGGATCTTTGTTTCACACACTTGGGTCTCCCATCCTTTTGGCATGTTTCCAATTGGTCAAAGGATTATCTCCACTCACATGGCATGTTGTCTTTGGTCAAGGGGACAACATCCCGATTCCTTTCATCTCCACTGTCTATTATTTCTCCTTCAAATCTAGACCATTGATAGGTGCCACCTTAGAAAATGCTTGAGAAACCCTATAAATGCACCTTCTTGCCTTAACATTTATCATCCACAATTTAAGAAAAGTTACTATGCAAGTTTATCTTAGGAGCTTGGAGATTTCATGGAGTCTTATAATTAGTTTTCATATCATGTGTTATTTTGCATTCTCATTTTAGATTACTTAATTGCTTCATAGTTGCATTTTAGGATAGTTTGTTTTATGTTTGCATTTGATCATATGCATAATCATGGATAGTTCCCTATAGTTTCATATCATCTCACTCGTCTCCACTTGTATATCTATCATCAACATCATATTTTGTTTATCATCATATTCATCATTAAATCCATCATCTCATTTCATTTGGAAGCATACCACTAATCCTTTCAGCACACATTTGCACATAGAAATCATCTTAGCTTGCATATTAAGCATCAAATCTCATTTTCTAGGTAGTCATTTTAACAACCATTGTGCCCATAGAAATATGAGGGCCAAACGGTTTAATAAATCCCTAGAAATAGAGAACAATGATACATATTTGAAAGGTTTGATTGTATTACGAATAGAGTAGTTTTACTTGCTTCAAACTTTGAATGTAAACCATCTCATTAAGGTTTGCTTTGATGTTAGATCTCTCCACATTTGACACAAACCCAAAATGCCACCCACCGTGGGGCCTTTGCCTCACTTTTTTCTAACTTTTTTGCAAATTTCATGATCGCAGGTTCAAATTGGAGACTTGAGAGCCTTTTGCACTTGTTTTGAGGAAATTCTAGGCTTTTTCTAGAGTTCTAGTGCCTCTTGTCTCTATTTTGGCCCCTCTTTCTTGAGTTTTAGCGCCTCTTGTAAGTTATTCTGAGACTATTTTCACCTATTCTGGGACCATTCTAGGCCACTTTTAGAGTTTTGGCACCTCTTGTCTCTATTTTGGTGCCTCTTTCTTGAGTTTTGGCACCTCTTGCAAGTTGTTCTGAGACCATTTTCACTTGTTCTAGGACCATTCTGGGTCACTTTTAGAGTTTTGATGACTCTTGCACCTGTTTTGGCACCTCTTACTTGAGTTTTGGCACCTCTTGCAACTTGTTCTGAGACCATTTTCACCTATTTTGGGACCCTTCTGCACTGTTTCTAGAGTTTTGGCACCTCTTGCACCTATTTTGGTGCCTCTTGCAAATTGTTTCAAGGAGTTCTAGCTTGTCTAACTCTGTTTTTGAGCTTTCTATTGTTGTTTTGGCACCTCTTGCAGTTTGTCACCAAATCAGAAACTCACATTCTATGTTGTGCATTTGCAGGTTTTCCCAGAATTCACTATCAAAGACTCAAAACGTAAACTACTCACATATTGCAGGTGTTGGACATTATTCACTTGTTTCCTTTTGGTTAAGATAGGAACGTAGCTTAATTAAAAGGTTAACGAATATCGTGTTTCATTTTGGTTAAGTTAGGAACATAGCTTAATCAACGGGTTAATGAACACCATGTCTTTCATATGTGATGGATGGTAGGCATATGGTCTCCCCTTAACTGGGTGATCCAAAAAGATAGACACATTCTTGTTTATGTGTGAGTGTAAGTGGAGTATATGGCATGAGTTCTCTCTTTATTCATGTGAAATAAAGATTGATTAAACTAGGGGTATACTTGCTTTCTTTTGTTTATTCTAGAGGGCCTGCCTTGTGGGAAAAAGTAATCACCCAAGGGAATGACCCAACTGGTAACATGCTAAATCCAAGTGACTTCCAACTAGGATATAAATGTGGATAATTGGGGAAAGTTCAAGTATCACATGGGTGGCTCCGACGAGATGGATCAAAAGGGACTCTCGCTGCATGGGTCACTCCCTATGAATGAAATGTCTGAATTAAAACCTTGTTGTAGATTTTCCAAAATCCTTTATCTATTCTTTGGTGCAACAATGGTCGTTGCCAAAGCATCCACATTCTCATAGTTTTTAGTAGAGGTGATTAGTTCACCATGGGAGTTTCATGGGGACTGGAAGCTTGGTTGGCGTGAGAAGAGAGGGCATTGTAAGAGGGAGCCTGTGCAACCAAGATTTTGAATTCATCCACTAAAGATAGTGCGGTTGGGGTAAAACTGGTGCAGGAGCACCTGAGAAACATTGGGTTTTCTTGAAGTCTAGAATGAAGTTCTATCTTGCTTAAGTTATCTTAAGGTCATGTTCACCATTTAGTTAGCTTTTAGAGGATTTTTTGTAAATCTTGATATTTTGTGTTGAGTGCAATAAGAGGTGAAAGGATAGTTGTGTGTAGTTTCACATTTTGGCTTGCGTTGGCAACATTTGGAAAAGTTGGAAAACACAGCGGGTTTTCCAAATCTTGTTATTTGTTCTTTTGAAGGCTGACCTAGGGTTGTTAACTACTTGGTGAACCTTTAAAATGTGGTCCTCAAACTAGACTGGTGGTTGGAAAAAGCTTGTAACTATTGGGGTTTATGGATCATATGGAAAAGCAATGAGTTTCTTGAAATTTTCTGGTTTTTAGTGCTAAATTGTGTGTTAATGGAGGATTCCAAGTATTAATAGTGTGTGGCACGTGTGGTATTTGTTTTCTAAGTTTTTTTATAGTCAGTAGTTGGTTTGTCTTATCGAATTCTAGCCTGGTTCCTTGTTAGTTTTGTTTCTTTCAATTGTTGATCAGACTGGTTAGTTGTTAATCATGGAGTCTTAGACCTCTCTTTTCCACTGAACTTGGTGTATAGTCTATGGGGGAATGAGGCTAAGCTCCATGCCTATACATATTCTAGGTTTAGAAGTTAGTAGGTGTCAAGGAAGCATGGTGAAGTTCTTTCCCTAGGCGAGCTGACAGTGCTCAGCTAGGAAAGAACAATTAAATAAAAGCCCTAACATTGTAGGGGTGTCAATCCCTTAGCAACCCAAGGTGTGTGGTGGATGCAGGAGTCCTGACAAAGGATTGGCAAGGAGGAAGAGTCTTCACCAATCCATTTGGTGGGTAAAAGAAGCAAACAGATCATTGCCAGATCAAGAAATGGCTTAAAAAGCCCTAATTTCCACAAAAATAGGTTTGAGCCTGTGTAAGGCCTGTGAAGGCCCAAAACCCCAAAATTCCTTGAGAGGTTAGCAATTGAACTAGGGTCTCAAAAAGAAATTTGTGGTGAATCACAGTAGGATTGGAGTCATAGCCTAATTTCTCGGGCTAAGAGGCCTACTTGGGGCTCAAGGGCTACTAGCCCTTCTTAAACCCTAGACTAGGGTTTGAAGAAAGCAATGGAGATTTGGAGGCTTGTGACTGATCAAGAACCATGGAGGGATGGTTTTGAAGCTACAGAAGACACCACATGCCCCTGCAACAAGTTGGCAAGGTTTGGAGAGTTAGTTGGCCTTTAGGAAGATTAAGGGCCAAGGAGAGAATAGAGGAGTAAGCACCAAGATTGACTTGGTTAGGCGTAAGCAGATGATAGTAGGGTTGGCCAGGAGAACTAGGGGTGCCTAACAAGCTTTAGGACCTAGATGTTAAGAAGGTGGAGAAAACACCAAAGGGGTTTGCCTAGGAGTGACCCAAAGCATGGGACAGTGATTATCTTAGCCAACCCTATCCTATCAAAAACCCACATGGAATCTAAAAGAATATAGTCTTACACAGCCTTAGGAGTGTATATTCTACTTGATGTGTCTTCAAAATGAAACTCAAACAAAACACCATAAAAAATGTTACTCTTTGAAAGTGAAACTTGATTTAGAATTACATTCATTGAGGTAGACAGGTTAGTAACTTAGGTCCATCCATCTTTAGAAAATCAGTCCTTTTAGCAATGTTCAACCTTTCCTTAAGAAAAATAGAGTCAAAATATGTGGTTTATGCGATGATTTCATGAAATATCAAGATTATAATACCAAAGATCAAATCTCTTAGTCCAAAACAACATAAAAAAATGTTTGTCTATGCTCTACGACTTTAGAGAAAGGTTAAGCTTCAATTTTTACAAGAAAGCTTGTAAGAACAATCTAGAGTTATACATGATATACTATGGTCAAAATACAAGACTTTTCCAACATTTTGAGTACCTTAATTACACCTCTTGAATCAAAACTCCAAGTCCAAGATCATTCCTTAGACACCTTAGAAGTGTAAACTTGTTAAAACCAACCTATACAAGTGGAAATTTCCAAACTAAACCTAGATCTAAACATATCAAACTACCTAAATCATCAACATCTATCATATCTTTGATTTTTAAACCTAGTTTGATCATCCGGATTTGTCATCCTTTAATCACAAAACAATGTTATACAATCAAATCAAACTTAGTCCCATCAATAGAATTTGTCATTTTATTTGACTTAGTTGCAATCCTTGGAACTCCTCCAAACAAAGATCAAAGTTTAGCTAGATTGTAACACTTGTATGACCATTTTAACAAGATCCCAACATTGAAACTCAAAATAGTGAAATCCAAACCACCATGGCTGAAATAGATGAGGATCAATTGAAAGCTTTAGCTCACCAAGTGAAAAATATTCAACAACAAATCTAGGATATGCAAGGGGAAAAAATCACAAAAATACATTTTCTGCCACACATCTATTCCTATCCATCTGATAGAAATATGGGCATGACACCTCCACCAACAACTACATCATCCAAGTTCAATGTCGTTGAATTTTTGAAAAATTTAAAAGAGAAGCCCAAATCTTAGTCCTGAAACACAAATGATATTGAACAATCTTACCATGTCATGCATCTATCATCATCTCCCATAAGCCAAAATAAATCTCAGGATTCTTTCACCCAAGTCAATGATTCCATCCAACCACCTTCTTCTATCATATCTTCTATATCCAATGATTCATGTCAATCTCTTAGTCCAAACCATGCTATCATAGACTCCTCTACACCTCAAGATCAAAACATTATTTCCACTTCATCCAATGATACAAAAAATCCACATGTTCTTCCAATATTTGACCAAGACCACATCTCTCAAGAATTCTATGATGATCCCCTCCTTTAACTTTTCATCCACAAGGATTCCCTTCCATCTCAAGAGAAAAGTATCCTTCCAAGACCTCCTTCAACTCCATCTAATGAATCCATACCATCTCAAGATTCCATTGCATCCTAGGAGCATGATAGTTCTTCCATTCTATCTAATGATTTCCTATCACCTGATGATCAAGATATACTTCCTCATCAAGATCAAGATATGCTTCCATCCGAGGATATCCATTCATTCCATGAGGATGTTCATCCTTCTCCAGATCAAGATGTACCTTCCATACCACCACATGATGATTCCACACCTAATGAAGAGCAAGATACTTCATCTTCTACACCTCGTGATCTTCTTCCAAGTCAAGATCAAAGTACCCCATAATCCCCATGTCAAGATCCTATCACACCTATGCAAGTTATCCATGAACCACACACCTACAAATTGGGATCCTCCACCTTCATCCACTCTGGTTTACTTCCAACACCTATCCTTTCATCCATATCATATCCTCCCCAAAATGGACTTGTTTCACAAACAACACATATCCCATTGGTAAATGCATGTGTAAGAGTATGAAGTACAAAGGAAAAGGATTAGGCCTTCATGAACAAGGTATCCTAGAACCCCTTTTTTCCCAAGAAAACCCATATTACCATGGCCTTGGTTATACACCTAAGTTTCCTAGTCCATCAAACCTACCATCTATCTTAGGTCCTCATCCTAATCCACCAAACCTTGCATCTATCATAGGTCCTCATCCTAGTTCATCAAACCTTCCCTCTATCCTAGGTCCATATCCTATTCCTCAAGAACAACAAAAGCACACATCCTTGATGCCCTTTCAAAATTCTACCACCAACAATTCATGCATGATACCTCCATAGCATTCATCTCCATCCATCTCTCCTATTTCTCTTGGAAGCAATTTGAGTGCCAAATGTCAAAAGCTTCCATATCAAAATTCACATGTATCAAAGGATCAACATGTCTAATCAAAGAGGCATGCAAAATTAAAAGAAAATTTGATCCAAAATCAAAGGAAAAATCAAAAAGGCCACAAAGGCCCATCAAAGCAAAAAGAAAAATTTCCAAGGCCACAAAGACCCATAAATCAAAATGAAAAATATCAAAGGCCACAATGGCCCACAAAAAAATATCAAAGTCAAAAATCATTTGGATTCTAGAAATTCTCATAGAAGCAATGAAATCTAAATTGACACCTAGACTTGCTAATCCAAAAGCTTCCTCCAATCTTCCATATAAAATCATATTACCTTCCAAATCCATTTTTCCTCCATCACTTCATCACCTTTCAAGGTGTGTTCCAATGTTGATCTTTCCATCCTTTCCATCTATCCATTAACAAACCTTTCAACCTCCTATCCATTATCCCAAACATTTAGGAGTCCAATTTCCCATTGCCATAGTTTATTACAACATGTATTCGAGAGATATTTGGTTGTGAAACTTGATTCTTAAGTCCTTATTCCATATCCCTATCATCCATATCCTATCTTCCATGTTCCTCTTGCACTCTACACTTAGGTACAAGTTTTGTCCATCTTATCATTCGGGGTCATTATCCCTTTTATGCTCATTCCTTACTTTTCCACCTTTGATCTTGAAAAAGTTAAGGATATTCTTGAAAATCATAAATCTTATCCTATATGATTTATCCATATCTTTTTTATCATATCCTTCGCCTTATCCATATTCCATCGTTCTTTCTAAATACATCCTTTCTTCACATCCTTGGTCTTGATGAGGAATAGGGGAAAAATAATTGGACCTTGTGTCTATATCTTATCTAGTTGATCTTAATCATCCCATTCATTATCATTATCCTCCCTTTCTTCTATTCCATATTTCCTATCTTATTAAAGTCCATGTCATCATATCCCTTTTGCAACCTTGAATTTTATCGTGCAAATCATATTTGAGCCTAGCTGTAAAACATTATCCAAGCATCGTATCTTTTTCCAATCAATCATCAACAATCATCAAACTTATCATCATCATGCCTTACGGAATCAATCATTCCTAGCATCTTAATCAATCAACCATTATCATCTTTTGATAAGAGATAAGTTGCTTGTGTGACATGTTTTGCAGTGAATATTTCATTTTGAGCTATCATTTATCCATGGTTGCATTACCTCTATTGTGGGGAATCTTTTCCTTCAATCGGTTATATCCATATCCTCATCCATCAGGCTTGCATCTTTGCATCTGCCATGCTTTAATGTTCACATCATAGCTTGATCCAGTGTTTGTATCATGGTATCCCCTAGTATTACTCAACCTATTGTAAAAATTAGTTTGTCTTATCGTATCACATTGGGGGCATGTCCTGCATTGGATTGGATTCTTGTACATTCTCAAGGTCAAAAAATCAAAAATACAAAAACATTCAAAACATATCAAAATCCCAAAAACATTCAGAACATGTCAAAACCCAAAAATAGGTCAAAAATTCAAAAAGTCAACAACATAGTCTTCATTCAAACTACATCCTTTCTTAGCTTTGAACTTAGGAAAGGGTGATTTTTGATTATGCCCCAAGACATTTATGTTAGTCTTTTAGGTGTCCATTATGTTCATATTTTCATCTTGTAAATCTTGGTAGGGTTGTCAGTCAAACTACATGGTCTCTACATGTATAACATAGGAAAGGCTAATCTATTGATTAGGCCCTGAGGCCCCTTGGATAGGTCTTTAGGTTTGGTCTTGGTTGTCATGGTCGTGTCTCACCCTGGACTGGGGGAAAAATCTTGCACTCAATAGGGGAAAATAAACTTTGAGCTTGAACCAACAGGAAAACAATTGTCAGACTAACGTTACAAACACAAACTTCAAATGGATGGTGATCTTTTTGAATCAAGGGTTTATCACGTTAAACACAAAAGTTCAAATTGTTCTACTTTGATTTTTGTTATCATATCTCTTTAGTCCTCGATGATGTCTTGAACTAGAGGAGCAAGGAAAGAGTAGGATTTCTCTTTGTTTGTTGTTTGTGGGTTTATCATTACTACTATGCAAGCTATTGCAAGATGTGCACTACAAAGTATCACTGACGACATTCAAAATTTGCATAGGAAAAAGATTAACTCTTTTTTGTTTACACAACCAATGCTTAGGTCATTTGAGTTTAATTATATTTAAATGCTTGTGTTAACTTGCAATTTTAAAACATCATGAAAGTAGTACTCAGGTCATCTTGGTCTCAACTATGCCATCGATGCTTGTACTCACTTTCAACATTTTAAAGGCCTAATGATGATAAAGAGCACGGAAAATTGGTTAATATAAATGAAAACTTTTGAAAATGAGATTTGCATAGTTAAGTTAGATTGCATTCATGTTAGTATTGCATGTGTATTTATGGGGTTTTTCAATGCTGAAACAATTTCACAATGGTTTCATCTCTATTATTAATGGATTGAGTACACTGGACATTAACCAAAAACACATCATTCTCATTTAGTTTGTACATCTGTTGCATTATCATTGGAATATGTTAGACAACATTCTCATCTCATTTACATTCATACATTCCATCATAATATTTACCTTAGGAAATACAAAATAAAATAATAAAGGACATACATTGCATATCATTTCCAACATAAAAATCATGTCATCCACTACGCTTAAATAAGTGAGTTTCTTCAGATTTCCAAGAAAGTTGGGAAATATGTCAGAGTTATGAAGCTTAAAAGATCAATCTACTATAGTCTTCCCACAACTTTTGGAAGTTGGAAAGACTCACTTATTCAAGCTTAAGGCCTTGAACATTTGAAGTCATGCACCTTCAATAATTTGCATTGCATAATCATAATCATCACATCACATTGCATAATCATAAACATCACATTACATAATCATAATAAATCACATCACATTGGATGATCATAATCATCGCATCACATTGCATAATCATAAATACATTCATCACATTGCTTAATCATTATCATCACATAGAAATTAAATAAATTTACAACATTTCATATCATAATAGGGAAATTAAATGCATATCAACATTTAGATCATAATCACCACTGCATTTCATATGTCATCAAAAATGTCATAATGTCCACATGTACAAGGATATCCAAAAGTAGGATGAGGTACATCAAAATCCAAAAGGGAATTGTATCATGGGAAATACATCCTCAATCTCACAAAAGGTGTATACACAATGTCCAAGGAACATTACAAAATGCTATGTTGAGCTCCCACAAAATGCTGCTACTCTCATGGAACTAGTACCTCCCCTACCCGATGAACTTTCACTTGGATCTCTCCTATATCCAAGAAATGGCTACATGAAACCCATTCTAATAGTTTGAGAATGAGATCTTCTAGAACGAGACTATACAAAATTCTCTCATCGCTCAGAAGCAACCAACTCATGATATTTACCTCTGTAAAACCTCAACTCTTGAGAAATGTATTGGATCTCTCTGAAAAAATCCACTATACCTACAGATGGTGTCATCTGTTGTATCCTCTTGACAATGGCCTTAGCCTGCTCTATCTGGTGTCTAAAGGAATCCCTCTCTGAAGTAAGTATGATCATCTATGCCTGCAACTATTGTATCTGCTGCCTATATGTCCCTCTATTAGTCGTCAAAATATCAATTTGTGCCTGACATTACACGAACTCATCTTGAAGGGACACATTCTGTGCTTGAGCTTGCGCTATCTCACTTTGAAATGACTAAACCTCTGCCTACAAAGCCGCTATCTGTGAAAACTATTGATGAGATGGTATCCCAATCCTAATCTTGGGAAGCACCTCCTGAGCTATGGTAACACTCTTCTTGTACCTTGGAACGACAAAATTGAATGGATGAATGTCATCTGCACCATCATCACTCTCCCCACCACCCTTTGCACCGCCATCATCACCTCTAAAAACACCCTCCCCACCATCATCACCACCCTTGTCATCTCCTCAATTGGCGGTACTGGCTCCTTTGGATGAGTAAATCTAGGAAAGGGATGCATGTGGAAGAACTTTGAATAATCCTCGGTCATCTTGACATCTGTAATATATGAAACATAATCCCATACACCTGGTGTCTAGGTATAGTACTCTATACAAGCTACCTCATATGATACACAAGGGGCCCCACTCAAACATTTTTCCGTCACCGTACATAATGGGAAACTCCTAGGGGAATCCCCTAAACCCTTCCAAACTGTTGACATACTCGCAGATATAGGTATCGCTCAAGAACAACATGTGTCTGCCCAATTAGATAGTGAGATAACAACATATATGGAATAGCTAGCTAATCCTCTGGCCACTGCTCACAATCCAAGTACGAGCGTCATGTGACAGTCTCCAAATCATCCAGAGCACACCTCCAATAGGAAACCTTTCCCAACTTATGCTAGACATGTGGACTGTTGTAATAGAAAACATAGGGTCTCCCCAATGGTCGATGTCTCTCTCCCATGGGCCGAGTGATGGCTATATGCTCCCATGCCTTGGTTTGCAGTAATGTGATGCCACATGACAAGCTCATCACCCCATAATAAAAAACCTCATGCAAATATCAATATAGGTGGGCTAACATGCATGAGCCCCATGCATACCTAGTACCATCAAGTGTCATCCACGATAACACATGACCCCAACCTACTGAAAATCCCTTTGACCTATGATTAGGATAAAGGAATCCACCAATGAATCTGGAAAGCACACATGGAAAAGGATCATATATGCTAACCATATTTTTCCAGGGAATCCATCGGCCTGCCATGTGATCATCTTGGCATAACCTCTGCAACATAGTTGTCCTATCTTGCTCTATCTTATCATACACCACTATCTCTCCCATCACTGGGATCCAAATAATATGATAGACATCATCTAGAGTCATTATCATCTCTCCCATGGCTAATTGAAAGGTGTTGTGGTCACTATTCCAACTTTCTTCCAACGTCGTCAGTAAGCCTTTGTTGATCTGATACTATGGGATATCTAATAAGGAGGCTTGCCCACAACTTGTGATAATATCCAAATCTACTATGGACAGATGACAAACCATGTTCCATGTCTTTGGGAAATTTTCCTGAGACTAGAGTACCTCTGAATCTCCCTAATCAAAGCATGTTCAATCAAGCTTATCAGCCAATCAATATCATGTTCAAACAAGACTATCAATTATTCAAGGTAATGTGCAGTTAATCAAATCAGGTTCAATTAGGACAATCAAATCAATTAGAACAATCATCAACTCAATCAATCAGGACAATCAATCCTATCATCGATCCTCACCTATCATGAGGTCGATATGCTATCAAAACATTATTGATCCTCACCTATCATGAGGTTGATATGTTATCAAACCATTATCGATCCTTGCCTATCATGAGGTTGATATGCTATCAAACCATTATCAATCCTCACCTATCATTAGGTTGATATGTTATCAAACCATTATCAATCCTTTCCTATCATGAGGTCAATATGCTATCAAACCATTATCAATCCTCGCCTATCATGAGGTCAATATGCTATCAAACCATTATCGATCCTCACCTATCATTAGGTTGATATGTTATCAATCTTATCATTGTTCCTCACCTATCATGAGGAAGATACATCAATCATCACACCATCAATCCTCACCTATCATGAGGTCGATATCATTGCTCCTCACCTATCATGAGGTTGATACATCATTGGTTATCTCATTTGATTCTTGCCTATCATGAGATCAAATCATCATCTATCCTACTTGAACATCAATCAAACAATGTACATCTCACAATTAGACTGCAATCAATCCAAAACATGACAAAGAAAATGGCTATTAGGACTCAAAAACATATTGCGAACATCATCATGGGGGCTTTCCACAATCACACCTTCTCAAACGGGGTGAACCACAGGCTTAAACCACCTAGAATCAACCATGGTAAATAATTTCCAAGGAAACAAGAGGCACCATTTGGGACCCCAAAGGTTCCAAAACAGAGTTTGCATCTCAAAAAAATGTTTTCCAAGCTTGCAAGAGGCACCACTTGGGACCCCAAAGGTGTCAAAACAAAGTTTAACTTCAAAAACCTCCATTTTCAAGCTTGCAAGAGGCACCACTTGGGACACCAAAGGCACCAAAATAGTGTTGGAGCACAAAAAAATGATTTTCAAGCTTGCAAGAGGCACCATTTGGGACCCAAAAGGCACCAAAACTCCTAAAATACCCAAAAACAAGCACTTTCAACCTTGCAAGAGGTTCCATTTGGGACCCCAAAGGGACCAAAACTCTCAAATGACACAAAAACTTGAATTTCAAGCTTTCCAAAGGCACCATTTGGGACCCCAAAGGTGCCAAAACTCTCACACACTCCAAAACACTTCAAAACAGAAAAAACATCATCCGAACATGCAATAATAACATCAAACAAGCTACAACACCTATCTACGACATTCAAAATACCATTAAAAGGTAAGAAAATGACTAACAAAGAGGTTTCTCATAAAGCGTACCATAGGTCCAGAGGCAGTAGGCTGATTAGGTTGGTGAAGATGCTCAAAACGATGCTTTTGATATGGGATTACCATCTTCCTCTAAGCTCTCCAATCTTTAACTTCTCCAAACTCAAAATGTAAAAATGAATCCCATTTTACCACTTTTACTTTTTAAGGGTAAAATGGAGGGAATTATGGTGGGATTTATTTCCCATTTTTACCAAAAAGGAGGGGTAATTAATCAACACTATTCAAAGAAAGAGCTAGCAATGACCTTTCGAAAGATAAATCATCTCCAACATCAAAATCTCACTGAATCAATGTTGGATCATCATCATAATCATCACAACACCATCACATCCTTCCAACATTTCATCCACACATTCACCAAATTATCTCTCAAGGGGGCATATACTCATCAATACCTGAAATTCAAAAGTCTGGGCATTGTCTGAGACATCGAAATCTTGCATCGTTTGGGGCATCAAAGTCTTTTTCGATTAATGCTTCAACTACATATACACCTAAAAACGGTCATCACATTCAGTTAATTAAATACAACCTATTTGATTAATGCTTAAACTACATATAAATAAGGTCTTACTTTATTTATATTGTTCACTCTTCTTTTAATTCTCCAAAATCACATTCTTCTAAATAATTAAATTAAAAAAATACCCTAAATATGGTTATTTAATTAACCTTCCTTAATCCTGATTAAGAATTAGAGCACATTTCTACAAGTTTTTGTGTGCCACCTCATAAAGGTCACATGAAAATAAATAAGCCTAATTATTAATTAGAATTATCCTCACACACTTCCACCAATGAGAAAAAGTACATGGCTTTATTCCCCCACACTTCCAACAAATTTGGAACACATGGGTCTTTGTTTCACACACTTGGGTCTCCCATCCATTTGGCATGTTTCCAATTGGTCAAAGGATCTCTCTACACACATGGCATGTTGTCTTTGGTCAAGGGGACAACATCCTGATTCCTTTCATCTCCACTGTCTATTATTTCTCCTTCGAATCTAGACCATTGATAGGTGCCACCTCACAAACTACTTCAGAAACCCTATATATACACCCTCTTGCCTTAACATTTATCATCCACAATTTGAGAAAAGTTACTATGCAGGTTTATCTTAGGAGCTTGGAGCTTTCATGGAGTCTTATAATTAGTTTTCATATCATGTGTTATTTTTCATTCTCATTTTAGATTACTTAATTGCTTCATAGTTACATTTTATCATCCCCATTGCATCATAGTTGCATTTTAGGGTAGTTTGTTTTATGTTTGCATTTGATCATATGCATAATCATGGATAGTTCCCTATAGTTTCATATCATCTCACTTATGTCAACTTGTTCATCTATCATCAACATCATCTTTTGTTTATCATCATATTCATCATCAATTCCATCTTCTTGTTTCATTTAGAAGCATACCACTAATCCTTGAAGCACACATTTGCACATAGAAATCATCTTAGCTTGCATATTAAGCATCAGATCTGATTTTTTGGGTAGTCATTTTAACAATCGTTGTGCCCATAGAAATATGAGGGCCAAATGGTTTAATAAATCCCTAGAAATAGAGGACAATGATACATATTTGAAAGATTTGATTATATTACGAATAGAGTAGTTTTACTTGCTTCAAACTTTGAATGTAAATCATCTCATTAAGGTTTTTGTTGACGTTAGATCTCTCCACATTCGACACACACACAGTAGGTAGGATCCATGCTTGCATCATCATCATATAAGAGAAATAGTATTCAATAGATTTCAAACATGGAAAAAAATTGGAAGAGTAACTGGAAACATTGATAATTAGTTGAATTTTTCATATAGCAGAAGAATCGAATGTAGTAGAAAACTCAATATCATACACATATATTACATTTTGGAATTTGAGACTCATGGAATCAATATTGAAGAAAATATGCATGTTACATCAAGTATCTTATAATATTTTCAATCTACTTTCCTCAACCTTTTGCTTGGCAAGTTGTCTACCATTTTGTATTTTTTCATAACAGTCATATGTGAACAGTTGCATAATTCTTAAGCCTTCAATGCATTTTACATGAGATATAGCTACAAATTCCAATCTTGTTCTTTGTCTCGGTCCTATATCAATAGTAGATTTTGATAGAGTCAAACCTTGTGATTTGTGAATTGTCAATGCCCAAGCCAATCTTAGCAAAATTTGGATTGTTGAAACCCTCTATATTGTTGTAATTGGAATTGTCTTTGGGTTACGATCATCAAATGACATTCCTGAATAGTTTTCAAATGCAACCATTACATATGTTGGTGGTTCTGGTGGACTGGCTCCAGGTTTGAATACAATGTTTTGTATATATCCTCAAGCTCCATTGACATGGCCTGCTTGTATCAGTAGATTTGAGGTTAACATAACCCTAACATCTTTACATATCAATAATTCTAGATCCAGCTCATCATTTGAGCATTCTTCTCATGCATTTCTACTTCCTAATTTTATTGCAACACTACGTGCAACATGATGCTTTAATGAGTATAACATTTTCTTGTTATGGTGATTAACATTTTCATTTGTGGAGAATAAATGCACACCACTATCAAACTCTTGATTACTTGCTGCATCTAATGTAATAGTGGTTCTTGTCATAAGAAATTTCCAATCATCTATTGTGGGGTTTGCATCTCTCAAATTTGTAAAAAGTTGACGAAATCTTTGTTGTTGAATGTTTTTTCGATCTTGTATGAATATTTTATCCAGAGTAACCACAGTTTGAATTCTTCCCATATTAACTTAGCTTGTGTATTGTTGTCATTTTCTAGTCTATCATTAACAGGAGGTAACTAACCCAAATCTCCAACAAAAATGATAGATATGCCTAATAGAAAATTGATAACAATTATTGTGAATACTATAGAACTTCATAGTTATACAATTTCCATTTAGATGAATTTTTTGTGGTTCCATATAAAAGAATTAATTTGAATAATCAAATAGATATCCACCTCCAAAGTTACAATTTACATTTTGTGGGAATGCTTGTCGGAGCTAAGAATCAATTTTTTCTAGTAAATTTTAACCAATGAAGCTCATTTCATCAATTAGAATGTACTTGATGTTTGTTATTTTTTCTTGAAAATGTGTGATCCTTGATCCTTCCAATTGAGAAAAATCTCTGATTGGAATTCAGATTTTTGAATGAACAGTGGATGCTCTCATGTTGAATGTTGCAACTCCAGTTGGTGCCAATAATAGAAGAGGAGAAGGAATGGGATATGTTGTATTTTTAAGAGCTTGACTAATAGCACCAATTAGACATGACTTTCATGTCCTTGTTGTTCCTTGAATTATCATCAACAAGGGTGATGCATTTTGATTATTATGGTAGTGTGTCATGATTATGTTGAGTTCCATTTTTTGTTTGTCACTGAGGGTTGTGCAGTTCATAGGTTGTGGTATTTTTTCATGTATGAGACATCCATGTTCTTTCATGCTACTGATGAAGTTCATTTTTTGATTTGTATACATTTCACCATGATATTCATTACACCAATTTGCTCATCTATCAAAATCTCTCCTTCCCAACATATCTATTTCAAAAACTTGTATATTTTGACCACATTGTAGTCCAGATAGTATTTCCCATTCATGCTCAGTAGTATATCTTCGAAGATCTTCATTGTCTTCAATTTCAGTATCACTGATGTTTTCATCATGTTCTTCAATTGATATGTGTTCCACGTGCCAAGGGTTATAATGGAATGACTCCCACTTTTGTCTTATTGATTCATCAGCATGACCAATATCTCTATCCACATCACAAAAAGGCTTGTACAACAATAATTTTGAATAACAAAAATCAATCCATTTATTTGACTCACGTGGAGGAATGGATAAAAAATTAGGATGTACTCTAACAATAGCTTGCTTTTGTCTTGGCTCCCATTTGTTATCTCTCTTTCTTTTAGGATTATATATCCACGATCTCGCTGCATCAATTAGTGTAACATCTTCCATAGACAAAGGCCTTATTTTATATCCTTGGATGAAAGATGTTCCTAGTTCATTATTTTCTTCATCATTTACACTTACAGGTTTGAACACCTCACGTGACAAATTTAGATTGATAAACCTCCTACTTCTCACTACCAATGGAAGTTCAAGTAGCATGTGGCATGCCTCTTGAGCTCCAATGTCTCTTTCTATGGCAGTCTCAGTTAAAAGTCTTCTATATTCTTTTGCAGCCAAATCATTTGGATTTTCCATGTTTCCAAGTCTCATTAACATCTCTTGGTATGTTTTTGAACTTTTTTCTGATTTTGTTGCATACTTTGCAATATATTTGATTACAACATGTTTGGAAAGAACAAGTTTCCAATTTATATTTTCTCTCCAAAATTGCAATATGTAACGATTGTGTGAGTTTACTTTATCATCATTCCTCACTAGATCAAAAAAAAATTCACTTTTTTTTGTGTCTTCATATAATTTGGATCTCTTCAAATTTAATGGCCAAGGAGCATTATACCTATTATGAATATGAATAAGTAATGTATTTTCATAGTTTAGAATTATATGATAGTTGATTTAAATATAAATATTTTAACTTATGAAAATTGTTACCTACAAACCATTGTTCCTCCTTTTTTCCATAGGCATGCACCCTCCCTATAGATTGTGTGTATCTCTACAGAATTTAGTAGCTCTTCATAGGCATGATCAACATTGATCTTTGCAAGTTGTCTTGTATTTTTTCAGACATGGATGTTGAGGGAAATTTTGGAATACCTACAATTGTATAGACAAATAAATTGATTATTTATGTGATAAAATAAAAATCGTTTACAAGATATATAATATGCGTATGTTTTACTATTTTGAACATTCCTAGATGTTTTGCTAATGTGGATCTTGTCTAGGATTCCATGCTTGAACAATAGAATGGAAATATCTTTCTGTACTTTTTCGTTGCTCTTGATTTGACCAATTAGAGTTGTCCATATTTGGTGCTTCATGTATCCAAATGAATGCATGCACATGTGGTGAGCCCTTCTGTTGCCACTCATATCTAGACCAAAAATCTTGAATTTTCATTCATTTTTCTAGTATTTTTGTTATGAACATGGAATGTCTTAAATTCATGTACTGTGTGACTATATGAGGATAGTCAATAACATTTTTTCTTTCACCATATTTGAGCCTCTCGTGGTGTAGTTGGCAATGTTCCTGGAATTACTACATGAAAATAAGGCCAATACAAATATGCTACACTCAAAGTGAAGAATATTGTAGGAGAGCCTATTTGATGAAGCATGTCAATCAATTCTACATGACATTGTGTCTAGTATGACCGTGTACCCCTCAATGTTGTTCCAAATCACATTAACTTGTTAGCTAGATGGAATTGTGGCATGATTTCCATATGCTAACACAACTCATTAATGGTGATTGGCATGTCTTCAAAGCTTCTTTTGGAAAATATAGCTGAAGAATGTTGTGCGAGGTGTCTCATTATCATGTTCATCATAAAATATCAAAAATCTTGGATGCCAACCAAAACGATGGTCCCTATAACACAATAAATGCTTAACAAATTCATGTAGATGCACTCTCCTTATTTGTGGTTCTAACCAATCACATTTACCATTAGAGAACAATGTTGGGAATGCCATATTAAGTAATCCTAGAGTGACATATTCATTGATAGGAGATGAACCAATTTGTGGCCAATCAATTAATGTTGATAAATTTGCTTTAGGGTTATTAACCCATGCCTGAATCAATTCAATTTCTCTTTGAGCATTAGGTGGCATAGAAACCATTGATGTAATGTGCTCAATTATATTTCCTTGATCCATGTTCATGATTGGACCCACAAATACAATTTTATTTGAATCATAATCAAATTCCATTTGCACTGTTTGTAATTTGTTGAATATATTTTTATCAGAATTTCCTATGAGATCATTTAGAAAATTTTCATTGATTCTAACATCTAAATGAAAAATTTCATGGTCTACTTTGTATTTTAATGCCTTATACACACAATTCCTATTCATTGTGAAGTTATAATTTGTGCCACATTGATCCCTTATTCAAACAATGATGATGGAAACTCTGTTATTGAATGTGGAAAAACATTTGAAACATATTCCACATTTTGTGGAAAACTTATTGTGTGTCCTCTATATTTATATTGACCACCGACTACATGGGTAACTTGTAATATTTGACTAACATGTGCAATCAACATTTAGTTTAGTTGAGTTAATTTCACAAGCTCTTCTGGTTGTGGCCCAGGATCCATATTATTTAAAGCTAAAAATCTATGATTCCCTTTCTCTTGACGACATCTATTACAAACAACACCCTTAGAAGTGTGAAATACTTTCATTCCTAGGTGGCATTCTTGAAAAATATAACACATTCCTAGTTTTTTCAAGTTATCTAATTGATGTCGAAATTGTACTTGAAAATTTTTAAAATCATCGTGAAGCATTCTATTTGGATTTTGTATGTTTCCTTGTACACCTACATTTCTCTCATCTTGTACTGTGATTTCTACCCTTTGTCTAGCATAGCTTTCTCTTTCAACTTCATTGTGTCTTTTTCTCTGTTCTTCTCTTTCAACATCTATCATTTTTTCCCCATTGTCATCTTCTCTATTCTCCTTGATATTGTTTTCTTTGCTCCTTTGATTCAAAATTCAATCTCAGTCACACCATATCTAGAAAATAATTAAAGTTCAATTTGTGAAATTAATGTTTTTCAATGGTAAATCTACTTTTCTTTTAAATTAATTTCATTTAATATCAAAGACTATTGCAATCGAAAGGTTATAAATAGAATACAAATTTTCATGACTATTACATAAGAAGTATAGGTGACGCATAATTAGATGAAGAGATTTCATCACAAAGAAGAAAAAATGAAAGCTTTATTGTGTTTTGGAAATTGGTCCTTGAATAAATGCAATGATTATTGTGATTATGTGATTATTTATATATGAAGTAGGGCATGTACATCGAAAACACCTAAACAATCTTTTGCAAAATTTGACATTAAATTCTATATAAAAATATTGATCATCAGACTAAGTGAATCATGGTTGCCACCTACATACAACACGTATGAACAATTTTTTTACAAAATAGACATGAAAGTCTACATCAAAATGTTTTTCATAAGAGTGACCCAACCATTGAACAACCCTCTATATGCTTCACATGTGCCTACCCTAATTATGATACAACTACCAAATAAATTCGTCAATAAAACTTTTTGCAACTCTTGGTTCATTGTATTGCTCAACATAGTAAAGTTCTCTTTAAAAACCAGAGAATCCTACAACTTTCTTACATGTTACATGTAATTTGCGGGCGATTTCTTCCATGTCATCAATCTCTTATCGTTCTATTCCATGTGAGACCAATGCAACATGATGGAGTTCTCTAATAATTTGTTTTGAGTGGTCTTCAATTGGCGTATACAACTTGTCTATCGGACTTGGAACATGTGTGTTTGAATTTGTTGACTCCTCATAGGCTTCTAGTTGTTCGTTTGTTGGTTCGCTAGAAGGAGATGCATTGTGGGTAGCCATTATCTAAACAATAAATGAAACTCATAAATATGTAATAGGTTATTAAGATATGTATGATTGTAAGTTGTAGAATCATACATATATTATTTTCAATAGATTTTTCAAAGAAGCTTCATAAGCTAATTAATAGTCATAGAAATTTTGTACATAATTGCAATGTAAATATAGTTTTACCACTTAAATTTCAATTTATAAGTATTTCCCAACATAAGATGAATTTGATAAACACAAAAGTGTTCATTCCAACAACATTTGAATATTTTTTTATTTATTTGCCACATCAAGGCATACATTACATATATAAATTACGTTTCACTTATTCAAGGGACTCATCAGAACTTATCAAAATTATTTTAGGGGGCGGTTGCACTTGTAGGTGCTCCTCATTATTATTTTGTTTCTTAGGAGGATTAGTACAACTATTTTCACTTGGTACACGACACTTAGGGGGTAACTTCTTGTCCAAATCTGCTTGGAAACTAGTTGCATATTTCTTCAACCATTTTATTTTTTCCATAACATCCTTAATTCTCTCCATTGCATGAGCAAAGGTCTCATTCACTTTGAGCTATCCTTCGCCTTCTATGTTTGTTCCTTCTATGGTTTTAGTCAAAGCGGCTCACTCCTTTTTGCATTGTAAGTAACGATCATTTCCAGCTATGGACTTACATGCGGTTTGCTTCATGTGCACCATGTCTAGCACATAAAGGTTCACGTTAGTTGCACAAGCACAATTCTATATCTGCATAGTGGACTCATAGGCCCTAGCATGTAGCATGGGACCTTGGGTTATATACCACATGTCACAACCACATTATACAATTTCATTGTGACATGTGGTTATCTTATATAATGTGGTTGTCAATAGACTACAAGGAAGACGAGAAAGAAAGATGAAAACAACTGAAGAAACCAAGTAGGCTTTTAAAAATTAAATTTTCTTATAATAATGAATTTTTTCAAATTGCACATTTACACTTGTAAAAATAATAAACCAAAAAAATTGCTAATTGGTTTCTTGTCTAATGTCAAGGGGTGTCTTAATGGTTCAATGGAAATTAAAATTCTAACCCTAATTTAACCCTAAGCCTAACACCAACCTTGAACCTAATATTCACCCCAAGATTTATCTTAGAACCCTAATTGAGTTTTAAATTTAGCCTTAAATCTAACCCTAATTTTAATTCTAACCCTATCCTTAATTCTAACTCTATTCATGATTATAATTTTAATACTAACCTTAATTCTAATGACAAGCCTAATTCTAACTATCATACTAATTGAACACTAAGCCTAACTCTTATTAGAACCCAAACCTTATTTAACCCTTACCATATCCTAAAATTTATCCTATCCCTAATCATAATTGTGTGTAACCCTAATTGAAACCTAACCTTGACTCTAGTTGTGTCCTAACCCTAACCCCAACCCTAATCCTAGCCTTAACCCTAATCTTAACCTATCCTTAATCTTAATTGAATTCTAATCTTAATTGAACCCTAACCCTAATTGTAACCTTGATCTAACTCCATGCTAACTCTTAATCCAAGCTTTATCTTAGAATTCTAATTGAACCCTAATCTAGACTAAGCCATAACCATAATCATAACCCAATTATAATCATAATCCTAACTAACTCATAATCATAATAGTAAATAATAATGTTGTATAATTTTTTTTCATATGATAAACTTATGTATAAATGTAATTCTTAATCACATTTTTTTTTAAAGATAGATATGCTAGTTCTAAATTTATTAATTTAGAAAATTATTTTATGTGTAATAATAAGTTTATTATATTTTTTATTTTATTTAATTTTATAATTTTAAATCGATTTTAGATGTGCATTTATTAGAACATATTTATCTATTTAAGTTGCTATATTTTAATCATAACCCTAATTCTAATTCTAACCATACCCTTAATTTGAACTCTATTCATGCTTATAATTTTAATACTAACCTTAATTCTAATGACAAGCCTAATTCTAATTTCTCTATTTATCTTAGAACCCTAATTGAACCCTAATTATAATTTAATCATAACCCTAATTGACTTTTAATCTTAGCCTTAAATCTTACCCTAATTCTAATTCTATCCCTAGCCTTAATTCTAACTCTATTCATGATTATAATTTTCATACTAACCTTAATTCTAATGACAAGCTTAATTCTAACTGTAATACTAATTGAATCCTAACCCTAACCCTTATTAGAACCCAAAACTTATTGAACCCTTACCATATCCTAAAACTAATCCTATCCCTAATCCTAATTGCATGTAACCCTAATTGAAACCTGACCCTAACCCTAATTGTAACCTTGATCTAACCCCATTCTAACTCTTACTCCAAGCTTTATCTTAGAAATCTAATTGAACCCTAATCCTAACTAATCCATAACCATAATCATGACCCAATTATAATCATAATCCTAACTAACTCATAATCATGATCATAATAGTAAATAATAATGTTACATAATTTTTTTAATATGATAAACTTATGTGTAAATGTAATTCTTAAGATCACATTTTTTTTTAAAGATAGATATGCTAGTTCTAAATTTATTAATTTAGAAAATTATTTTATGTGTAATAATAAGTTTATTATAATTTTTTTGTATTTAATTTTATAATTTTAAATTAATTTTAGATGTGCATTTATTATAATGTGATCCTGCCACAATAATGGGTTACACTTTTTGGGACATCTCAATTTTTGCTTGAAATCACATATTTTTAGAAAATACAATGATTTAATACTTTAAAGGTCCCATTTAAATGATTTTAGTTAAAGAGGGATTGATCAAACCCCCTTAGATAAAACCTCCTTGGATAGAACCACTTCTGATTTACCTTTTGGGTGGTCAAATGAATTAATTTAAAATTTATGTTTTTTAAGCATGTAGCCCTTATTATAAGCTTCCCAAAAAGTATAATTTTAAATATTTTTAATTTGGTTATTATATTTATTTTTTAATCTCTTGTGAATGTAGGATTTTCAATGAACATCAAGTTCTTTGTTTCACACATACAGAAAAATAGAAAAATAGAGAAAAAAAAATTCTAAAAAATACATGTGCACTAGGTATTGATGTCCTTATTAAAAAAAAAAAGAAAAAGTTAATTCAAATGAATACAAAAAAAGTTATGCAGGTCGAAGTACACCTCTGTCCAAATTATAATTTCTCTAACTTAGAAAATTAATTTTTAAAAAAAATAATGTAACAAAAAATTATGAAAAAATATCCATACACTATATATTGGCATGAAAAAAAAATTATTTTAAAAATTAAAATTGTATCCTATCCGAAGTAAACATCACTTTTTAAAAATGTTGATTAGTAGAAAAAATAAGTTATTAAAAATTACATAAAATGATTCACAATTTATTTTTTAATTTTTTCAAAAAATTATAATTAGAATCTACACAAAAGATCTAACAAATAACTAGTTTGATTCATCTCCATATTCTTAATGGTTTAGCTGCTATAGGTGTAAGAAAGTGAATATCTAGTGAAAAGTTCTGATTTTAATGTCAAGTTAGGCCAAAAACTATAACCCATTATTGTGGGATCACATATTTATCTATTTAAGTTGCTATATTTTAATCATAACCCTAAATTAACCCTAATTCTAATTGAACCATAACCCTAATTGACTTTTAATCTTAGCCTTAAATCTAACCCTAATTCTAATTCTAACCCTCACCTTAATTTGAACTCTATTCATGATTATAATTTTAATACTAACCTTAATTCTAATGATGAGCCTAATTATACTTTCTCTATTTATCTTAGAACCCTAATTGAACCCTAATTCTAATTGAATCATAACCCTAATTGAATTTTAATCTTAGCCTTAAATATAACCTAACCTTAATTCTAACTCTATTCATGATTATAATTTTCATACTAATCTTAATTCTAATGATGACCCTAATTCTAACTATTATACTAATTGAACCCTAACCCTAACCCTTATTATAACCCAACCCTTATTGAACACTAATCCTAACTAAGCCATAACCATAACCATAACCCAATTATAATCATAATCCTCACTAAGTCATAATCATAATCATAATAGTAAATAATAATGTTATATAATTTTTTTCATATGATAAACTTACGTCTAAATGTAATTTTTAATCACATTATTTTTTTCATATGATAAACTTATGTGTAAATGTAATTCTTAATCACATTATTTTTTAAAAATCATTCATGATTTTTTTATGAAGATTCTTTATTTTTCCCCACCAATAAGGAAATGGAATTTTTAATAGTGAACTTTACCCTAACCCTAACCTAATTGAAATATAACCCTAACCCAATTAAAATATAACCCTAACCCTGAAACCTAATTGAATTCTAACCCTAATTGAACCCTAATTGAATTCAATGAGAATTAAGATGCCTATGCGAACACTGAAACTCATGATAAACTTATGTGTAAATGTAATTCTTAATCACATTGTTTTTTTTAAAGATAGATATGCTAGTTCTAAATTTATTAATTTAGAAAATTATTTTATGTGTAATAATAAATTTATTATATTTTATATATATTTAATTTTATAATTTTAAATTGATTTTAGATGTGCATTTATTATAAAAAAATTATCTATTTAAGTTGCTATATTTTAATCATAACCCTAATTTAACCCCAATTCTAATTGAACTATAACCCTAATTGAATTTTAATCTTAGCTGTAAATCTAATCCTACCTTTAATTTGAACTCTATTCATGATTATAATTTTAATACTAGCCTTAATTCTAATGACAAGCCTAATTCTAATTTCTCCATTTATCTTAGAACCCTAATTGAACCCTAATTGACCTTTAATCTTAGCCTTAATTCTAACCCTAATTCTAATTCTAACCCTAGCCTTAATTTTAACTCTATTAATGATTATAATTTTCATACTAAGATTAATTCTAATGGCGAGCCTAATTCTAACTATAATGCTAATTGAACCATAACCCCAACCCTTACTAGAACCCAACACTTATTGAACCCTAATCCTAACTAAGCCATAACCATAACCATAACTCGATTATAATCATAATCCTCACTAAGTCATAATCATAATCATAATCATAATAGTAAATAATAATGTTATATAATTTTTTTTCATATGTTAAACTTATGTGTAAATGTAATTCTTAATCACATTATTTTTTCATATGATAAACTTATGTGTAAATGTAAATCTTAATCAGATTATTATTTAAAAATCATTCATAGGTTTTTATGAAGATTCTTTATTTTCCCCCACCAACAAGGAAATTGAATTTTTAATAGTGAAATTTACCCTAATCCTAACGTAATTGAAATCTAACCCTAACCCAATTAAAAAGCTAACCCTAACCTTGAAACCTAATTGAATTCTAACCCTAATTGAACCTTAATTGAATTCAACGAAAATTAAGATGCCTATGCGAACACTGAAACTCATGTTTCAAGCATGTAGAATGTGACATGTTTGGATTCAATTAGATTTGATGAGATAGTTTGATGAAGACACCAAAAAGCATAAGACATAAAGCTTGGCGTAGAGAGTCTTTTCTCATAAATCATACAATATTGCGTTTACATTTCTTTCAGTTTGTTTTTCATTCAAATGAGTAAATGAAATCCTAACTTCCTTTGATTTCCTTTCACAAAACTTAAAATGATCAATTGTGTGCTAATTAAATAGTGCTAAGTGATTGACACTTTATTTCAAATATGTATATGTGGTATTTATTTATTTCTTGCTAGAGAAAGGTGGGATTTCCTTTCAAAATATAATTCTTCTAAATTCTAGAATTTGGCCATTTAACATACATTGTTTTATGTGAGTAGAAACAATATGAACCAACTCATTAAAATGCACTATCAACACTATCTATTTAATTTGTAATAAACTATTCTATTCTATTTTACCTCTCAATTGAGGTTCATAGTTCACACAAATAAATTCAACACAATTGTTGAAGATACAATTAATTTTTTGATATGGATTTGAGCATAAATACCTATACTTAGAGCCTCACTAAAATTCCAACTGAAAGAGTGGAGAATATGCTTTTTATAGAATTTCAACTCAAGCCTTATGCAACCAATTTCAAAACAAAAAAATTCATGGTTGTAGAAACATAATGCAACCAATTTCAAAAGAGTAAAATTTTCATGGTTGTAGAAACAAAACCTTACCTGTGCTTGATGTATATCTAAAGATGTAGCTGGTTCGAGTATTTGTGGATGACTTCCTCCCATTGAAGTAAAAATTAATTATACCCTCTGCTTGTCAAAAGAGGCCTTTATAGTTTTTCCTGCAAAAGGAAGAAATCAAATAACTGTGATTATATCTATCTAGCAACATTGCCTTCCAAATAAGAAATCAATATTTTTATTAACAAATTTTATAATGGAAATATAATTAGTGTAAAAAATTACATTTTGTTTGTTTACCTAAAGCTATTATATTTCCAAAACTTCCATATATCTTGCATCTTCCATCTTTGAATTGAAGATCATAACCCTTTTCCACAATCTGTCCAACACTCAACAGGTTGTGCGTCAAGCCTTCAACATAAAGAACATCACTAGTGTTATGCTTACCACCAAGACAAATAGATCCTCTACCATGAATCACATAAACATTATTATCTCCAAATCTTATAATCCCACCATCATACTTCTCTAGACTTACAAATTTACTTTTGTCACTAGTCATATGATGTGAGCATCCACTGTCAATGACCCACTCATCCTTTTCTTCAATTTTGGCTGCAGGAGCTTTCTCAACTTTAGCAGATTCACTAGCCATAGGAATATCTTCCTTGATAGCAATGAAAACCCAATCATCTTCATTTCAATTTTCTTTATTAGAATCTTCATCAGTCACACCTTCTTCAGAATATAGAATTTCTTTCGGAATCTAGATTTGTAAAGCTTAGATCTAGGAACTCTTTTAGGACACCTTTATGCAAAATGGCCTATTTTACTGCAAGAAAAACATTTTATAGGAAACTTTCCTTTATACTCACCTTGTCCTCTACCTTCTTTCTTCACAATCAATGCTTCCAAGTCTTCTACCTCTCTTTCTTAATCTTCAAGCTATTTCATTTCTTCCTCATACTTGAATGTCTTTCTAGAACTCTCTCCTGGATCATATCTTTGCTTGTTTCTTCTGGATATAGCAACCTTGAATGCAGTTTCAACATTAGGAGTAGATTCACCAAATTCGCTTAACTCGAAGGTAGCAAGTTTACCAATCAATGTATCTCTTGTCACATTCGTCAATGATCTGGTTTCTTCAATAGCATGAGCCTTCGCTTCGTAGGAGGGAGGAAATGACCTAAGCACTTTAGCCACAATTTCTTCCTCTTCTAGGGTACCACTGACATATCTAATACCTATCACTATTTCATTTACTCTTTTCATAAAGGAAGAAATATTTTCATCTTCACCCATCTTCAAATTTTCATACTTTCTTTTCAAACTCTATAGCTTAGCCATCTTCACATGTACATCTCCTTCATAAAAAGTTTCAAGCTTCATCCACATCTCATGAGCTGTCTTTAAACCTATCACATTTGTCATTTCCAAATCTGTTAGAGCACTCAACAAAGCTTCCATAGCCCTGGCATTATTCTCATCCTCTTTAATATCATCAGCAGTGGAAGGACCATTTTGAGGAATAAAATATATGTTCTTTGTAATCTTCCAGAAGGGTTCACCAATACACCTTGAATGACACTCCATCTTAGTTTTCCACAATGAGTAGTTTGTTCCATCAAATCTAGGACTATCCTTCTTGTATGATGCCATCTCAGATCACCTCAAGCTTTTAAACTTGTTTAGAGGAACCTGCTTTGATACCAATTGTTGGAAAAACAAGGACAAACAACTGAGAGGGGGGGTGAATCAATTGTCATAGAATAGTTAATTTTTTTCAAACTTAAATACTTAACTTAATCTCAAATCTAATGAATGAACAATAAACCATGACCAAAAAACACATCAAAAGTACAAAGAATACCAAGAATTTTTACATTGAAACCCTATTAGGGGAAAAAACATGATGGATGTTAACCCACAATATTATAACTTGTTAAAAGTATAAGAAAAATAATGGGAATGCACATGCATTCAAACACACTGCCTAGAGCTCACTGCTCAAATACAAGAGGGCTCACTGCCCAACAATACACAACAATACAGATTATATCCATAGGGTATGAATTAAGGAAATAGCTTATTCACAAGCCTGATTACAGTTCCAATGAAGCACAGAAAAACCTTCTCCACACTTCACTCAAACTTCTTCTCACTCTACTTTACAATTGAATGATTTGGACACTATTCACACATCTGCACTTTCTCTAGCATACATTCACTCTAATGCACACACTAACTTTACTCAAAAAAATTCTCTTATATATCTGCAACATGGAATTACATCAACAACTTAGTTGGGCAAAAATATAAAACATATTTTCAATTTTAGCCTAATTTTTACAAATAAAATTTCAATGTGGATCAAACACTATCAGCTAATATTATGATGAGACCCAAAACAATATCCTTGAGTGTGCCAAACATTCAAATTTTAATCTCCAAGGATCCACAAAACGTTACAATCATCATGTTGGCCAAGAACATGAAAAACTGAACATATCGAGAAAAATATTCGACCATGAGCACACTGATCAATGCGGACATGCAACAAAGATAGAGCATGATATAGAAACATCCACAAGCACCAAGAAACAAAAGAGAAACATCCGTAACAACTAGAATTACTAGAACTATACCAACTTTAATTAAGAACACTAACATAGACCACAAAGACATTATTAGAACACATATCTTCATAACTCGAACAAATATTCATGCGGACCTTTGAAACTTCTGATGGATGGACTAGATACACTCAACAATAAACCCTTTAGTCCATAGTAGTTGATCTTCAACATACAAACTAAGACACCTTCATGACCTTCATAGTTCCACTAGGAACTTGGAATTCTTTCTTCAACAATTTTCTCAATATCCTCAACATATACAACCTCCAATAAAACTTAAACAAAATCTCTTCAATTTTCTTGAGATAAATAGGCAATAATCAAACTTGTAAACTCCAAAGAGTTATAATTACAATGCTCAATGCCTATCTCCAAAATGGTGCTCCTATCTCTTGCAAGTAGAGTTCTTCAGTGAAAAAAATGTTAGAACATGTGTTTCATGCATTTGGGAATCCCAAACTAAAGTCATAAGTCAACCTTTATTCTGTAAATATCTTCAAGGCTTATCCTCAAAGTAGGTGCCCAAGAATTGGCCCACTTAACTTAACCTTTTGAAATATCTTAGCATGCAAAATGAGTTAATTCCAAGAAGCCAACTTGGGTTCCAAAGGTGGGTCCAAGTGATTCCATGTTAACTGAAACATATCTCTCCACCATTCATACAAACATCATACATGAATGATCTCCCCCTGTTAACTAAAAGTATGAACTTGTTATCTAGCATGCAACTAAAGTCATTAGCCATGCAACTCAATTCAATTGAATTTGAAACTACATGCAACTCAAAATAACTAACATGCAACTAAAGATAACTAACATGCAACTAAAGATAATTGAGTCATAACAAAACTAAACTAAACTAAACTAAACTAAACTAAACTAAACTAAAATGAACTAATAGTACCACTCCACATTCATTGTAATTATCAATCCCTATTTTGTAGGAACAATACATGCATTACACAAGATTTATCAATCCATCAACTAGTTAAGTGAACCAAGGTGTGTCCCACCTCCCATGTTTGCACCAATGTTCTCCTATTTTGTAGTAGCTCTCCTAGGGAATCTACACATGTTCCTATTATTTGGGAATAATTACAAATTCCAATTAACATGATTATTTCATTCAAAATATATCTCTTTCTAATCATAATGTTTGAGAACACTTTCCAAGGACTTAGGAGATACATGAAATAAATAAAGTTTAGGATTGAAATTAAATGGCATCCTATTTCCAAAATTGATCACTCTCTTGTTTTCTCTCCATCTCACCTCTCAGCTTCCCTATCTCTCCATCCATCTCTAATTATTTATATATCCCCTCTCCCTCTCTACCTACCTCTCCATCCATCAATTTGTACCACTCTCCCTATTTCTCTCTATCTCACCTCCCACACTCTCCATTCAAAATATATCTCTTTCTAATCATAATGTTTGAGAACACTTTCCAAGGACTTAGGAGATACATGAAATAAATAAAGTTTAGGATTGAAATTAAATGGCATCCTATTTCCAAAATTGATCACTCTCTTGTTTTCTCTCCATCTCACCTCTCAGCTTCCCTATCTCTCCATCCATCTCTAATTATTTATATATCCCCTCTCCCTCTCTACCTACCTCTCCATCCATCAATTTGTACCACTCTCCCTATTTCTCTCTATCTCACCTCTCTCTCACCTCCCGCTCTCTCCATCCATACCTCTCCCTCTCTCTCTCTCTCTCTCTCTCTCTCTCTCTCTCTCTCTCTCTACCTCTCTCCTCTCTCTCTCTCTCTCTCTCTCTCTACCTCTGCTTCCCTCTCTACTTATATTTATCTCCTCTCCCCATATCTCTACCTACCTCTCCCTCTATTACTCTCTCTTTATTTCTCTCTCTCTCTATCTCTCTCTCTCTCTCCTCCCTCCCCCTCTTTCTCTCACTCTCCTCTCTATCTCACCATTATCTCTCTCTCCACCTTTGCTTCCCTCTCTACTTATCTTTAGTGTTTGAGGTATAGAGTTTAGGTTATAGGGTTCAATGTATAGGGTATAGGGATTAGGGTTTAGGATATTAGGTATAAGGTTGAGGGTATATGGTATAGGGATGAGGGTTGAGGGTTTCGGGTTTATGGTGTAAGGTATAGGGTTGAGGGTTGAGGGATAATGTTCAGGGTTGAGGGTATAATGTTAAGTGTGTAGGGTATAGGTATTAAGGTTTAAAATATTGGATATAGGGTTAAAGGTATTGGTTACAAGGGTGAATGTAGGGTTTAGGGTTTAAGTATAAGGTTTAGGGTTGAGGGTTGAGGGATAATGTTTAGGGTTGATGGTATAAGGTTAAGTGTATAGGATATAAGGATTAGGGTTTAGGATATTGGGTATAGAGTTTAGGTTATATTGTATAGGGTTAAGGGTTGATATTATAGGGTTTATCATTTAATTATAGGGTTAAGGGATAATGTTCAGGGTTTAGGATATATAGTTGATGGTATAGGGTATAGGGATGAGGGTTGACGGTGTAGGGTTTAGGGTTTAAGGTATAGGGTTGAAGGTTAAGGGATATTGTTCAAGGTTGAGGGAATAGGGTTAAGTGTATAGGGTATAATGATTAGGGTTTAGGATATTGGGTATAGGGTTGAGGGTATATGGTATAGGTTTAAGGGTTGAGAGTGTAGGGTTTAGGGTTTAAGTATAGGGTTGAGGGTATATATTTGAGGGATAATTTTTAGGGTTTAGAGTATAAGGTTGAGGGTATATGGATGAGGGTTGAGTGTGTAGGGTTTAGGGTTTAAGGTATAGGGTTTAGGGTTAAGGGATAGTGTTCAAGGTTGAGGGTATAAGGTTAAGTGATAGGGTATAGGTATTAGGGTTTAGAATATTTGGTATAGCTTTGAGGGTATTGGGTTTAGGATTGACTATTTAGGGTTTAGGGTACAAGGTTGAATGTAGGGTTTAGGGTTTGAGTATATGGTTGAGGGATAATTTAACGGTTTAGGTTATAAGGTTCAAGGTATAGAGTATAGGGATGAGGGTGGATTGAACAAAGGAGAGGATTGTCCCCTAAAAAAATCCTCCAAGGTGTTTATTAAAATTTTCTTTTTTGGTGGAATTTAGATTCTAAAAATTAGGGTGAAGAAGCTTTAGGTAACCAAAATTGTATAAGCTAAGTGCATAGACATAGACAAAATTGGTGCATGTGGATTGATTATATGGGCACAAAAATTATTATACAGTTCTACAATAAATATTTTTCTTGATAGCAATCATATGAAAAATTCTCACCAATAGTCATAATGATAAATTCAAAATACGTGTCACAAAATATTTGGCAACAATCATACAACTTGGTAGAGCTCCTAAAATTTCAAAAAAATTCAAATAGTTATGTGCCATGTAATGGTCTGTTGTATCCATGTCCAAGGTGGGGTTTAGGGTTTTAGTTCTAAAGTATCTCTTGTATGTTTGAGGTTTTAAGCTTTAAAGGTTTTAATCTTTTGTTGACCTATCTTACCTAGTTCCCAGTCATCTAAGTCACAACTTGAGCCTTTCGAGTCATGTTTTCACTGGCCCCATTTTAAGTTCATCGGTTACCTTGTTCACCTCATCATTTTAATATTTCTTATAGTTGGGTGAAAAATATTTAAGGTGGAAGATGTCAGCCTCATATTTTGTTCCTAAGGGTTTGAGCCTTGTTAATTTGGCATGCCCCCTCTTTAAAAACATCTTATTTCCACATGGGAGTTCGTATTCACTTAAATCATGATTCATCACTGAAATTCTCTTCGCTAATGAGTTCTCTTCTACGACAAGTGATGGGTTACATTTTCCTTTTATATCACTTATTGCAAAAGTTCTTTAAACCTTTGGATTCACTTTTGTGATGAGTAATGGATATGGTGGTGTGTTATATCACCCCATCGCTGAAATGTTTTAGGAAATTTTATAGCTTCAGTGACAAGCGATGGAAGGAGCATAGAATATGTAATGTGGTGGCCACGTGTCAGGTTCATATTTCATCACTACCTTTTCCCATTATTGAAGATGTTTAAAACTTTGAGTTCACTTCTGCAACATGTGATGGTTCAGGTTGCTCAAATGCATCTCTAGGAGGAGCCCATCATCAAAAATTCTAATAATTTTTCCCACTCTTCTACGATGAGTGAAAGGGCTTGTGCTTTATTATGTTTTAGTAGATGTACGTGGCATGTTGTTAGGATATCCTCTCTACTTTAAAGCATTGTTGTTAAAAGCATGGGAAATGGCAAAAGGGGACCAGTGATTATATTTTAAAACTAGAGGATCAATGGTTGGGATTCAAACTAGAACAACTATCCATTATTTTTCTTGCGCAAACAACCCATCACCCATTAATGGTGAATGCACCTCAATGTTGGGATATTAAAGAGATTGTTCAGTATCTTCTTTTAGCAATTGCAATTGGCATGAACATGACAATTCTTTAAGTCAAGAAGTAGTACTAGTAAAACTCCACATATGGTTAAGTTTCAAGAGCAACTAGTTCACTCCTAGGTACGTTAATCTTCTGGCTCCTAAATCAGTTTGTTTACTGGGTGGTTTGGAAATGTTATAACTGGTTGCGGTTATTGTGTTTAAAGGAGATAATTTTATTTACTAAAGGTCAATTTGAACTATTGTTCTTATAGTTTGGGGTAAGAAGGATAGAATTTTTGGTTTCATTGCAAACCTTGTGGTTTTAAGCTACTTAGGGTGATTTCTCAATATCTTTAAACCCTAGTTTTGTTGCTAAGTAATAATGAGTCAACCTAGTGGGTCTAGAGCTAAAACTGGTAGAAAACCCACTCAGAAATGGGCTAGCAAACCTAAACCTCATAGTGACCAACCTCATCCTGATGAAACAAGTACACCGAAAAGGTAAACGAATGTTAAGAAAGATTGTCCTAGGTTTATGGAACAACCCCATCAGGACCCAGAGCAGGAAATAAAGAAGAAAGTAGGGAAGAGAAAGAATGGTGAGGGTATTCTGACTCCTCATTTTGAGGATGTTGCTTCTTGAATCTGTGATATTGTGGTTCCACAAAGTTTTTGGGACCTATTTTACTATGCTTTCAAATGAAGAGAAGCCAACCACCCTACCTACAACATATGGGTATGCAATATAGGAAAATTGGTGTGCTCCAATGCATTTGTGGAGGTAGACTTGATGTTAGCCTAATTAGCCAGATGTTATGACCCAAATGACAGAACAATCAAAAGGTTTCGTGATTGTTTTTCCATGTTGGAGATTTCTGTGAGTTAGATAATTGAGGCTTTTGTTGGGAATAAAGTGTTTCAACCTTAGATTCCTAACATTGAATTATTTAATGTATTATTGTATTTTTTTTTTTTAATTAATCGCCTAGAATGTCATGTCATTAAGTGGGATCCACTAGTTGGGTGGCATCCTCATTGGAGGTGACTATATGACACATCTTCATCACATGTGGAGGTAGGCGTCCCATCTTGGAATCATGGACCTAGGACAAGTGATGTCATCTTATGACATATTATATGACATGTCATATGGTATATTTTGAATGGAGAAAGAGTGGTTCCTTAGTGGGGTATGAAAAAAGTGTGAAAGAATAAGTTTGATAGTCATGTTTGACATAATATTTCTTTGTTGCATGTGTTGAAAGTGTGACAAATTTTATGGCACATGTTATATGACATTTGTAAGGAATTTTTCATAACACACTATAAGCATGAACTAGGCACCTAAACTTGGGAGAGAGGCTTTGCATGTTATGACAACTGTAAGAGCTATAAGAGAATGTTGTACAAATGTGCAAATCATGCCTATGGTGTGAGATATTTTTCCACATGGGTTTGGATGCCTATTATCTTCTAGAAGCCTCTCAAAGCTTGTATCTCCTATAAATAGGATTCCTTGCATTGTAGAATATATAGTTTGATTGCAAGTATTGAAGTGTTGTTAGATTTCCTCTAGAAGAGCAAGATGTAGTCTCCAGGTTAAGGCTACGAGCTTGCAAGTGTATTTTAACCTTATTGTTGTAGATTAATACATTGGTTTGATGCTTTGGAGTGTGGAGCTTTTTACCCGAAAGGGTTTTCTTCACGTATATTGTGTGTTCTTCTCTTTTGTCTATCTCTCTTCTATTATTTTTGTTTATCATTCTTGAATTGTTAATTTACATGTCGTTATGCTGCTGAAATTTTCTTAGATCTGAAACTACATCAACTTTCCTAGAAGGGTTAATGCATGGGAAATTAAACTATGTTTGTTTCTGCTTTAAGGCATAGTAGTATGTGCTTGTATCAAGAAGATTAAAATCTAATTTATTTTAAGAAGCATTAGCTACTAAAGGTGCATACTGGATCTTGGAAGGCTTTCTGATTTCATCATTTCCCTTTCATTTGGTATCAGAGCTAGGTTCTAGATTTGCATGCCACTTTCATGTGCTCACATGGTGATGCATGTGGTGTTTGGGGTTCTAGGTATTTTTTCCATTGTTATTTCTTATCTTGGAAAGCTTGAGGAAATTTGGTTTGAAGGAATTGGTTGATTATTAATCCTTAATTGAGTGGAATTTTCCTAGTTGATCTTATTTTCTGGAAACAACAGGTATTGTGAAGAATGGAAAAGATAGAGCTTTTATGGAGTTGGTCATGTGGTTACATTTTATATGTTATTGATCCGAAGCTCTTGTTTGACAGTTGAATAACCTTGAATGCATCTAGGCTATGGAGTTGATCATTGGATGATCTGAAAGCTTCTAGAATAGCTTAGTTCTCTCTCAGATGCATGTACATGTTGCTAGTGGAGTTGGCTTGCAAATGGGCCTAGAAGTTCCTGAACCTCTCTTTCCTAATGGATGTTTGTACTTGCATGGCTCAGATTCATGTTACTTAGATTTGAGGGTTTTATAGATTTTCTGTTTAAAAATCTATGATTATGCATATTCATGATATTCCATTGTTCTAGCTTAACTATTATGGTTGTATACAGAGTTGAGGGTCTTCCAGATGATAAGTGGATATGGATTTGTATGTGTGCTATAAAACATGGTGGGTTTGTAGGTTTACACGGTAAATCAAAACTTACAGTTTTGCAGATCTTTGGATGAACTATTTTTTAGATTATGTTTTCCTTAGGTTATTTGGATGTAAGATTGTTACAGGTTTGTGAGTATGCTTTGTGCATGTTTTGAGGTGGTTTGTGGCTTTCTCATTGAGGAAATGGTATATGTTTTTACCATTGGTGATTTGTGGGTTGAGAAGTTGGGATAATTTATATTTTATAAGCTTTTGGACAACCTATTTCCTTTGAGGGTTTTACAGTTTCCCTGTGTTCTAAAAGTTTAGGGTTTGTGTAGATTTGGAGTATTCACTGGTTTAGATGAAATATGCATAATCTATTATTCTGGATGTTTAAGTGGTCTTAGATTTACATGGAGATTATTTTTTACAAGTTTTTTCAGGTTAACCAAAAATTTGTGGTTTGTAGATCTATGGAAAATATTGTGTTCAAACTCTTGGAGCTTTTTGGATGAAAACAATTGCAGATTTGAAGGAATGCTTGTTTAGTTCCTTGACTATGGTACTTAGTAGTGTATTTGTTTGGAAAATAGGGTTTGTTGGTGATTTGGAGTTTGATTCTTGAAATCTACATGTTATCTTCTTTGATATCTCATTTTTGCATGCTACTAATGTGATGATGAGTTCATGTATGCTTCAATTTTTGGGATCTACAAGTTATGCAATTTGTGGATTAGCTACCCATTGGTTACAGTGGGATGACTTAGATGTGGATTGTCTATATCCACAAGATTGATTTAGTGTTGATGTATATCTCATTAGTTGGCCTTTTTGGTAGTCATTTGTGCATTGGTATTTTTTTTTGAGATGAGAGGATGGATAGTCAATTATGGGGCTTGTAGCATGTTCTTTTTATCTTCTTGGCTTGGAGATTTTGGTTCTACTTATTTGGTGAACTGTTGATATTGCATTTTATTATGGTAGAACCATAAAGAATCCTCATTAAGGAGATGGTTTTCATGATGCTTTTAGAGCTTGGTATCACTGTTCAGTGGGAGCTTTAGTAGTGACTATGGATTCATCACTTGGTGATGGATGATCTTCTTTAGTGTTGCAGATTTTACTAGAGGGACCTCTTAGATCCTACTGCTGCAGAAGGGTTCTTTCGAATTTGTAGTGCCATTATTTGGATATGGTTATATTCATGAGATTGGATATGTTGTTTCTTGGTTTAGAGTATTTTGGTATTATGTCATGATGTACTCTTGAGTCTATATTAGAGTTTAGTATGGTACTTGTTATCTTGAGACCAAGACGTATGCATTATTGTATGTGATCTCCTAGGAGGAGATGGTTAGATCATGTTGTCATGTTTATGTTCCCATTTTATGATTGGAGCTTTGACATTGATCATTTTCTTGATTAATTCATTTTATGTTGTCATGTTTATGTTTATGTTGGCGGTTCTCTTTGTATTGAGTACATTGATCATTTGCTTGATTAATTCATGATGGTGCTATGTTGCATTTGGAGTTTGGCATGGATTGATTGGTTATAGGTACTCATGGATACTTGGAGACTTAGGTGAGGCTTTCAGTTCTCTTATGGTTAGAGATATGTTTTGAGATGGTCACTCTTAATGAGATTTCAATAGGAAGTTCGAGGAGCCTACACCTTGGTTGGATATGAGTTCAACATGGACCTATGAGGAGAGTGTTCTTGGATGAGTCATGATGACTTGGATATCTTGGAGGAGCATTCTCATTCCCCACTCTTGGTCTACTCAACAATCTACTTGAGAGGTATCTCCCATTGTTCCTCTTAGGTGTATTATGTTATGCTTTGTCCTCTCATGCATATGGATATTAAGCTAAGCATATATGGTTTTAGAGGATTCATTTGAGGAGTGTTGACATGTTTATCTCCTTATGCATTATAGGAAAACTCACTGATGTTGAGTTTAGGAAATGTATTGGGCTTATTCCCTAATATGGGAATGGATATTTAGTTTGACCTTCTTTGGCCTGAGAAGCTTATATCCATGTTGATTACATGATACATATGTTATGTTTAATTGAATGGTTGGGTATTGTTATGGATTTTATTTTGGGGTGTTGTGGAGGAGATCATACTTGACACAATCGACATTTAGAGGTGAATGTACAAGATTTTTTCTACAGGTATATGATGTGCAGAGTTTCTCTCTTTGGTCTTGGTTATCTTCCTAGATGTTTGGTTTCACATTACATTGGTTTGAGGTTTAGCTAGAGCTATTATGATCACTAGCTTGTGATCATATGTTTTCACTTATGTTCTTGGGTGATGACATGGAGGTTTCTTTATCTCTTTCCTTTGTTGAGTGTGGAAAACATGGGAGAGCTTTGGAGACTTGTGGTGAGAGTTACTCTTACAGGTTACTCATTTACAGATTTTGCATATCATTGTGGATGTTTCTTGGTACTACATGATGTAGTTTACACTTTCTGTATATTGGTAGACTTGGTATGCTTTGATCTTTTTCAGATTTGACATTACCCATGCAGTGGGAGTTCCTAGATGTGTGTGTTCCTAGTGACAGTTTTAACACATGGAACCTTTGATTGTAGTCTATGGGTTGGATATGTTGTTGGCATAAGTTCTACTATTATTTAGGATACCTTTGAGGTATGCAAAATTAGATGGATCAACTTTTTTTGTGGGTTCTATTTTTGATCTCGTGGATTTTCAATTAGATGAGGGCAACCTAGTTTGGTTATTGGTCTAGCTGATGGTTTATCTTGTTCTCTAGAGGATTATTTGTCTTCATAATTATGTTTTGACTCTATGGGCCTTGGCGCCTTGAGTAGATGTTTTAATATGACTCTTGGCAGGTCTTCAACAAGTGGGAGAATGTTGAGAATAAGGTGTTTCAACCTTAGAGTCCTAACATTGAATTATTTAATGTATTATTGTATGTATTTGTTTTAATTAATTGCCTACAATGTCATATCATTAAGTGGGTCCTACTGGTTGGGTGGCATCCCCATTGGAGGTGACTGTATGACACATCTTCATCACATATGGAGGTAGGTGTCCCATCTTGGAATCATGGACCTAGGACAAGTGATGTCATCTTATGACATATTCTATGACGCATCATAAGGTATATTTTGAATGGAGAAAGTGTGGTGACTTAGTGGGGTATGACAAAAGTGTGAAAGAATAAGTGTGATAGTCATGTTTGACTTATTCTTTGTTTGTTGAATGTGTTGAAAGTGTGACAACTTTTATGGCACATGTTATATGACATTTGTAAGGAATTTTTCATAACACACTATAAGCATGAACTAGGTGCCTAAGCTTGGGAGAGAGGTTTTGCATGTTATGACAACTATAAGAGTTGTAGGAGAATGTTGTACGAATTTCCAAATCATGCCTATGGTGTGAGATATTTTTCCACATGGGTTTGGATGCCTATTCTCTTCTATAAGCCTCTCAAAGCTTGTATCTCCTATAAATAGGATGCCTTTCATTCTAGAATATATAGTTTGATTGCAGGTATTGAAGTGTTGTTGGATTTCCTCCAGAAGAGAAAGATGTAGTCTCTAGGTTAAGGCTACGAGCCTGCAAGTGTATTGTAACTTTATTGTTGCAAATTAATACATTGGTTTGATGCTTTGGAGTGTGGGGTTTTTTTACCCGAAAGGGTTTTCCCCACGTATATTGTGTGTTCTTCTCTTCTATCTATCTCTCTTCTATTCTTTGTGTTTCTCATTCTTGAAATGTCAATTTACATGTCGTTATGCTAATGAAATTTTCATAGATCTAAAACTACAACAACTTTCCTAGATGGGTTAATGCATGGGAAATTAAACTATGTTTTTTTCTACTTTAAGGCATAGTAGTATGTGCTTGTATCAAGATGACTAAAATGTGTTTTATTTTTAGAAGCATTAGATATGAAAGGTGCATACTAGATCTTGGAAGGCTTTTTGAGTTCATCATTTCCCGTTCAACTTTCCAGTTGAATCCATCTGCCTTCAAACCCATTAATTTCTGCACATTATAAAATGAATATGAGAAGAATAAAATTTGATACAGAAAGGGTGTGTTTCCTATTCACAAGAGGCATGACTTGAAAATGAATGGTGTGCCTTTTGTTGCTTCTGAGGTGGAACCTTTTGATTGTGCTGACTTTGAATACTATTTCAAGAATACTTATTATGCTATCTGTCAAGTTTTGCATAAAGAGTGTGATATTAAGATGGACATTTCCTTGATGACTTTGGCAATTGATATTCAACATAAATATCAAAAAGGGGTCTAGGATTATGCCACTTACATTGTTGAACACTTGCATGAGGATCTAGTAAAGTTAAAGGATGCCAATCGTTCATTGTCCTATAGGCATTATTCTTTATTGATGCATCTATTACTATGGAAAATTAGGAAGTTGATGAGGAATTATATAAAATTTAGAGAGTTTGATGACAATGACAATGATTTACCAGTGCAGATGTGGACACATATCTAGGATGCACATTGTCTACACTCTATAACATGTTTTGCAATATATTCAAGTTCTTGGTGCTCAAACAGCTTGGTTTGAAACCTATGCAAAGGATTTCACAAGGTGTCAAGGAGATGATAAGGCCACTAGAACATGAATGAGACACCAAGCACCAATTCAATTGGGGGGATTGGTATTTGCATACCAACTACACCACAATTAGAATATATGGAGCCTCAGTGCCACCTCACAAATTTCCCATTTATGTGTCAGATAGACAAGCTTTTATGGAAGTAATGTGGAAAATGGATGCCATGGATAAATAGTATTTTAGAGGTCCAAAGAAAGCTTCTCTTATGAATCTTGATGTGCAGTTTGCATACTTCAATTGTACATCAAAGGAAGGAATTGAGAGGTTTGGTTGCCTTCTAAACAATTACAAGTTGAACTAGGATGTCCATAGGTTCAGTGATCTTGAAGGGGTAATCTCAGCTCAAAGAAGAGATAGGTCATTGGGAAAAGGAGCTCATTAGTTCCATTTTCAAGAAGATATAATTATGAATTTATCTACTGATGAGGAAGTCAATGCAAAAAAGGATGCATGGAGAAAGATATGTGCAATAGAGAACATGATGATGCTTGGTGATTTTAGTGATGGGAGTTTCTTTGAGAATCTGAAGCAAGTTGAGATTGAGACTAAAGTTGCTAAAGAAAATTATGATGTTTAGATAAGGAGTCAACCAACTCAATCTTCTTCTCCAAGCATCCATGTAAGATCTAGTAATACTAGTGGACAACCTGTTGTAGCCCCATTAGTGGATTACCCATAAGGTGAGCATATTGGGGAGGCTTAGCTCCTAGAGGAATTTGGTGAACATGACCCAATCGAGTAGGAAGTGGATCAAGGTTTCCTTGAAGAGATAAATGATGCATTAAACATTATGGTTCCACCTAGTAGGGTTGTGAAATGGGTATATGATGAGGTTGAGGATGATGATGTTAGGATAAAAGCTTGTGGTGAGTTTATGTGTGATGATGATTTTATCAATTCTAAGGAATTTAGGGAATTTTTCATCCATGTCAAAAGTGTTGACATCAAAAGAAGGATTGAAGAAGCAAGGGAGAAAGTTGACCCTTCTTTGCAAGAAGAAGTTGAGAAAGAAGAAGAGGATAAAATAAAACAAGAAATAGCTAATATTTCATTGGAAGAGGCAAGGGCACTGGTGAAAGGAAGTGGTGCCATTTTTCTTCGTGGTTGTGACATTTCATCTACCATTGCATTAAATGTAGTTAGAAAAGACCTAAATGCTTCTGTTTTTGAGCAAGCTTTTGAAAACAAGATATTTGGTTTAGGTTTTAGTCCCTAATTGCGTACATTGGCTATTTGGTCTATGGTGAGCCTAACACAGGAAAACCTAATGTCATACAATTTGTAGAGAAGGAAATTGGAGCAGTGATTGTCAAGAGAGAAAAAGCGATGACAACTATTACAGCTGCACAATTGATTCAATGCATGCTACAATGTTGACTGTGGACACTGCTCAGATCATAGAGGCCAACTATAGAAAGTTGTTGGACAGATACAATAAGTTGATGGATGAGCATAATAAAATGTTGGCTACTGCACAAAGAGGTTTACCATCCCCAACCAGTTCTACTTTAGATTTGTCCACTTAAGAGAGAGAAACCTTATCCCTCGGGATTCAAGATTTGAATCAAGCCCTAAAAGCAGAAAGGGAACACACAAAGAAGGAAAAATTGGAAGCCATCAAAATGGCCAATGATATTTTTGAAGATGTGCTAAAACATAGAATGACCAAATTGGTCAACAAAGCCGATGACGTATGGGAAGCTTATAAGAGTATTCATGATGCCAACATTAAATATTTGTAGGTTTAGAAGGCTTTCCAAGATAAATAGAGTCAATGGAGCACTAGAGGGGGAACCCTAAATGAAATAATGTCTAAAGCTAATGAATATCCAGAGGTCCCTACTCACATTCCTGAGATATTGCAAACCATTGATCTAATTGGTGAGATAACAACCTTCCATTGGAAGTTGGGAATGCAACTGGGTAAAAAATTGAAAATGTTTAGGTACATGGAGGCACATGGTATGCCAAAAATATTTGATGATAAGGGAGAGTTGATGGAATTTTCCTAGTGAAAACATGAATTAGAAGGATGGTTGCCTCAGGCTAAAGATATGTGGAGTTAAGTTGAGTCCTCCATGCTAAATTCCCATATTGACTTTATATGGCTAGAATTGAAATGAGGATGGAAATATTTGTTAGGGAGGCTAGAGAATTGACTAATGCCAGGTACACACAACATAATGACATTGTATATTTTGCTAAGTACACAGTGACCCACTCATGATGAATACAATTCATGTTTGGAGAAGTTTATTGAATAAGTTTTTGTGCATTAATGATAAGGAATCTCATGAGTAATGGACAGAAGAAGACTAATACATAGCCTGAAAAATAGTATAGATTAGGCTTTGGTTGAGGTATTGTAGAATATTGTTCTCTTCTTATAAAAAAGGTTGATGACACAAGGGATGATTTGGATGAATTAGTCACTTTCTTTCTATTGTTTTTGTGCTCTTTCTCTACTGACTTGGCATGGACATGGTTTATTTTGGTCAATAAGGAGGAAGTTATAAATCTATTATAACACATGAAAGTGCCTTTTGGAAGGCAGGTCTATCTTCTTCGGTGAGTGGAAATATTCCAGTCTCGTACTCTTTTCCCCCAATTGAAAGTGTAAATATAACTACAAAGGGAATTTTTGTCATGGTGGTCAAATGGGAATATGACAAGTGTACTTCTAGCTTGAAGCTTGTGTTTTCTCCCTTATTCATATAAAAGGGAATTTAGGGCCATTAGTGTGAGTCTCTTGTTGAATTTTGGATCTAAATTATACAAATGGTGAACATAGAGAGAACAATTTTGAAGTCTTCATCTTAAGCTTTGAGTCTAGTTAGTGAATTTTGTCAATTGTATGGTTTCTAAGCATATCTAAATGATAATACGAATCTTTGGAGTCTATCGTCTCTCCAAATTTACTCTATATCTGAATTATTAATGGAAACTCTAATCAAGGATCATTTCATTCATCTTCATTGTTATTACACTTTGATGTATATTTTGATTTTAGCTCTAGTTCAAGGGGTCAATTAAAATTCTTTGATCAAATCATAAATTTGTATACAAGTTTAATTGATCTAATAATTAGTCATAGAATTTGATTTTTAATTTGTGAATTGAAAAGTTATCTCACATAGATCATGGATGTTTAGGATTGAATTTACCTTACAATTCAATTTTCTTTAACTCCTAGCCCATAGATATGACACTAATCTTAAGTATTGTTTGCATTTTCCATGGTTCGGGTTATCTAATTTGAGAACAACATTCATAAATAATCTTTAATTTATCTACCTTTCATTGTGGTTGGTGTTGTATTGTAAATCCTTAGCTTTAGGTGTTTAATTATTTTAAGGAAATTTTGATTTTTTGAAGGATTTCATCTACTTAGCTTCTGATGGGAATATGTGTGCTTTGTTATACAATGTATCAATTAATTATTTAGAATTTTTATGAGATATACATTGTGGGATCACCCTCCCAAGTCTTGTAGAGCCTGAAGTGCAAGAGAAGAAGCATTATAGCTTCATCTTGTTTGTTGTTCATTTATCTCGCATGTATTCAAAAATTAAGTCTGGCAACCTCATAGGTATTTGGTGAGATTTGATTATGTTAGACTAACCAAGTTATTTAGGAATTGGCACATATTATTTAGGTATTGGCACAAGTTATTTAGGAATTGGCACAAATTATTTAGGTATTGGCTCAGGTTATTCAGGATCATTTGAAGGCTCTATTTGAGGTTGCATGTTATAGGTTGTTTGATCATATTCTGATTGATCATTTGCAGGTTCAATTTGACAAAACAATCATTTCTTAGGTGACTAAGGTTATTTGGTCTTACATGTTACATTTTAATGTGTTTGATTATGCACATTTCTATTGCATATCTCATGGCTTTTTGAATTAGAAATATCATTGTGTCAATGGTTTCTACTTGGGTATTATAAGGTGACATTTCTATACAGACCTTACTATGATAATTAACATTGAATGATCATTGAATGTTGTATATATTATGAGCCTGAATTAGTTTCTTTTGGCACATTGTATTGTTGTTTACCTTGGCATATCAGGTGTTTATTTTTGTTAAAGTCACATGGTAGTGACATCAATAATATATGGTATCGTATTCAAAAAACATATTATTGAATTGTTTGATAAAGCCTACTCAAAAGGTTGATAACTTTGGGCTTTATTACAAAGGTAAATCACTTCAAATTGAAATTCACATGGTAGTGACTAAGTTATCAGAAAACATCATCTAAAGGCTTATATTTGATTTTAATCCGAAGGTAAATGTCTTTGATTAAGGTCATGGAAATGTGTTTCGATGAGATTAAATAATAAAGTCACAATATACATGTTACTAACACCGACAACATCTATTATTTTTATTGACATGGATATCTTTTCGCTTAAGTCATATTATCGACAACCATCATTGACATTGGGTTAATGATTTATTAGTGTAATGTTGTAGGCATTTTTTTTTACAAACAATAGCAAACTTCAAATGATCATCATTTTTGATGAAATATTCAAAATAATTGAAGGAAGTTTAGGGAAAAGTTATTATTGTACCAATGTGGAAAACATGTGAAACCCTAGTTCCCACCATGAAGATGTGTTAGCAGATTTTTGAGCTCAATAGTGGAAAAAGATAAGAGTGTTGACTAAGGAAGTTGGAAGATAACAGATGATCTTCATTTTTGAAGTTTGGAAATGGTTCCTCTTGTTTTTATTTATTTTCATTCCTCCTTAAATAGGTATTAAGGTAAATACAATTTAATTTTTTTTTAAGGCATTAGTTATGCAGATTCAGTGGTTAATGTTTTTTGAAACCCTTTATTATTTTTGAGCAAACAAATAAAGGGTTAATGCATTTAGTTATTCCAATCTTGAAATTTTGATAAAGATACATTAGAAGATATGATTCTTGGAAGAGTTAGTTGAAAAATATTTAGGTTTTTTCCTTGTAACCCTAACCCATGTTGGTTTACAGTTATAAAACTATATACAAAGATTATCTTTCTTCTATTTTAAGAAAGATTTTTGGTATCTCTCATATTGATGACAGTGAAGAGAAATGTTGTGAGACATTAGGATTTATTCTTATAGTGACAAGAAATTGTTTTACTTTGAAAATCCTTTTGAATCTCAGATATTTGTATAAAAGAAGATGTTGTCAATTATATACAACATTCTTCAATGTGATTAATGATGATATTCATAGTTTTCTATTGACAGTCTAGGACTACAGTTGCATTTCTAAGTTATCAATAGAACACTACAATTATTATTATACATTGCAATGGAGTTGGTGCTCCATTATTTTTTGGGGTTGGTGCTCCTATAACTTGTGGAGTTGGTGCTCCTGTATGTGAAAGAGTTCGTGCTCTAAGTGCATAAAGGAAAAAAAATTGAGTGGTTTTTTATTCCCCAAGAGGGTTTTTCCACTCAGGACAAATTTTTTGTTATGTGGTAACTTTATGTGTGTGATCTTTTCTTATCGGTCTGATTTTAATGTGTTCTCAAATTTACAATTATCAATCCTTCATATTTTTCAATGTTATGCCACATTTCGTATCAATCTTGCATATCTGTCAATACACATTTCATGTATAAAATGCTCTGATTTAAAGTGAGCTCTGATACATGTGAAAGATTTAAGTTTCACCTCTGTTAATGTTTCATGCTTAATTCATGGTTCATGCAAATACAATATTGTTCATGCACAAGTCAAATTTGTTCTTTGCACTGCCATTTGGTGTTTTGATTTAAAAGTTAAGTTTTCTTCACATACTGTCATATGTTCTCATTGTTCAAAAGTAAACTTACAATCTTGACTTTAAAAAATTTGTGATTTTTTTAAATCATTGATTCACCCCCCCCCTCTTAGTGATTTCAACCTTCCAACACTTTACTTTGTATCTGAATTATTAATGAAAACTTTGATCAAGGATCATTTCATTCATGTTCATTGTCATTACACTTTGATGTATGTTTTGATTTTAGCTCTGGTGCAAGGGGTTAGTTAAAATACTTTGATCAAATCATAAATTTGTATATAGGTTTATTGAATCTGATAAGTAGTCATAGAATCTGATTATTAATTTGTGAATTGCAAAGTAATCTCACATAGATCATGGATGTTTAGGATTAAATTTACCTTTCAGTTCAATTTGATTTGACTCCTAGCCCATAGGTATGGCATTGATCTTAAGTATTGTATGCATTTTCCATGGTTTCGATTATCTAATTTGAGAACAACATTCATAAATAATATTTAATTGATCTACCTTTTGTTGTTGTCGTTGTTGTATTGTAAATTCTCAGCTTTAAGTGTTTCATTCTTTTAAGGAAGTGCCAATTTCTTGAAGGATTTGATCTACTTAGCTTCTGATGGGAATATATGTGTTTTGTTATAGAATGTATCACTTAATTCTTTAGAAGTGTTAAATAAGATATACATTGTGGGATCACCCTTCTGGGTCTTGTAGAGCCTGAAGTGCAGGAGAAGAAGCATTATAGCTTCATCTCGTTCATTGGCCAATTATCTCTCAAGTATTCGAGAATTGAGTTTGGCAACCTCATAGGTATTTGGTGAGATTTGATTGATTCTTAAAAAAACACCAACACAACTAAGTCCCTTAACCCTCGAGCTAAGATATGATGGGACCAATCTTTTTATGTGAAATTGAGATATAAGAAAGATGGCTCACTTGAAGACATTTGTTATCTCATTTCGGACCATCAGACAAGAAAGTAGGGAAATGAGAAAGCTATAAATTGAAATGAACCAAAATCTCGTGTCTACTCCACTAATGACTTACACATTATTGTGTCACCCTATACAAAATTATGTGTCCTTCAAGAACTTAATTACACCATACAAAACCAAAATATTGAGCACTTAATTCATTTGTAATTTATAACTATTTGTGTTACTCACATTGACATGCCTAATACATATTTAAATAATACAATGACTAATTATAATCATAAATAAATTTTAACAAGAACACATTTTTAATTATAATTTTAAATTTTAAATATATTTTATTCATTATTGTCATTATTAAAATTCAAATTGTTAATTCAAATTTTTAATTATAATTTTAAATTTTAAATATATTTTATTTATTATTGTCATTATGCTCACTCAACTCAAATTACTTCATCTTAGGCAAAACAACCTCATAGGCACAATCCCACCCTACCTAGGAAACCTATCCTCTTTAACCAGCTTGGGGATGGGTGACAACAAACTCCATGGTAGTATTCCTACTAAATTGGGTATGCTCACTCAACTCAAAATGCTTTATCTTTGGGGAAACAACCTCACAGGCACAATCCCACCCTCCCTAGGTAAACTATCCTCTTTAATTGAATTGGAGATGAGTGACAATAGACTCCATGGTAGTATTCCTCTTGAATTGGGTATGCTTACTCAACTAAAAATACTTTATCTTTATCAAAACAACCTCACAGGCACAATCCCACCCTCCCTAGGAAACCTATCCTCTTTAACCGAGTTGGATTTGTCAAACAACATACTCCATGGTAGTATTCCTACTGAATTGGGTATGCTCACTCAACTCAAATTACTTCATCTTAGGCAAAACAACCTCACAGGCACAATCCCACCCTCCCTAGGAAACCTATCCTCTTTAACTAACTTGGAGTTGTCAAACAACATACTCCATGGTAGTATTCCTACTGAATTGGGTATGCTCACTCAACTCAAAATACTTTATCTTTGGGAAAACAACCTCATAGGCACAATTCCACCTTCCCTAGTAAACCTGTCCTATTTAAATGAATTGTCTTTGTTAATAAATAGACTCCATGGTAGTATTCCTATTGAACTCGGCATGCTCACTCAACTCAAAAAACTTTATCTCGACAATAATCACTTGACAGGAGTGATTCCATTTTAGGTTTGGCAAACTATCAAAGTTACAAAATTGATTCAGGGGAAAACCAACTCATTGGAGAATCCCAAGCTCCAAATATTCTTGATGATCTCCCATGACTAAAACATCTTGCACTTGATCACATTCTACTACCCAAAATTTGGAGGAGGTGGAATTGTCTCATAACATGCTAAGGGGAACTATATAATGTGAAGCCAAACTCTTTAGATTTAAAGATGGTGTGTAATTTTTAGCCATTTATAAGGAAAGCATTATTATTGGCTTATATATGTAGAGAAATAGAAAGAAAATAGAAAAGGAAAAAAATGATATTGTTTTTATTCTTGAAATTATCTTCATTCCTCTTTACAAAAGACTATTTAGATTTGTAATATTTTCTACATCTTATCTCCAAGCTTGTGATAACACATCTACTAATTTACTTGTCTATTAACTTATCTCAAACATGACGTTGATGGTTTGTTGTAAAGGAATTGAATCCATATTTATCATAGCCTTGGAAGGTCCTATATTTGTGAAACATGTTTATATCAAAATATTGGATATGGATTGTACCTTCTATTTTTTGACATATGGAAAATCTATTGAAAGAAATGGTTATCAATGTAGTCTAAAGGGAACAATGGTCATGTTGGATTATTTTCTTATGTTGATATTCATTGTCAATTCTTACACTTCAAACTAATTATTGGTCAAGAGAGGTTGATTATAAATTATTTAATGGAAAAATGGCCATGGCCAAGTAGGGTGCAAGAGAAATTAATTGCAATAGTAGCAAGGGATTCCAACACTTTGTGTTTACCACTTTTTCATTTTTTGTTATACATGCCATCAAAATTTATCCAACACCATTTTTGAAGTAAAATCATTTTTTTTAAATGAAACAAGGAATGTGATCTATAGGTACACTAGTAATTTGTGTATTATCATAGGCTACATGCAAACATTATTGTTCAATGAATAACCAATTCAAATTTTATAAATAAATGAATTTCAGATATAAGACCATTATAATATAAATTGTTCTTTAAATTTAATTTTTTCATATTATCTAAATATCTTGGGAAGAATATTCTATGTCTACTTATTATTTCTAATTTTAAAAGATGAAAAAGAATTAGAGAAATTAATTGGAATCAAATGATTTAACTAAATGAAGGGATTAGAGATCTATAACTATCTTTTGTGTCAAAAATATAGCAACTAGAAAACAAATAAACACTTTCAACGTAAAATAAAACATAAAATAAAATATTTTTTTATTTATATAAGGTTTCTCAGCTTATAAATGCTTTTGCATCATTCACTTAGAAAATATTATGCTCACATTTTATAGGATCATTGTCAATACTATTTATATTTTTTGTTAGATAAATTGAAAAAATTCTAACCTATTATTATATAAATTTGTAAAAAAAATTAATTAAGAACTAAACAAAGACTTTCTTGTTAATGCATCATTTCAAATTCTCAAATTTTAAATGAAAAGATTCAATATTCCTATCTTCTAATTTTTGCTAATTTTATAGGTCGAACCTCATGTTTATATCACCCCCACATATGATAGTCATGGGTTTTAGTTCAACACTTCATGTTATAAGATTCTCCTCAAAAGCTCCAAATAATAAAGTACCAAATATTTTGATGCTATGGGAAATAAAATCTCATTCATAGTAATCTTGTTTTAATATTTAAATGGTCAAAACATTAATTTGGAACCATATACAAATAAAATTTCTTCATTTTCTTAAGTAGCCTAGTTCATCATAACTCTAGGATTAATTAGCTACATGGACATTAGTTCAATGGGACCAACCCTTTTATGCAACCAACACTTGCATTAGCCAAAAACAAGAGACATTATCAGCTTGGTCAAGAATAGATATAAATTAAAATTGACATGAATGAAGAGAAATATGTTCCATCAATGAAAAATCTATGTCAAGATGATCATTTACGAGTGTAGACTTTGTCTCGCAAGTGGCTGGAAAAAATAAAAGATATTTTTCCATTGCATCTTTATAATAATTACATTTCAGAGAACACACAAATTTGGATAGTTTCACTTGTTTCTAAGTTGAATAGATATGAAGATGGGTTTGTAGTTTCTTCCCCCTACTCTTATTCCTCTAAACACTGCCTTCTTCCCATTTCTCCTCTTCTAAACACTTGAAGCTTTGCTAGATTTTAAGCATCCCCTCTCCCTCGACCTATATAATTCCTTGCTTCATTGGTCTCCTCCTTAGTCCTTTTTATTTTGTATTTGGATTGGGATTGTCAGCTACTCTTACCACAAACATGTGCTTTATTTGGATCTTACTGGTATGTCTTTACTCATAACAATCTATCCTCTCCTTGGAAACAGACTCTATCGTTGTATTTCATATTTATCAAAAAAAAATCACTAGCACAATCCCACCCTCTCGATGAAATCTATCCTCTTTAACCAACTTGGAGTTAGATGACAACAAACTCCATGGTAGTATTCCTATTGAATTGGGCAAGCTTACTTAACTCAAACTATTTTTTCTTTGGGGAGGCAACCTCATAGGCACAATCCCACCCTCCCTAGGAAACATATTCTCTTTAACCAATATGCAATTAAATGACAATAAACTCCATGGTGGTATTCCAACTGAATTGGGTATGGTTACTCAACTCAAAATAATTTCTTTAGGGAAACTTGACCTCACAAGCACAATTGCACCCTCCCTATGAAACCTACTCTTTAATCAACTTGGGGTTGGTTAACAACAAACTCCATGGTGGTACTCCAATTGAATTAGGCATGTTTAGTCAACTAAAAACTATCTATATTCCACAAAACAACCTCATAGGTATAACCCCACCCTCCTTGGGAAACCTATCTTCTTTAACTCAATTATTTTTGGATGAAAACAAACACTGTGGTAGTATTCCTATTGAATTGGAGATTATTTCTCAACTCAAAGTACTTTGTATTAGGAGAAACAATTTGACAGTAACAATCCCACCTTCTATAGGAAACTTGTCCTCTTTAACGGTATAATCTTTATCAAACAACATGATCCATGGTATTAATACTATTGAATTTTGTATGCTTACTCAACTCAAAATACTTTATCTTTAGGGAAACAACCTCACATGCATAATCCCATGCTCCCTAGGAAACTTTTTCTCTTTAATTGACTTGGATATGGGAGACAATAAAATCCATGGTAGTATTCCTATTGAATTGGGTATGTTTACTCAACTCACAATACTTTATCTTTGGGGAAACAACCTCACAAGCACAATCCCACCATCCCTTTGAAACCTATACTCTTTAATTGACTTAGGTTTGGGTGACAACTGAATTGTAAAGACAATTTTCAATGCACCAAAAGATCAGCCTATTAAAACTTGATACAACTATAAAAGTTAATGAATCCATGGGAGGTGGTTAAGCCATGTCATGAACTTCAGAGCTACACTACACAACATAAGGAGACCAAGGGTGTACACCTTGCAACAATCCCCCAGTGCAAGCGAGGGATTTTAATCGGTGACCTTGGCTCTAATACCAATTGTTACAAAGATGGTTGTTGTTGCACCAAAATATTGACTTGTTAATGCCTGATACAACCACCAGAGTTAATGAATCCATGGGAGGAAGTTAAGACATATCACAAACTTGAGAGTTATTTATTAAAAACTTAACAAGAACAATCCCACCCTCCCTAGGAAACCTATCCCCTTGAATTGACTAGGGGTTGGGTGACAAAAATCTCCATGGTGGTATTTCAATTGAATTGGGTATGCTTACTCAACTCATATTAGTTTATCTTGGGGGGGAAAACCTCACAAGAAAAATCCCAACTTTCATAGGAAACTTTTCCTCTTTAATTGAATGTTTTTTCTCAAGAAATAAAATCCAAGGAGATAATTCTATTGAACTTAGTATGCTCACTCAACTCAGAAAATTTTATATCGAGGGAAATGACTTGACAAAAATAATCCCACCTTCCATACAAAACTAGTCCTCTTTTACTAAATTGTCCTTAATAAATAGACACCATGGTGATATTCCTATTAAACTTGAAATTCTCACTCAACTCAAAATACTTTATCTTGACAAGAATAGCTTGATGAGAGTGATTCCATTTTAGGTTTGGAAAACTATCAAAGTTACAAAATTGAACTCAAGGGAAAACCAACTCATTGGAGAATCCCAAGCTCCAAATAGTCTTGATGGATCTCCCATGACTAAGGAATATTTCTCTTGATCACATTCTACTAGCCAAAATTTGGAGGAGGTGGAATTATCTCATAAAAAGACAAGGGGAACTTTATAATGTGGAGCCAAACTCTTCAGATTTAAAGATGGTGTGTAATTTTTAGCCATTTATAATGAAAGCATTATTATTGTCTTATATATGTAGAGAAATAAAAAGAAAATTAGAAAAGAGGATATTATTTTTATTCTTGAAATTATATTCATTCTTCTTTACAAAAGACTATTTTGATTTGTAATATTTTTTAAATCTTATCTCCAAGCTTGTGATAGCGCATCTAATAATTTATTTGTCTATTAAATTATCTCAAACATGGCCTTGATGGTTTTATGTAAAGGAATGAAATCCATATTTATCATATCCTTAGAGGGTCCTCATTCAACTTGCACATGCATGATCCAAGGTTGTATCTCCCTTAGTGTTTGATAACTCTTTTAAATAAAGAGTGAAAGAATACTTTGTTCTATTTGTTTTCACCATAGCAATTTGAAGGCTGCTTTATGAACTTCATTCATGGAGAATGATGAATATCTTTATTCCATACTGTTGTGCCACATTATTGTTTATGAGCTAGCCTCAACCCTTGTGGGAGCCACATTTCTCACCACTCATAACAATAGTTGTTGGTTGAAATGATCTTATTATACATGTTCCTGCACACTAAACAAACAAATTAGCAAAATAATTGAAGTTGAAAGCTGCCATTAAATTTTGTGCTCCCTGAACATCTGCATTTTTGATGACTTAATCATTTAGTGAATCCTTGATTGGATGTGAATTACATTTTTGTTGGTAATATAGGCATGAAATAGGATGTCATTTATCATTGCTCTAACACCATCTTTTAGCAATCTTGCAGGAAACCATGGAGCTTGGAGTTGAAACAACCTAGAGGCACTGGAGACACAACAACTCGAAGACATTGAGTAAAAATGATTCATCATTATAGGAAATGATGAATCACTCCCCTTTTTTTATGTTTACATTATCCTCAGTTGTGTAGTTTACAACCTTTCTTGTATTCATTATTTGATTAAGAAAAATCAAATTAAGTTACTCCCACGACTTGTGTGGGACTTTGGTTTTTACAATATGAATAAAGCAACATTTATTATGCAAATTTATGAGTTCTATTACAAAAATTAACATATTCACACTGGAAATTCACAAGTAATGAAATTCTGGAATATAATGAATACTTTAGCAGAAATTTTGTACCTTTCAATGAGAAATAAAATTCAGCTCTACCTGTTTTGAGTTGTAGCTAAAAATAGGTAACAATTTGGCAACCTCTGCGGAGTGTTTTCCTGCTAAACACCATAGATCAATTATGTAGCTTATCCATTGGGAATGGAGTCCATTTTAATCCTCTTTTGACTCAAAAATCTTTTAACTAAGCTGTTAGGAAACAAACAACAACAATGAACAAAACTTAAAGAAACTAATCATGACTATTTAAGATAGAGTTAGAAAATAGGTGCAACATTTGCACTTATTGAGAAGAAACAGTACTATAATGAAACACGCCATGGAGAAATTTATTGAAAACAAAACTGAAAATGAAACTACTCTACTATGTACATCTGTAAATGTTGTTCTTTAATAGCATTGTTTCAAGTGAATCCCATTCACTAGGATTGGAAGTATTTCACCATCCAGCTTTGAAAGATGAAATACATTATGCTCTTTCTTCTCTGTAATGATGTATGGACCTTCCCACATGGCATCAAATTTTGTATGTTTTCCAAGTATGATTTGAGCTCATCCCACTTGAATACTAAATCACCTTCGCTAAAAAATTTTGCTACTGATTTTCAGTCAACAGTATTCTTCATCTATGCATGGTGGACCTCAAGCTTCCTGAAAGCTTCTTTTCTGGTTTCTTCCAACTCCATTAATTGAGAAAGCCTTATTTGTATTGGCTACTCCTCAAGCAATTATAACTCTTTTGTGTATTCTAGAGTTGGTAACTCTATGGAAATAGGCAATTTGGCCTCTTTGCCATAAACCAAAACATAAGGTGAAAAACCTGTTGATCATTATGGTGTAACTCTATCAGCCTAAAGGGATAAGTTTAGCTTATCATGCCATGATCTTTGATTATCTTCAATAGTCTTTTTAATGATCTTAATCAGATTTTTATTTGTAGATTCAGCCTGTCCATTACCCTGAGGGTAATAATTTGAGGAAGTGTTCAGATAAATATTATGCTTTACTGACCAATCTGAACTATTAATCCTATAAATGTCAAAGTGTTATCAGAGATTATTGAATCTGGTGTACCAAACCTGGAAACCAAGTCTTGATAGAAATTCAAGACAGATGTTTCATTTGCATCTTTTAATGCGACTGCTTCAGTCCACTTCGTAAAGTAGTATGTGGTAGTCAAAATCCATTTGTTCCCAACACTTGAGGGTGGATTGATTGGACCTCTGAAATATAATCCCCATTTATTGAAAGACTGATCTACTTGAATTAGATGAAGCAGAAAGGCTGCAAGCTTTTGCTTTCCAATGAACATTGCACATTTACAACACTTCTCACATAAGCATGAACATCTTTAAATAAATTTGGCCAATAGTATCCAACTCTCATAATTTTTAGAGCTATAGTACATGGTGCAAAATGAGCTCCAATAGGTCCATCATGGAATTCCTCAAGAATTATTTCAAGCTAATATGGGTAAACACATCTAAGAAATACTCCATTGAAATCTTTCTCATAAAGAACACCATCAATTTATGCGTAGGGAATTGCTTGTAATCTATAATGTCTTTGTTTTGACTTGTCCATACCTTGTGGACAATCTCCAGTATGCAAGTAATGAATCATTTCATGGATCCAATCAGCTGAAGTAGTTGGAGCAGCAAATTCTTCTTCAAAATTTAGGACTATAGTAACTTCTTTATTGATGTTCTCTTCATTTTCTGCAAGCTGCTCGCACAAACCCTTACCTCTAACAAGCTTGGCAACCTTTATGTTGATGTCATATTCCATGATTTTGGTTATCCAGCCTACTCTCTTGTCGTTAATATCTTTACTTAGTAGAAATTCTTTGATTTTTGGTGGCTACTAGCAAATGTATCTTATTATTGGACAACGTATGTCTGAATTTCTTGAGACTCCTAACTACAAAAAGTACATGCTTCTCAAAAAATGAATACCTGGTTTCATAATCATGTAAAACCTGACTAAAGAAAGTTATAAGCTGCTCCATACCTTCATTATTTTTCTAACAAAGCATTGTGGAAATGGTATCCAATCCCCCAAATGCGTACAATATGAAATCCTTATCAAAATTTGGGTTGATAAGAATAAGGGTTGTTGCAAGTTCCTCTTTAGTCTACTCAAAATTGTTCTTTCCTTCTCTCATCCAGCTAAATTAAATGTTATTCTTCAGCATGGCTGTAACTGGCTGCAATAAAGCTACAACATTGGGAATACATCTCCTAACAAAGTTAATTCTGCCCAAAAAACTATGTAAACCTTTCTTGTGAGCAGGAAGCGGTAATGCTAGAATGGCTGCAATACATTCTGGATCAATAGAAATGCCATCTTTAGAAACAACATAACCCAAAAGCTTACCTTCATGAACAACAAAGATGCTCTTTTTTGGATTCAAGGAAATTCCATACTCTCTACATCTTTCAAAAATCTGTCTAAGATGATCAAAATTTTCATTAGCATTTCATGAGAAAACAATGATATCTAAATAAACAAGAACAAGCTTGTTTATCAAACCTTGGAGAGCCATATCCATTGCTCTTTGAAAGGTTCCCCCCTTGTTTGACAATCCAAATGGCATTTTTCTATAAGCCATAGTACCCCACTTGGTGTTAAAGACTATTTTGTACTAGTCTTCTTCCTTAACCAGAATCTGGTTATACCCTAAATAACCACCCAATAATGAAAATATTTTTGATCCCAAAACAACCTAGAATATCTACTCCATCAAAGGCAGTGGATAGTGATCTTTGAGTGAAGCTCTATTTAAATCACATAAATCCACACACAAGCTTATCTCTCTACTCTTCTTCCTGACATACACCAAGTTGGAAACTGAAGAGGTATGCTTTATTGGAAAGATAATGCTACCTTCAACCAATTTGTTTAGCTTCTTTTTCATCAAGTGCTCCAGCTTATGATTCAGGGGCCTCTGCTTCTGTCTAACTAGTTTCACAATGGGTTCAAGCTCAATTGTATGTTGAGCCAACTTAGTGTTAAAACCCTTCAGATCTCCATACTTCCAAGTGAATATGTCACTAAATCTTAGAAAAGCAAGAAAAACGCTTGTTGTTCTTTGGTACAAAAATTTCCAAGCTTAAGAAGCTTATCCTTGAATATTTCAATTGATTCATAATGATCTTCTTTCATTGTGATGCTAGATTTATCTTTTCTGACCTGATCATCAGTGTTGAAAATTGATTCAAGGGTCACCAATCCCTTGGGAAACTTATTAGACTTCAACTGCAAGATTTGATTCTCATATTGTTGCTCAAGCTTTCATTGGTTTCCAGCAGAAAACTCTGCTTCTTCTATTAGAAAACTAATTATTTGTTGATCGTTGTCAAAAACCTACCAACTAATGTTATTATCAGGTACAGATGGTCTTACTACCACCTTGACATATTGTTGTACTTGAACATTGTGTATATAAGTTGGTATGTCATATTTTGATCCTATGGTAGCAAGCCTATCTACCTCTCTATTCAAGTGTCAAATTCCTCTATTAAATCTCAAGTTCTATGTTTGTATAGCTTCAAAAAATCATTTTTGGTTACGTTTAGGTTTCTTAACTAATTTTCTATCAACTCTAAATCATCGAATACTTGGAGACATTTGATACCTTTCTTTCTAGCCCATTCTAGGCCATGAATTAATGCCTCATACTTAGTTGTATTGTTAGAATAGATGAAAGCAAAGTGAGGTGCTAAAAAATACCTCTCTCCATTAGGTGAAATGAGCATATCTCATCCACTAGAACCTACTTTACTCCTTGAACCATCATAATACAACTTCCAAAGCTGCTCAATTCGCTATTTTGGTTGTATTTCCTCTTTGACTAGATTTGGAATAATCACATCAGGTTCCTAAATCATGTAAATGACCAAACCTACCTCATCCATGTGGCTAAATGGATCAGCCTCATGATTCTCAGCTGCCCACTTGTCTAGATTTATGTTAGGTATGCCTTCTATGGGTACACTAGGGTCAAAGGTTATGGATTGATCATCATACTCATGGATGGCTAGGTTTACATTTATAGGATTTGCAACAAAAGACTCAATATGGTCTTTAGCCTGTGGCTCTAATTTGATAGTCACTCTAGTACCATATCTGGTCCTGAAACACATATGAGACCAATTTGATGAAAAATATCCACCTAACTTTGCTATAAAATCTCCTCTAAAAAGACAAATAGCAAAGAATGATAGGAGATCAATGACGTATATATCCTATGGTGTTGAAAAGTTGGGACAAGTGTGCAAGGTAAGAGGCAGGATTTTGATAACTCTAATTGACTTAACAATTGTACCATCTAATTGAAATAACCCTTTTGAAAATGGCTCATATTCTAGTCCTAACATATCTACTAGTTGCTTGGGCATAATAGAGCTGCTTGCTCCTGAATCTATCATACAGTTATGCTCTATGCTATCACCAATAATCAAACTGACATAAAATGGTCATGGTTTTACCTCTTGTACTAGTTGTTCTTTATTTCTTTTATAACTATTTGTAAGGACACGAGGTTGCTCCTTAGCATATTCATCATAAATTGATATTTTTTCCAAAGCCTCCTGCAAACTTTCTTTCTGCCTAGGAAGATGTAAAGCATCTAACATGGTCATAGTAACTATAGATTTTCTCATATGCTCAACAATATTAAAAGCAATACCACTAACCTTTGGCTGCACTTTTATAACAATAGCCTATGTTTGTGTTGTTTGAGGCTGAGATTGAATCTTTGGCTATTCCTTTGTTGGCATAGCTTGCTGTCTTGGAAAATTTTGAACATTCTGAGCTCTAGAAGGTTGAATTTTCCCCTGTTGAACTATAGAAACTTGACCTTTTTGCTAAATAGCTTGTTGTTTATCTTTTTCTACTTGTTGTTTGTTAGAAACAGCTTGCTGGCTCAGGTCAACTACCCTTTTCTTGGACCTTGTATTGGCTGCAATAGAAGTGGCCGACTGATTTTGACCTTGTGCATAATCAACTCTATAAAACTCACTACCTTGCCAGCTCATCATGGAAATGTCAAGGTCATTCTACTGCATTTGATCTTCTTGTTGATCACTAGCCTCCTTTGATGTTTTCTCAGAAGTAGCAAAACTATTTTTTACCATGAGGGCCTAATTAATCACCTCATTCACACAATTAGCCTAGTTATGAGACTAATTATAGGGATAACACCACATATAATCCTATGCCAAGTTATTATGGATAGGTACAAGCTCTTTAGAAGAGTTGGCAACATTCTGATTGAAAGGCTGATTAGACCTAGGTTTGAAATTTCATTTCTACCCTTGGTAATCAGCCTGATAAGGTGGTCTATTTGGCTGAAAGGGTGCTTGATGTGGTCTATAACTCTAGTTTTGTTGGTTTTTGAGGTTCACTAAGTGATTGCTTACTATTTGCAACAATTTAGCCATCTATTGTTGGGTACCTCTAAGCTCTTGCAAGTCTAAATTTGTTGGAACGACACTATTTTGAGCGATAGTTTGAATGATTAAGGCTAGAACAGTAGGTAATGGAGCTATAGGAGGTACTTGAATGGGTATTAATGGTTGAATATATGGGAAAAAGGGTATAGGAGGCTTCGGTACAATCTTACCTGCTCGTATTAAGTTATTTTCAGCTCCAATAGTTATCTCATAGGCTGCTAGTAGAGTTACTCCTCCCATAGATTGGATCAAAAGTGAAATATCACTGTTAACAACTCTAAGATAATACAAAAAGCATGATCTGGTGTAGGCCTTACCGTGGCTAGGATTTTGTTCCAAGTTCTTTGGAACTGAAAGTAAAAAAAATTTGTTTGTTCTTGTGGGGTTCTCTTGATAGTCATCATTTGCTTAACTAGAGATATATGATTAGATTTGTCAAAAAATTGCTTGCTTAACTTATCTCCCAACTCATCCCATGATGCGACATAGTTCACCAGTAAGCCTATAAACCATTGGAGTGCCTTACCTTTAAATGAATCTGCTAAAAGCCTAAACACCATGTTCTCTTTTGTGACATGATGAACTCCACAAAGTGAAGCTACATCTCTTATGTGTTCAATTGGCGTAGTCTGATCTTCACCTATAAAACTAGGAAAAAATTTATGCGTAGCTACCAGTATGTCATCATGTTGAACAAAATTTAATGGGCTACCCCCATTAAATGGAACAAAAGCATGTGCTTTGGCAATCGGAGTTGCTTGTGGTATAAGATGTACTACTGGAAAAATATTTACAAAACTAGAAGGCCTGAGACTGGGAGGTGTAGAATGAGATCTCGGATTTGATCGTGATCTTGATCTACTCAATCTCTTTCTTGTTGTCCTACCTCTTATCTTTGGTGAAGACAGACGCAGATATTCAAACAAATCAGTGCTTCCTCTTGTCTAAATTTTTCTCATAAGCTTCTCGCACTTGATCTGCTTGAAATTGAGAATGGAGTTGCCAAGTATATGAAACTCTAACCTCTGAAAGGCTGAAGAATTGTTGTATATACTAGATTAGTAGCTTGAAACTATTGAATTATTACTCTGAAATTTGATTCAGAGTCCCACCGGGCATGCCAAAAAGTGTTATCAATAGGAGTACACCCAAATACAAAAGAAGAGATACTTTGCAATCTTGTGTAACATGGGAATACCTTTAGGTTGTGGGTACCCTATATGAAAGTAAACCTTTGGATTATAGGCTAGCTTCCTATAAGATATTTTGATAATTTTTTATAACTTGGATGGAAAAAGGAAGAAATTCTGAAATGAATGCATAAACTAAACTTAAAATTGTGGGTGATGCACCTAATTGACACAAAACATGAAATTCTAACTCACAATAACTTTCAGAAAATCTATCTAGACAAATCAATTTAGTAGTTTGATCACAAAAATGATTCTAAGGAAGGCTTGAATAAACTTCTTCTTTGAAAGAAAACTAGGTTCTCACAACATGAAAAGAAAGGATTATTCTAATACACAACCTAAGACCTATGCTTTTTCACTATTTTTTAATGCATGCAAGTATAAATGAGACAATTATTTTAAAGGTTTTGATATTAAAAACACAGTAAAATCTCATCCAATCATTCATAAAAAAAACACAATGATGAGGTAGATACTTGATTCAACTGAAATTAAAGGAAAATCTTGTATAAATAGCCAAAATAGAACCTCTAAAACCTACTACATAATCTATTAAACTGTGAGAATTCACTTACATGAAGTCTCTTTGCTGAAGTAAAAGGAAAAAAACAAGAACCAAGGAAAAAAGACAAAGTCTTTTCCTTAAATAAAATAAAGGCATGCATGAAGCATCCAAGAGGTGAAACTCCATGTGAATTGAAAGTGAAAATATCTCTCTAAAGCCTCTCTCAGGAGAAAAAGAGAAAATAATGTGAAAAGAGGGCAACCAATGTTGTAATTGAGCTTAAACAACTCAAAACTTTGTGTCAAAATGTGTATAGCTAAAAAGTAACTCGAGAATGCCTCTAAATGCATGGAAATGGCACTGAAAGTGAACTGAAGTTGAAAAATATCCCCAAAATATCTTCTCACGAGAAAAAGCAAAAATCCTTGAAAAACGGGTTCGCAACTGAAGTGAACTAAATCCCATGCCCTGCAAACTTCAAATATCGATATGCATGATCAACATGATCTCAAAACCCACCTCAGTTGGACTCAAAGTCACAAATAGCACCCCAAATGACACTTACCATTTTCAGTTCTTCTTCAGTTTATTTTTTGCATGATATTGGATAAAGGTATCAATTTAATTAAATATTGAAGATAATCAATGCAATTATCTTAATATTTAATATGTTGTCACTTTCTCCTTTACATATTACAAATTAAATACTAAGGTAATTGCATCCTTAATATTTAATTTGGTTGCTATTTTTGTTCAACGCTTGCAAAAAATAAAGGTGGGGAAGACTTTAACATTTGAAGGCTAATGTCAAAATGTAAATTTGACCTTAAACTCACAGCTCCATGCATTATTAGGTTTCTTTACTTAAAATTCAAGACCATGGTGGTAATAAAATGAAATGGTTTTAATTAAAAACTAAGTAAAAAATGCAATTGATTTGAATTAGGGCTTTTAGGGAAAAATCCATCGAACCCTAAGTCATTCTTCATTTTCACTTTGCATCCTTTGAAAGAAGACTTTGTTGCTACGCCTCCATGAGTTAGGTTATTTTGAGCTGAGGACTCTTGATTTTCATGATACTTTTGAAGTCTTTTTGAAGATTCTTTGATAGGAGAACAAGGTAAATGCTACTTTTGGTTAAAATCTAGCTTTTGTCTCCAATTTTGAAGCCATTTGGGAGCCTTCAGGCCACGACCACACATATTTTTGATGTATTTTTCTATGTTCATTCTCTCTATGATATTCTTATTCCTTTTTGAAGCCGCCATGCATTTAATGATTTGAGCCTTGAGGATTTTTTGTAGAAAGAATTCATAGACTTGGGCATCACTTCATCAACAACTAAGTAAGATTTGAATCTAACCTTTTTCATGTATTTTCTATGGTTTGAGGCTCAAATAAAACTTGATTAAGGAAAGATAATGGTTGTATTTGCTTTCTTTTTTTGTATTTTATGAAAGAAGTATAGAAGCTTTTGTATTTTTTCTTCATGATGAGCCGTTGTTGTAAGTGAAAAGTTCTCTCCATTTTTTGAAAAGATTAAGATATAATCCTTTCTCTATATGTTTAAATTACTTTCTTCCACTTATGGGCTTGCTCTCCATAGTGGTTTATCTCTTGCGTTCCTACTTAAGCTTTTAGCATTCTGGGTATCCCTTTTTCTGTAGGCCACCATGAGAGCTTTTGGGTATTTGCATTTTGGTGTAGTTGTGACCATGAGTTACTTTCTTCATCTGGGTTTGTCTTTAAACTGGGGTTTTATCATCCATATCATTCCATGAGATGGCATCCTTGAGATATTTTGTGTATGCAAGTCGCTCCTTGTCTATGTTTTCATTCTTTTTCATATAACATCCATTTGATATATATTATGTGTACATTTCCATCACTATGACAAGCTATGACTATCTTTACCCTATATCCCATTTTGGTTTCCTTTCTCTTCATAGACTATGGGATTTTATCTTCCTTGAGGAAAATAATGAAAAATGGCTTGGTCTTTGTGACACCTTTGTTTCCCTTGCACCAAGTAGCATGTATACTACACAAACTGTGTGATGAGGGTGTGAAACCCTAGGTCGATACCATTCTTTTTCAGTTCCCTTTTTAAAGAATTACATAACTAAACTTAAAACTGTGGATTTTTTTTTTCAAGCAAGAATCTAATATTTTCATTGTAGCATAATAGTGTATAATAGATTAAATATTCTATCTTCTTCCATGGTACTCTCTATGATTCATTGATTGCAATGCAAAGGAAAATATGAAATGTCATCCTCATGCACCTGTAGCACACTTTGTGCACTTGTAACTTTTTTTAATGGATTAGGTTCCATAACCTTTGAACCTATATTGTGTGAGTAGACAAAACTGAAGGGTAGATAAAATCTAATTTTTTATTTTGTATCTTTTGTAACATTTTCTTTGAAACTTCATGGAATAGCCATACTTTTCATGAAATTTCTTGTTCTATGTTATCCTTTTGCACTCTTTAATGCATAGAAATTTATATTGAATGAAACTCTTGATGAGTCATTGTTACTGTATCAACTCTCATGAATGGCTTATTTTGTGATCTAGAAATTGTTTTATACTAATATGGCTCATTTTTTTGTTCCTAAATGCATTTCAACATTTAGATATGTTTGTCCCTTATTCATAGTCTCTTGAGCTTTACTTTACTTATTCAACTTGCACATGCATGATCCAAGGTTGTATCTTCCTTAGTGTTTGATAACTCTTTTAAATAAAGAGTGAAAGAAGACTTTGTTCTATTTGTTTTCACTATAGCAATTTGAAGACTGCTTTATGAAATTTATTCATGAAGAATGATGATTATCTTTATCCATAATATTGTCCCACATTATTTTTTATGAGATGGTCTCAACCCTTTTGGGAGCCACATTTCTCACCACTCATAGCAATACGTGTTGGTTGAAATGATCTGATTATACCTATTCCTGCACACTAAACAAACAAATTAGCAAAATAATTGAAGCTGAAAGCTTCCATTGAACTTTGTGCTCCCTAAACATCTACTTTTTTGATGATTTAATCATCTGGTGAATGCCTAATTGGATGTTCATTACATTTTTGTTGGTAATGTAGGCATGAAATAGAATGTGATTTATTATTTCTCTAACACCATCTTTTAACGATCTTGTAGGAAACCATGGAGCTTGGAGTTGAAACAACCTGGAGGCACTGGAGACACAAAAACTCAAAGACATTGAGTAAAAATGATTCATCATTATAGGAAATGATGAATCACTCCCCTTTTTGCATGTTTACATTATCCTCAGTTGTGTAGTTTACAACCTTGCTTGTATTCATTATTTGATTAAGAAAAATCAAATTTAGTTACTCCCACGGCTTGTGTGGGACTTTGGTTTTTACAATATGAATAAAGAAACATTTCTTATGCAAATTTATGAGTTCTTCTATTACAAACATTTACATAATCACACTAGAAATTCACAAGTAATTAGATTTTGGAATATAATGAATACTTTATTAGAAATTTTGTACCTTTCAATGAGAAATAAAATTCAGCTCTACATATTTTGAGTTGTAGCTAAAAATAGGTAACAATTATAAATCAAGTATAGGACTCGAGGCCAATGGCCTTCCTACATCAACTAATCAATTCATGCTAACTTCAAATGTAACTTGCATAATCATGAAGCTTCCAAGAAAATGATTAAAACCAAGAGAACTTACAAGTAACCATTCCAACAAATATCTCTTACCATAAGAGAGCTCAAGCCTCACCTATTTCTCCAAGTATCCACGAGGAATTGTAACCAACCAATCCATTCCAAACTCCAAATGCAACATAACATTTTCATGAAGTAATCAAGCAAATGATTAATGTACCAAATACTTAAGAAAACTAGACAAGATCAATGTCAAAGCTCCAATCATGAATCAGGAACATAAACACGGCATCCATGATCTAACCATCTCCTCCTAGGAGATCACATGAACCATAACATATATACTAGTCTCAAGAGAACATGTAATATGCCAAACTCTAATCTAGAATCAAGAGTAAACCATTCCATAACAACAACCACTCTAAACCAAGAAAACACCATATGCCCAATCACATGAAGATAACCTTACCAATGTTGCATCCATGTCATTGCCAACGACTCCCATTGAACCATGGTACTGAGGCACACATGGCATCATGACTAACATCCTCTCTAGGAAGATCTCTCTAAAACTTGAAGCAAAGAAGTATCACAAAAAATATTAGATGAAATAACCAATGCATCATTACTGTCATCTGAGGATTCCTCTGTAGAAGAATCAAAACTCTCTTTCTTATTCTTACACTCCTTCTTCACATGTCCTAATTTTCCATAGTTCCAAAACTTTACCTTACTTTTTCCTTCTCACTTACCCTTCCCTTCCTTGTCTCCCTTAGGTTCCTTTTTCTTAGGCCTACCTTTTACAAACAAGGCATCTTGTATTTATATTTTTAGACTTCCTCCTCACCTCCTCTAATAGGAGTGTAGGAATTATATTGTCCATTTTTGAATCTGTACCACTACCACTGATAGCAACAATTAGATTTTCCCATGATTCTGGTAAAGAAAAAAGTAAAAAAATGCATTTATCTTCATCTTCTAGCTTTACATCTACAAATCATAACTGACTTAGAATCAAATTAAAAGAATTCAAATGATTTGCAATAGAATCACCTTCTTTCATCTTGAAAGAATACAATTTTCTTTCTAGATACAAATTATTAGTAAGACTTTTAGTTTGATAAATATCACCTATTCTCTTCCACAACTTATATGCAGTAGTTTCTTCTAAAACATTCAAGAGAACAACATCAGCAATACATAATTTTATGGTCCCTCTTTCCTTCTTATCAAGCTTAGCCTAATCCTCATTTGACATTTTTGAAGGTGAATTTGTCTCATTTCCAACAACTAACCACTAATCTCTCTGTTCAAGGAGATCCTCCATTTTTAATTTCCACATCTCATAATTAGATCCATTGAAACCTTTCAATATCTAAATGAGAATTCATTGTAAGAAACTTACTTTCCAAAATCAGTAATAACAAAAAAATATTAAAAATCTCCCATTATAGCCAAAAAACCTCCAATATTTTAAGACAAAGGCATCCCAATACTCTACCCAACCTCAGCTCTAATACCAAATGTTGGAAATTGATGTGATTTTGTAGCTTAATACTTTGTAAAAATATTATAATTTTTGATCTAAATATGTATTCTTTGTTACAAATTCTTTGTGGGTGATTATCTGATTAATTCATTTTATCATTTATAGAATGAAGGCATAAGGTTGTAGAAGAAATAGAAAAAATATTAGAAGATACACAACATATACCATGGAAAAACCCTTTCGGGAAAAAACTACACCAAGAATCAATGTATTATTTAATCTCTGAAGTAGATTACAATAACTCCAATTGTTGCTTGAGAATGCTTCTTTTTCCTTCACTAAATCTTCTTCACAACCTCCAATAAATATGATACAAACTCTCTTCAACTTGCTTGAGATAAATAGGCAATAATCAACCTTGTAAACACCAAAAAATTATAATTAAAATGCTTAATGCCTATCTACAAAATGGCACGCCTATCTCTTGTAAGTAGAGTTCTTCTATGAAGAAAAGTGTCAAAGCATGTGCTTCATCCATTTGGAAGTCCCAAAATGAAGTCATAACTCAACCTTTATTCTGTAAATATCTTCAAGACTTATCCTCAAAGTAGCTGCCCAAGAATGGGCCCACTTAACTCAGCCTTTTGAAATATCTTAACATGTAAAAGTATTTAATTCCAAGAAGCCAAATTGGGCACCCAAGGTGGGTCCAAGTCATTCTTTGTTAATTGAAACATATTTCTCCACCATTCATGTAAACATCATGCATGAACGATCTCCCCTTGTTAACTAAAAGTATCAACCTGTTATCTAACATGCAACTAAAGTCCTTAGCCATGCAACTCAAAATAACTAACATGCAACTAAAGATAATTGAACCATAATTGAACTAAATTGAATTGAACAATACCACTCCACATGCATTGTAATTATCAATCCCTATTTTGTAGGAACAAGACATATATTACATAAGAGTTATCAATCCATCAACTAGTTAAGTAAACCAAGGTGTGTCCCACCTCCCATGTGTGCACCCATGTGCTCCTATTTTGTAGGATCTCTTGTAGGGCATCTACATATGTTCCTATTATTTAGAAATAATTACAAATGTCAATTAACATGATTATTTCATTCAAAATCAATCTCTTTCTAATCATAGTGTTAGAGAACGCTTTCCAAGGACTTAGGAGATACATGAAATAAATGATTTTTAGGATTGCAATTAAATAGCATTCTATTTCCAACATCCATCACTCTCTTCTTTTCTCTCTATCTCACCTCTCACCCTCCCTAACTCTTCCTCCCTCTCTACTTATTTATATATCCCCTTTCCCTCTCTACCTACCTCTCCATCCATATATTCCTACCACTCTCTCTATTGCTCTCTATCTCACCTCCCACTCTCTCCATCCATACCTCTCCCTCTCCTTCTCTCTCTACTCTCTATCTTCCTAATCCCTCTCTACCTACATCTCCATTCATCACTTCCATCTCTCTCTCTATCTCTCTCTCTACCTTTGTTTCCCTCTCTACTTATCTTTATCTCCTCTCCCCATATCTCTACCTACCTCTCCCTCCATCACTCTCTCTCTCTCTCTCTACCTCTGCTTCCCTCTCTACTTATCTTTATCTCCTCTCCCCCTCTCTCTACCTATCTCTCCCTCCACTCTCTCTCTCTAATTATTTTTATCTAACCTATCTCTCTTTACCACTCCCTTCCTCCTCTCTCTCCCACCCTCTCTCCTTCCCTCTATTTGTATCTCTACTAGTCTATATCTAACCTATCCCTCTCTACCCACATCTTTGTCTATCAATCCCTACCAAACTCTCTCTATTTCTCTCTATCTCACATTTCTCTCACCTCCCTCTCTGCTTCATTATATACTCTTTATCTTTCCTCTCTCTCCCTCCCTCCCTCTCTCCCTTTGTCCCTCCATCCTCCCCCCTTTTCTCCCTCACTCTCTCCTTCTGTCTCTACTCTTTATTTATCATCTCCCTCTCTCTCTTCCTTTTTACCTTGCCCCTCTTACCTCTCCCCCTATGAGGGATGACAATGTAAGGTTTAGTGTTTAAGGTTGTGGGAGTAAATGGTGACTTCCCAACACCCCCAAGATCAATTGCTAGACCAAAACCACTTCTACAAGAGAGAGAATGGCAAGAAAACTTGCTTCACAATGCAAGATTGATTAATGGCTGGATTGATATGATGCAAATGTACATGAGATGCCTTGCTTATATAGGAAAGGTTGAAATGTAGTAATGAACATGATGTTCACAAATGTCATAATCCTATGACATGAGACAACCAACAAACTAATCACCTAGGAAATGATGCATCCTAGCTAGATAAGATTGTTGGTATGTGGGGACTAATCATGCTATACTATATAGTCCATGGTATACTGTACACCCTGGCATGTATCCTTGCCGGGGTCTAGGGCCGGATATTGCACATGCCATAGGAGTTGTTAGCATGTATTTGAGTCATCCTAGAGTTGAACATTGGAATGCAATAAAATGGATTCTCGGGTACTTGAGAGGTACATCCAATAATTATTTATATTTTGGGGGCTCTAATATTGATTTAAAAGGCTATGTTGACTTAGATTTGGTAGGGGATATAGATACTAGGCATAGTACCATAGGTTATGTATTTATAGTTGGTGGGACAACATTGAGTTGGATTTCTTGATTGTAAAAGGTGGTTGCTTTATCCACCACAGAGGTAGAGTATGTTGCTGCAACAGAGGTGGCAAAAGAGATGGTATGGCTATAACTTTTCATGGATGAGTTGGGAAAAAAATAGGCTGGAAATTACTTGTTTATAGATAGCCAGAGTGTTATACATATTTCAAAGAATTCTACCTTGCATTCTAAAACAAAACACATACAGTTGAGATATCATTTCATTCGGTCAGTGTTGGAGGATGGATAGGTCAAGCTAGAAAAGATACATATAGATGCCAATCCAATAGATATGTTTACGAAAGTGGTGACAAGGGAGAAGCTGAGCTCCTCTTCAGCTTCAACTAGCCTTCAAGGTTGAATTCAAGTATAACAAAGCAGCAGCAGGGTCCAAGGTACTTATTTCTAGTGGGAGCTATAATTGTGGCAGTGTCATCCAGGATCAGTCTCCAAGTGGGAGGTTGTGATGGTGTGGAGCCTGATCAGTCTCCAAGTGGGAGATTGTTGGTATGTGGTGATTGATCATGCTATACTATAAAACCCAATATGTATCCTTGCCGGGGTCCAGGGCCAGGCCGGGCCCTGGGTGGGGGTTTAGGGGCGGCAACCCTCGAGAAAAATTTTCTTCCTACTTTTTTGCATCATCACCAAAAAAGGGAAAAATCAACAAAAAAAAGAAAAATCTGATTTTGTAGAACCCAAAATCTAGAAGTTTCTAAGGTTGATAAAAAGGGATTTGGATGGTTGTTACAGTATGATGAAAAACGTGATTATTCGCAAGATTGTAATAGGTTTTTTTGCACTGGATAATAAAAGTATTGGATGGTTGCGGTTTGGTGGATGTAGCCCAGATTGGGTGAACCACGTTAAATTCTTTGTGTTATGATTTATTCTGTGTGTGTTTTAGTTTCTCTGTTTTATTAATTAAATCTGCATTTAATTGTTAGATATCTTCCTTTCTAACCCGAACAAAGATAAGTTCTAGAAAAGCCAACTAAGACTTTTAGAAAAAATATTTTATCCTAAGTAAACTTAATCATGTGAATATGTCCCCTAATTTACCGAGTGAATGAATAAGCAAGGCACTAAACAATTATTCACACCAACATCCCCCCTTAAGTGTAACTTAGGGAGAAGATTATTATACAAACTATGACTATGACTATGGGTCTTGGCTACTAGGACATGTTAGGTACCCATGTACAAATGCAATGCAATCTCTCATAAAGTGGAGAAAAGGAGAAAACCCAGTGGGACAAAACTCCTCTCCAAAAGAGAGAAAAATAAAATAAACAAACCAAACATGAAGTATGGAGGACTCAATGATACCCCCCAAGGACTACATCCATCATGTATATATAATCAATTACCCCCCCATAAGAGGGAAGTAGAGAGATAAGATATCCCCCCCATGATGAAGAACCTCCAATGCTAATGAAGAATGCCTGAAAAAAAAAAAAAGATGACCCAATGTCTGCAAGAAACACATCTCCCCTTAGGAAGAAATAAGTTCATAAGCTTATGAAGAAGCTACTCCATATCCAAATGAAAGGAGGAAGTTGGTCTCTAGAATACCAAGGTGTAGACAACCAAACTTCTCCTCACTAACATGGTTCACACTCAATGAAGTGTGTGATGTAGTCAAAGGAACATTATCATTGTTTGAAGCAAAATGTGAAAAGGAATACACACAAGATGAATGATCAACCATCCCGATAGCAACAATATCCCTAGTCTCCAAGTCCCTTATGTACACCTTATCAGGAGTGAACTCAACTATTTTACCTTGACCCCCATGAGTAATTTGATAAATAGAAAGGAGATTAATGGAAAAGGAAGGAACAAAAAGTACATCATTGAAAGTCCCTTCCCCCATATCAATAGAACCCTTCCCACTTACCTTCATATATGTATTGTTACCCATTAATATATGAGGTGAATTACAAGGCTCAAAAGAAGAGAACATGTCCATAGAAGATTCCATATGATGAAATGCCCTTGAATCAAGAAGCCATCTATTAGATTCAGGACTTGCAGAGGCCAAGAGTGCTTGTCCTTTCATTTTATGTAGCCTAGAAGTAGATGTTGTATTCTCTGATTGTGATGATGATGAGGGGGTTGCCGATTGAGATGCTCAAGAAGAAGTAGAAGAAACTGATGAGGGAAACTGAATGTTATTATGTTGAAGAAAGTTTGTGAGTTCATCAATCTTCTTATTATAACATCTATGCTCGTCATGTCCTAAATTTTTGCAATATGCACATTTTGACTTCTTTTTAGATTAAAGAGGATGTAGACTCAGGAGTGCTATGTGAAGGAGGATCTTTACCTTGCTCATTAATCTTGGGAGCCTTGTTTTGCTTCTTACCTTTTCCATTTGAAGCCTTTGTATCCTTTGTAACAAGAGCATGGGATGTAGAGGACTTAAATGTGCCCATGTTAACCAACTTTTCTTGTTCCCTTGTGAGTTGAGCTGCAAATTCATCAAGAGAGGGAATTTTGAATGCATTTCCAAGGGCATCCATAGTAGCATAGAAAGTAGAAACAAACATTGAATAATCAATACCAAGCTTAGCAAGAATAGAAAGTATCAACTGTTCATCCTCTTTAGTAGCCCCACAATTAGATAACTACAATCTAAGAGAATTGAGCTTAGAGAAAAAGTCTTGGACATTGTCAAAATATGAAAGATTAAGACCCATTAGTTCATTCTCCAACTTAAATTTTCTCATCTTATCTAGCTTACCAAAGAGACTCTCTAAAGTAGTCCAAGCTTCATTAGAATGAGTGCAAGATGCAACATGATATCTAAGATCTGGAGAAATGGACAACTTCAAAGTACCAAGAGCTTCATCCCTTCTATCAAGCCATTTTCTTTTCTTTTTTGCTCCTGCAAGTTTTGGATCTTGACGAAATGTGATTCATTGCAACTTCGATTTTAATAGTTTAAAATCCATTTGAGATCTCTAGTCATGATAGTTATATGGAGTTAGAAGTACAACTTTTGGAAAATCCATGATACAATCAGATATTACAAGAGAGGAAAAACAAATTTCCCTCATAATACAAGAAATCAACCCCTTTGTCCTAAACAAATTTACACTTTTTTTGCAAATTTACAACAAAGTATCCCAAACTATCAAATTAGCTACAAAATGAAAATATGAAAATTTGGAAAAAAATCTACAAAAAATGCATGGGTGGATTTGAAGTGCTCCTTAATACCTTCCTGATGCTGCAAATTTGGAGAAAATCAAAGATTGGAGCACAAATATATGAGCTCGGAGGTGAAAAACAATGATCTGGCTTTGACCTGGAAAAGATGGCACAAAACTGCAAAATTGCTGCAAAATATCTACACCACTAAAAAATTCAGATCTCCACCTTTCCGATGATATTTCGTTTGAAAAATTTTGCCTCCGTATGGGAAAGTTATGAAAAAATGAAAAAAAGGCCTATAAAAGGCACTATGGGGGCAAATACAAATAATCAACAGGCTAAATTGGAGAAAAAATTCAGCCCCTGTCGGCCGACCCTTGGTCATTCATATGACCCATTGCTAAGTGTAGGAAAACAAAACATAAACCCACTGGCCAAATACAATAGTTGTTAGCCTTTTATGTTTTACAAGGATTTTAATATATATATATAAACTTTCAAACATGTAAGACCTGTGAAATAAAAGAGTACCCATCTACACAGCGACAAGTTGACAGAGAAGCGACCAAATCTCTCGTACCCTGCGTCAGATTTGACCAAGCTAGAAATAAATGCACTTGCGGTTGATGAAGATTTCACCGCAATAGTACATATGCATGATCTAACTGCGGACTGAAACTTGACCGCCGATGGAAGTGACCAAAGGTACCTTGTACAATGTCGATGGAGGATATGACATGGTCGTGGACCATATACTGATGAAGTGTTGACCACAAAGCCGGCAGATGAAATCAAAACCACATACCGCCAATGGAAAGTCCCTGTACGCCAAACGCCCAGTTTGTTGCCTCTACCATTCGATGAAAGCAATGAATGCTGATGCAGACAAAATAAATGAGCCGATCTGGAGTGTAAAAGAAAATGGTACCAATGAGATGGATATGACCAGCTTCAACAAATTCTTGCAACTAGTGCTTGAAAAATAAATGCAGGGAAAAAGTAACACGTTGGGTTTGATGTGACACAGATTGAGTACCACGGTGATGCCAACTTGCAGAGAATATTCTTGCCAATTCGATCTGTAGAGATTTAATAAACCCGAAACAATATAACATGCCCATATTTTACAAATAATTTTCTCAATAATTATAGCCTAGAAAAAAAAACATATTTTCCCCAAAATTAAAAATCAAATACCTCAGAAAATATTTTCAGAATTTTTTTTTTTTTCGAAATTATGAAAATCGTACTGCTTGGGAGGCTGTCCCAATAAAAAAAAATTCTCAAAAACAACTTTACCGAAAATGGATGAATTTACAATCAAAATTCATCTACGAAACCTTTTGATCTCAACCGCGAGGTTAATGAAACCCCATTATGCACCCAACAAAAATATTGAAGCCAAAATAATACCCTTAGATCTAGGAAGGAATCTACAACACTTGGAGAGCTATGATACCATGTAGGAGTAAATGGTGACTCCCCAACACCCCTAAGATCCGTTGCTAGACCAAAACCACTTCCACAAGAGAGAGAATGGCAATAAATCTTTCTTCATAATGCAAGATTTATTAATTGTTGAATTGATATGATGCAAATGTACATGAGATGCCTTACTTATATAGGCAAGGTTGAAATGTAATAATGAAAATGATGTTGACAAATGTCATAATCCTATGACATGAGACAACCAACAAACTAATCACCTAGGAAATGATGCATCCTAGCTAGATAAGATAAGTTCTAGAAAAGCCAACTAAGACTTTTAGAAAGAATCTTTTATCCTAAGTAAACTTAATCATGTGAATATGTCCCTTAATTTACCTAGTGAATGAATAAGCTAGGTGCTAGACAATTATTCACACCAAAAAAGGTATAGGGTTAAGATTAAAGGGTTAAGTGTATAGGGTATAGGGATTAGGGTTTAGGATATTAGGTATAAAGTTGAGGGTATATGGTATAGGGATGAGGGTTGAGGGTGTAGGGTTTATGGTTTACAGTTTAAGGTATAGGGTTGAGGGCTGAGGGATAGTGTTCATGATTGAGGGTATAATGTTAAGTGTGTCGGGTATAGGTATTAAGGTTTAAAATATTGGATATAGGGTTGAGGGTATTGGGTACAAGGTTGAATGTAGGGTTTAGGGTTTAACTATAAGGTTTAGGGTTGAGGGTTGAGGGATAATGTTTAGGGTTGATGGTATAAGGTTAAATGTATAGGGTATACAGATTAGGGTTTAGGATATTGGGTATAGAGTTTAGGTTATATGATATAGGGTTAAGGGTTGAGATTATAGGGTTTAGCATTTAAGTATAGGGTTAAGGGATAATGTTTAGGGTTTAGGATATATGGTTTATGGTATAGGGTATAGGGATGAGGGTTGAGGGTGTAGGGTTAGGGTTTAAGGTATAGGGTTGAAGGTTAAGGGATATTGTTCAAGGTTGAGGGAATAGGGTTAAGTGTATAAGGTATAATGATTAGGGTTTAGGATATTAGGTATAGATTTTAGGGTATAGGGTTGAGGGTATATGGTATAGGGTTAAGGGTTGAGAGTCTAGGGTTTAGGGTTTAAGTATAGGGTTGAGGGTATAGATTTGAGGGATAATGTTTAGGGTTAGAGTATAAGGTTGAGGATATAGGGATGGGGGTTGAGGTTTGAGAGATGGTGTTTAAGGTTGAGGGTATAAGTTTAAGTGTATAGGCTATAGGTATTAGGGTTTATAATATTGGGTATAGGTTTGAGGGTATTGGGTTTAGGATTGAGGGTTTAGGGTAAAAGGTTGAATGTAGAATTTAGGGTTTGAGTATATGGTTGAGGGATAATTTAAGGGTTTAGGTTATAAGGTTCAAGGTATAGAGTATAGGGATGAGGGTGGATTGACCAAAGGAGAGGATTGTGGCCTAAAAAAATCCTCCTAGGTGTTTATTAAAACTTTCATTTTTGGGGGAATCTAGATTCCTAAAAGCGGGATGAAGAAGCTATAGGTAACCAAAATTGTATAAGTTGAGTGCATATACATAGAGAAAATTGGTGCATGTGGATTGATTCTATGGGCACAAAAATGATATATACAGTTATACAATAAATATTTTGGCCTAATAGAAATCCTATGAAAAAGTCTCACCACTAGTCATAATGATAATTCAAAATACGTGCCACAAAATATTTGACAACAAACATACAACTTGGTAGAGCTCATAAAATTTTGAAAAATTTGAGCTGGTTTTGTGCCTTGTAATGGTCCGTTGCATCCATGTCTAGGGTGGGGGTTAGGGTTTTAGTTCTAAAGTATCTCTTACATGTTTGAGGTTTTAAGCTTTGAAGGTTTTAATCTTTTGTTGACCTGTCTTACTTGGTTCCTAGTCATCTAAGTCACAAATTGAGTCTTTTAAGTTATGTTTACACCGACCCTGTTTTAAGTTCATTGGTTACCTTGTTCACCTCATTGTTTTAATATTTCTTATAGCTAGGTCAAAAATATTTCATGGTAAAATATGTTGGCCTCATGTTTCATTCCTAAGGGTTTGAGACTCATTAACCTAGCATGGCCCCTCTTTAAAAACATCTTATTTCCACGTGGGAGTTTGTATTCACTTAAATCGTGATTCATTGCTAGTGGTTCTCTTCTATGATGAGCAATGGGTTACATTTTCCTTTGAATAACGTATCACTAAATTTCTTTAAACCTTTGTCTTCACTTCTACAATGAGAAATGGGTATGGGAGTGTGTTATATCACCCCATCGCTGAAATGTTTTAGAAATTTTTCTAGCTTAGTGACGAGCAATGGAAGGAGCATAGAATAAGAAGTGTGGTGGCCACGTGTTAGATTCATATTCCATCACTACCTTTTCCCATCATTGAAGATGTTTCCAAAATCAAGTTGACTTTTGTGACATGTGATGGTTCAAGTTGCTCAAATGCATCACTAGGAGGAGCCCGTCACCAGAACTTCTAAGAATTTCTCCCACTCTTCTGCAATGAGTGAAAGGGCATGTGTTTTATTATGTGTTAGTGGATGACTACATGGCATGTTATTGGGATCTCCTTTCTACTTTAAATCATTCTTGCTAAAAGCATGAGTAATGGTAAAATGGGACCGTTGATTATATTTTAAAACCATAGAATCAACGATTTGGATTCAAACTAGAAGAACTACCCATTAGTTTTCTCGTGCAAAAAAGAAATCAACCATTAATGGTGAATGCACTTCAATGCTAGGATATTAAAGAGATTTTTTGGTATCTTCTTTGATTAATTGCAATTGGCACTAACATGGTAATTCTTTGAGTCAAGAAGTACTAGTCGTAAAACACCACATAGGGCTAAGTTTGAAGAGCAACCAGTTCGCTCCTAGGTAAGTTAAGCTTCTGGCTCCTAAATTAGTTTGTTTATTGGGTGGTTTGGAAATGTTATAAGTGGTTGGGGTTATTGTGTTTAAAGGAAATAATTTTATCTACTAAAGGTGAATTGGAATTATTGTTCTCATATTTTTGGATAAGAAGGATAGAATTTCCGGTTTCAATGTAAACCTTGTGATATTAAGCTGCTTAGGGTGATTCTCAGTAACATGGAAACCCAAGTTTCATTGCTAAGTAATAATGAGTCAACCTAATAGGTCTAGAGCTAAAACTGACAGAAAACTTGCTCAGAAATGTGTTAGCAAACCTAAACCTCATAGTGACCAACTTCAGCCTGATGAAACAAGTACACCCAAAAGCAAAAGGGTTGTTAAGGAAGATTGTAATAGGTTTATGCAAGAACTCCATCAGGAACTAGAGTAGGAAATAAAGAAGAAAGTAGGGAAGAGAAACAATGGTGAGGGTATTTTGACTCCTCATTTTTAGGATGATACTTCTAGAATTTGTGATATTGTGGTGCCACAAAGTGGTTGGGAACTATTTAATTATGCTTTCAAATGAAGAGATTCGAACCACCCTGCATGCAACATATGGATATGTGACAGGAAAATGAGTGTGTCTGAATGTATTTGAGGATGTAGAATTTATGTTAGTTAGCATTGGCCAGATGTTATGACCCAAATGATAGAACAATCAAAAGGTTTCCTGATCTTTTTCCCATACTGGAGATTTCTGCAAGTGATGTAATTGAGGCTTTCTAGTTGAATCCATTTTCCTCTGAACCCATTAATTTCCTCAAATTATATAATGAATATGAGAAGAATAAAATTTGGTATAGAAAGGGTGTGCTACCTATTCAAAGGAGGCATGACTTGAAGATGAATGGTGTGCCTTTTGTTGCTTCTAAGGTGAAACCTTTTGATTGTGTTGACTTTGAAGACTATTTCTACAATACTTATTATGTTATTTGCCAAGTTCTACATAAAGAGTATGATATTAAGATGGAAATTTCCTTGATGAGTTTGGAAATTTATATTCAACACAAATATCAAAATAGGGTTTAGGATTATGCCACTTACATTGTTGAACACTTGCATGAGGATCTGGTAAAATTTAAGGATGCCACTCATCCATTGTCCTATAGGTATTATTCTTTATTGATGCATCTATTACTATGGAAAATTAGGAAGATGATGATGCATTATGTAAAATTTAGAGATTTTGATGACAATGACAATGAATTATCGGTGTAGATATGGACACATATCTGTGATGTACGTTGTCCACACTATGATTATAACATATTTTGCAATACTTTCAAGTTCTTTGTGCTCAAAAAACTTGGTTTGAAACCTATGCAAAGGATTTCACAAGGTGTCAAGGAGATGATAAGGCCACTGGAACATGAATGGGACACCAAGCACCATTCAATTGGGGGGATTGGTAGCTACATACCAACTACACCAAAATTAGGATATATGGAACCCCAGTGCCACCTGAAAAATTACCCATTTATGTGTTAGATAAACAATCTTTTATGGAAGAAATGTGACAAATGGATTCCATGGATAAAGAGTATTTTATAGGTCCAAATAAAGCTTCTCTTGTGAATCCCATTGTGAAATTTGCATACTTTAGTTTTACTTTAAAGGAGGGCATTGATAGGTTTGGTTCTCTTCTAAACAGTGACAAGTTTAACTAGGATGTCTGTAGGTTCAATGATCTGGAAGGGATAATCTTATCTCAAAGAAGAGCTAGGTCATTGGGAACAAGAGCTCATTAGTTCTATTTTCAAGAAGATGTAATCAAGAATTTATCTACCCATGATAAAGTCAATGCAAGAAAGGATGCATGGAGAAAGATATGTGAAATAGAGGACAAGATGATAAAGGATAACCTTGTTGGCATATGGTTGTAGTGGAGATGGTTTTTGGCTTCTAGTGTTGTCATTTATGGCAATTGAAGTCATCTTTCTGGTCCATAGTTATACATTCAGTCACACTAACAAAGGAAGTGAAAATTGTGTGTTATCGGTAGTGTTACTAACAAAGTACTCAAGGAACAAGGTATTTGGTTTGATAACTTCACTGGATTATCATTCTATGTTGTGGATTGATGAATTTTTCTTTGAGGCATGTGAAACATATTATTATTGAATCTCGTGATGTTGCTTTTGTGGGTATATGGTTTTGGAGGTCTGGTAGGACATTTTTCTATCTATTTGCTTGATAAAGTTGACTCAGTGGAAATGTAGTGGATGTATAAAGTTGAATTATTTTAATTATCTTCAATCTAAAATGTTTAATTATTGGTCCTAGCTATTTCATAGTTGACTTGTTCAAATCCACATTGAAATTATTTACTATTTCGGAAAACATGTTGCAAATTTTATTAAGTTTTGTTGGGCCGACCTCTGGCGATTAATTCCTTGTGAGTGGATATATTTAGATGATCAGTCATATCATTTGGATGTATGACAAAGGTTTGCATGTGTATGTTACAAATGTCTAACCTATATTTGAGCGATATCATGTGAAATTTCACTTATGCATAAATATTTTTTGTTGGAGCTTGAGTAGAACAGAGTAGAAGTTCAATATTAGTCATCAGGACAAAAGTTTGACATAAGAGCTAAACCAGAACTGTAATCAAGCATTGATAGATGCTATTATCTCAGTTCGTTTTATTTTGGATCTATTCCAAACTATTGTAAGGGTAGTGAGCCCCATTTTGAGCAGTGAGCTCTAGGAAGTGAGCCTGAATGCAAGTGCATGCTCATTTTGTAATACTTCTTTTGAGTATACTCAAAACTTATTGTGGATTGGCCATCCACCGTGGTTTTTCCCCTTACAGGGTTTCCACGTAAAAATCCTTGTGTTATGGTTGTGTGGTTTATTTTTTTCTATTTTTTCATATTGATTCTAATTAAATGTGTTAAGTTGATTAAAGGTCAAGATAAAAGAATTAATATTTGCAAAACACGGATTCACCCCCCCTATCAGTGTTCCTAGCATCCAACAATTGACGTCCATAAAGAATGATGATGCCACTAAAGCAACTGGATCTCATTGGGATAGAAGGGAAATGACCATAGAACATATTGTTGAGGTTGATGTTAAATTTGAATCCATGATCATAGGGTATAATATCTATCATTCAAGCCAAGAAAATTTAGTATTCAGAACTGCCATCTATACAACCTATGAGATGATTAAGTAGAATGCAGATTATGATTTATGTGAAGTGCTCAAAGGGAAAATTTTGGAAAATTTGAAGATCAAAAAGGACAAAAAGAATGTGTTCAAGTTTAGAAACTTGTTAATTTGTCTATATTTTTACTTCTCAAGTGACGTACCAGGATTCAGTAAAGTTCAATGGAGAAATGATATTCTAGTAGTAGTACAAATCTAGGATATACTATGTAGCCTTGGAAACTAGGAGACCTACAACACAATCCTATGGGGTCATTTCAAAAAAATTCAAAATGAAATGCATACCAGAGAAAGGATACCTAAAGCCATAGTAGAACAGTATAAGGACTCCATATGGTTCATGATTGATATTGACCAGTGTTACCTGGAAGCTGTTGATCCTCGGTCAGTTTGGATCACGTCGATGGGATATGAGGTAGATGGAAGGATTCTAAAGATGCATGCAGAACATCTGCTAAACCCACCTCTAGATCCTAATGAAGAAAGGTTCGGTATATACGCTGAGAAAAGTTGGAAAGTCCAAAAATTGGTAAGTTTGGAAGCAACAAAAACATTATCCTATCTTCTTTGTGGTCACATCACCATTTTGGAAAGTCTGAAGAGTATTTGGGACTCCGCCCTTAGTGAATTGAAAAAGGTCTTTGAAGAAATTTTCCAATTACTGTAAGTCTTCGGATAATAATTATATAGTTTTGTATCCCCAAATTTGTCATTGATGTCAAAGGGGGAGAGAGAGTGTAGTGAAAAATGTCTTAATATTATTAAGGGGAGTAATATTTTGCAGTGGTACAGTATTTAGCATTTTTTGTTCCAATAGTATGTTATTCTCGACACTTTGTCATTTTTCACTAAGTGTTTCCATCAATGCCAAAGGGGGAGATTTTTGGCATATGGTTCCAGTGGAGATGGTTCTTGGATTCTATTGTTGTCATTGATGGCAACTAAAGTCATCTTTCTAGTCCACAGTAATACATTTAGTCAGACCGGCAGAGGAAGTGAAAATTGTGTGTTATTAACAGTGTTACCGATAGAGTACTCAAGGAACAAGGTATCTTGTTTGATAACTTCACCGGATTATCATTATGTGTTGTGGATCAATGAATTATTTTTTTAGGCACTTGAAACATATTATTATTGAATCTCGTGATGTTCCTTTTGTGGGTATATGGTTTTGGAGGTTAGGTAGGACATTTTTATGTCTATTTGCTTGATAAAGCTGACTCAGTGGAAATGATCTAGTGGATGTATAAAGTTGAATTATTTAATTATCTTCAAGCTCAGATGTTTAATTATTGGTCCTAGCTATTGTATAACCAACTTGTTTGGATCCACATCAAAATTATTTACTGTTTGGGCTGACAAGTTGCAAATTTTATTAAGTTTCATTGGGCCGACCTATGGCAATTAATTCCTTGTGAGCGGATATACTTAGATGATCAGCCATATCATTTGGATGTATGAAGGTGTGTGTGTGTATGTTACAAATGTCCAAGCTGTATTTGAGTGATATCATGTGCAGTTTCACTTGTGCATAAAGATTTTGTGTGCAAACTTCAGCAAAACAAAGTAGAAGTTCAACATCAGTCATCAGGATAGAAGTTCAACATTAGAGATAAATCAAAACTATAATAAAGCATTGATAGATTCTGTTATCTCAGCTCATTTTCTTTTGGATCTACTCCAAACTATTGTAAGGGTGGTGAGCCCCATTTTGAGCAGTGAGCTCTAGGAAATGAGCTTGAATGCAAGTGCATTCTCATTTTGTAATACTTCTTTTGAGTATACTTAGAACTTATTGTGGATTGGCCATCCACCATGGTTTTTCCCCTTACAGGGTTTCCACGTAAAAATCATTGTGTTATGGTTGTGTGGTTTCTTGTTTTCTATTTCTACATATTGATTCTAATTAAATGTGTTAAGTTTATTAAAGGTCAGGATAAAAGAATTAATTTTTGTAGAACACTGATTCACCCCCCTCTCAGTGTTGCTTGTTTCCAACAAACCCTTTATATGTCATCCCTTATTTAGAAGTGGAAGAAAATTTTGCAAAGGAAAAATTGATGCTTGGTGATTTCAATGATAGGAGTTTATTTGAGAAGGTGAAGCAAACTGAGATTGAGGCTAAAATTGCTAAAGAAAATCATAATGTTTAGATAAGGAGTTAGCCAACTCAATTTTCTACTCCAAGCATCCATGTAAGATCAAGTAAGACTAGTGGACGACCTATTGTATCCCCATTAGTGGATTACCTAGAAAGTGAGCATATTGGAGAGGCTTGGCTCCCAAAGGAATTTAGTGAACATGACCCAATGGAGCAAGAAGTGGATCAAGATTTCCCTGAAGAGAGAAATGATGCATTAAACATTATGGTTCCACCTAGTAGGGTTGTGAAATGGGTATATGATGAGGATGATGATGATGATGTCAGGACAAATGATTGTGTTGATTTTATGTGTGATGTTTCTTTTATCAAGTCTAAGGAATTTAGGGAATTTTTCATCCATGTCAAAAGTGCTAACATCAAAATAAGGATTGAAGAAGTAAGGGAGAAAGTTGACCCTTCTTTGCTAGAAGAAGTTGAGAAAGAAGAAGAGGATAAAATAAAACAAGAAATAGCTAATATGTCATTAGAAGAGGGAAGGGCACTAGTGAAAGGAATCGGTGCCCTTTTGCTGCCTGGTTGTGACATTTCATCTTCCATTGCATTAGATGCAATTAGAAAACATCCTAATGCTTCCATTTTTGAGGAATATTTTGAGAACAAGATCTTTGGTTCAGGTTTTAGTCCCCAACTACATACATTGGTTGTTTGGTCTATGGATCCTAACATAGGAAAACCTAATGTCATACAATCTGTAGAGAAGGAAATTGGAGCAGTGATTTTAAAGAGAGAAACAAAGATGACAACTATTACAGCTGCACAACTAATGATGCATGCTATAGTGTTGATTGTGGACATTGCATCGTTCACAGAGGCCAACTACCAGAAGTTGTTGGATAGATACAATAATGTAGGAGTTTATGATGAACTGCTCAAACAACCTAGAATCACCTGCAAGACAAAATAAATTCCACAAGAGAGAAATGTTAGAAATATCATGCTATCATTAAGATGCAAGAATGCCAAACTAAATATGGCAAAGTACATATGAAGCCTTGATTATATAGGCAAGGTTGAGATGTAGTATGTAATATGGTGTTGACATGTGTCATAATCTTATGGCGTGTGATAACTAACTAACTAGGAAATAATGCTAGATAAGATAAGACTTATAGAAAGGACAACTCATCCTTCTAAAAGGAACCTTATATCCTAAGCAAACATGTGAACCTATCACCTTGTAAATGATACCAAGGAATATAATTAAATGCCTAAGTACATTTATGTAAGTGCAATTAAATAATTAATTACACCAACACCTCCCACAAGTGCAACTTAGGGAGGAAATTACTATGCAAATGATGTAAAGATGCAATGATGGGTCCTGAATATGAGGCCATGTTAGGTACCCATGTACAAATGCAAAAAGAAATCTCTCACAACTAGAGAAAAGGAGAAAACCCAGTAGGATAAAACTCCTCTCCAAAAGAGAAATGAAATACCATAATGATATCCATCGCAAATCTAATCAATCTCCATCCACACAAAGGATAAAAAGAGAGACCATTGAGCCCCCATAAGGAGATATCCTGCTACAAGAGAAGCACTGGAAGTACACTGTGGAGTAACACTGGAATCCTTAATTCATCAGGCAAGGAAAGATACTTTTTTTTGCTAGAAACCATAATAGAGTCACTCAAGGACTCTAGTCAAAATCATGAAAAGCAACAATACACCCAATGCCAAGGAACACTTGACAACTCACAAACCGGCACAACTTTGGAATCTATGAAGAAATAGTTGATTGAAAGATAACATCGAATTGAAATGAAGTGCATAGAAAATGCAAACCTAATGCACACAAAAAATAAAATAGTGTATGCATTGATGAATATTCACATCTGCCTCCATGATGAAAAATAACCTTAAATTTGTGTAGATGAAAAAATCTAAAAAAATGGCCAACACCACTATGAAGTGCTTGAAACTAGCTTTCCATTGATATCTTGTTTGCCAAAAAAAAGACACCGTGGCCAAAAGTTATGAATTTTTCAAAAAATATGAATTTAGCCTATAGGAAATGAGTTTTCTAGCAAAAAAAGTTTACTTTTGACTTGATTTCTAAAAACTTTGTTCCCAATGAGTAGACAAAAGAAAAAACCAAGAAATATTTTGAAGCTAAGAACAAAACTCAAAAATCATTTTTTGATCCAGTAAATAGAAAATGACAAAATAATATTTTTTTAGTCAGGAGAAAAATGATGCGAGGAATTTTTTGTACAATGATTTTCTTTAAATCTATGCAAGAGATCAAAAATCTAAAAGATACCTAGTTGATATTTCAACCCTGGCTACAAAACCTAGAAATCGGTATTCCTACAAATGAGTGGAAGTTGAATTTTTGAAGATGATGGATAAGCATAATTAAGTGTTGGCTACTGCAAAAAGAGGTTTAGCATCCCCAACTAGTTCTACTTCCTATTTTTCCACTCAAGATAGAGAAACCTTATCCCTCAACATTCGAGATTTGAATCATACCTTGAAAGCAGAAAAGGAACACACAAAGAAGAAGAAATTGGAAACCATCAAAGTTTGAAGATGTGCTAAAACATAGAGTGACCAAATTGGTCAACAAAACTAATGATGTATGGGAAGCTTATAAGAGTATTCATGATGACAAGATTAAATATTTGTAGGTTCAGAAGGCTTTCCAAGATGAATGGAGTCAATGGACCGCTAGAGTGGGAACCCTAAAGGAAATAATGTCTAAAGCTAATGAATATCCATAGGTCCCTACTCACATTCTTGAGATATTGAAAACCATTGATCTGATCAGTGAGATAACAACCTTCCATGGGAAGTTAGAAATGAAAATGGGCAACAAATTGAAAATATTTAAGGACGTGGAGGTGCACGGTATGCCAAAAATATTTGATGATAAGGGAGAGTTGATGGAATTTTCCAAGTGGAAACATGAATTGGAAGGATGGTTGCCTCAAGTTAAAGATATGTTGAGTGAAGTTGATTACTCCATGCTGAATACAATTCATGGTTGGAGAAGTTTATTGAATACGTTTTTGTACATTAATGATAAGGAATCTGGTGAGTAATGGACAGAAGAAGAACAATACATAGCCTAGAAATAGTACAGATTAGGCTTTGGTTGAGGTATTGCAAAATATTGTTCTCTTCTTATCATAAAGGTTGATGACATAAGGGATGATCTAGATGAATTAGTCACTTGCTTTCTATTGTTTTGGTGCTCTTTCTCTACTAACTTGGCATGGATGTGGTTTATTTTGGTCGATAAGGAGGAAGTTATAAATCCATTATAATTTGTGAAAGTGCCTTTTGGAAGGTAGATTTATCTTCTTCTGTGAGTGAAAATGTTTTCGTCTCATACACTTTCCCTCCAATTGAAAGTGTAAATATAACTACAAAGGGATTTTTTGTCATGGCGGTCAAATGAAAATATGACAAGTGTACTTTTGGCCTGAAGCAAGTTTTTGCTCCCTTGTTCTTATAAAAGGGAATTCAAGGCCATTAGTGTGGGTTTCTTATTGAATTTTGGATTTGAATTATACAAATGGTGAGCACAGAGAGAATAATTTTGAAGTCTTTATCTTAAGCTTTGAGTCTAGTTAGTGAATTTTGTCAATTGTATGGTTTTTAAGCATATCTAAATGATAATGTGAATCTTTGGAGTCTATCATCTCTCCAACTTTACTTTGTATCTTAATTATTAATGAAAATTTTCATCAAAGATCATTTCATTTATCTTCATTGTCATTACAAGTTGATGTATTTTTTATTTTAGCTCTGGCTCAAGGGGTTAGTAAAAATCCTTTGATCAAATCATAAATTCGTATACAAGTTTATTGGATTTGATAAGTAGTCATAGAATCTAATTATTAATTTTTTAATTGCAAAGAAATCTCACATAGATCATGGATGTTTAGGATTAAATTTACCTTACAGTTCAATTTACTTTGACTCTTATCCCATAAATATGGCACTGATCTTAAGTATTGTATTCATTTTCCATGGTTCCGGTTATCCAATTTGAGAACAACATACATAAATAATCTTTAATTGATCTACCTTTTTTCGTGGTTGGTGTTGTATTGTATTATCAGGTTTAGGTGTTTAATTATTTTAAGGAAGTGTCAATTTCTTGAAGGATTTCATCTACTTAGCTTCTGATGGGAATATATCTATTTTTTTATACAATGTATCAGTTAATTGTGTAGAAGTGTTATAGGATATACATTGTGGGATCACCCTCCTAGGTCTTGTAGGGCCCAAAGTGTAGGAGAAGAAGCATTATAGCTTCATCTTGTTCGTCGACCAATTATCTCTCAAGTATTCAAGAATTGAGTCTGGTAACCTTATAGGTATTTGGTGAGATCTAATTGGTTCTTAGAAAAACACCAACAGATTGGCGAATCTGTTGGGGATGTGTTAAAGCAAAAAGTCTCTAGTATAGATCTGGTATAGTCAAAGTCAAGTTGTGTATTATTCTTCACCGCCTGAAGGATAACTGGTTCAAATTTTTAAGTGACATACATCATTTCCAGTCTGTGTGTTGAATCCTAGTCCATTATGTCTCATTTTGTCAAGTTATGTTTAAAATCCTATATGAAGTCACAATTCAAAGGTCAAAATGTGATCACTTCATATTTCCCAACATTTTGGGTGACGAATCTAAGGTCTTATATACCATTGTAAAAATAAACTCTCCAAAAGAACATGAGAAGGGAAATTTGGACATCTTATTGGATACTATGAATAAGAGTAGGAGCTACACGAAGAAGAATCCTAAGAAAAAGTTGGAACTAGAGCTTGCAAAGGATAAGTTGTCGTTATGGGTAAAGAAAACTACTACATTAGGTAAGTTTATTAAATCCCTTACTGAAGCATCTCCTCCCTTCAATAATGAACTAAATAGTGCAAGCACTCGTGAAGAGGCACATGGGGTTGAAGATGGAGCCAAAGCTTGCAAAGGATAAGAAGCTATTATGGGTAAGGAAAACTACTGAATCAGGTAAGTCTATTAAATCCCTAGTTGAAGCATCTCCTACCTTCAATAATGAAGTAAATAGTGCAAGCACTCATGAAGAGGCACGTGGGGTTGAAGTGTTTATGGAAAATATAGGAATTTTTCTTGTTGAAAAACTGTTTGATAATGAGCTCGACATCTCAAGAGAGGAGGATAGGTAGAGATTTTGGGATAGAAGTAAGAAATTCTTAGAACCTCTAACCCCTAAAATTGGGTTTTTTTTCATGGAGGGAATTTTAAGCCAAGAAGAGAATCTCCTCATACAAAAGTGCACCTTCCCTTTGAGGAAGACCTCGTTGAACAAACCTTTCACACCCCTACACCTAGTGAGTTTGGAGATCTCTTAGAAAATGAAGAAGACATAGATAAGGACATGAAAGCCTTGGAAGAAGAAGAAATTTGACTTGCTAAAGAAGAAGAAAATAGACTCAAAGGGTTAAAGGAGAAAGAAGCTAGGATTAGAGCCAAGCAACTTGAGAGAGATGCTAAGAAACAAAAAATAAAAAAGATGAGAGAAGATACTACTAGGCATAAGGCCTTTGATGAAAATGTTGCTAAATTGGTTGCTAAGATTAACCATGAAATTCCTAAGGTAATGGTTCATATGGGAACCTTTGCTGCTAGTACCTACACAAAAAATGTTGCAACTACCAAGGCCTCTGATCCTTTTTCTACTATTAAGAAAACATCATTTATAGATCATGGGAAGAAGCCCATTGACCAGACCAAGAAAGATACCTTCAATACTTTCAATACCAACACCAATATGAATTCCCATTATCCATTTACTAAAACCCCCATCAACAATGCTAAAATTGATCATATTCCATCCATTGCACCCCCAAATCCTGAACTCTTGAGATTGTAGTTGATAAATGCCAAACTGCAAGAAAATTTAAAGAAAGTTGAAATAGTAGATGCCAATGTAGAAATGGTTAGGAATATTTCCTTTCTTAATATGTCTACACCAACTCTAGAGGCTTCAATCTCTAGACAAAATAATAGTGAGTCCCAAAATAAAAAGTCTAAAGGACACACTACTAGTGGAGGTGGTGGTGGAGATCAAGATGGTGGAGGTGGAGGAAATAAGAAGAATAGCAATTCTTATTCTAATGATGATGAGGGAAATAAGAAGATAGGTGGTGGTGATGATGGAAATGGAAGGGGTGCCAATGAAAATCAATTTGACAACAAAATAGATGATGAGCAAAGGGATGCTCATAGAGATAGAGATGCTAGGATACCACTCCAAATTGATAGGTATAGACAATTGTGCTTTGAAAACATCCCTGGATACCCTAATCCTATCCCAAACAAAGTAAGAAAACATGTACCCAATTTTACTGGCAATAATGCTCTTAGTGGTGAAGATCATTTGAAAGGTTTTTAGAGCTTTGTGGAAGATTTTAAGCTGTGGGATGATGATGTAGCTATGAAATATTTTATTGAATCCTTGAATAAAGATGCCAGGGATTGGTACAAGAGTTTTCCTAATGAAAGCATTAACTCCAAGGATTATTTCTGTAGAATATTCAAAAAACAATATGGATACCAAACTAATCCTAGGTTTAGGTTAAACGATTTTAACAATATCATAAAGGGACATAATGAAATGGTAACTGAGTTCAATGCAAGGTTCCAAAAGGCTATGTATAAAGTCCCTAATTATTTGAGGCCTAATGAAAATGCATGTTTAGTGGTATACTACAACACATATGATTCAAAAATGTGTTACTTGCTTAGAGATAAGAATCCAAAGAACCTGAGAAAAGCCTACAAAATGGAAATCAATATAAAATAATAGGAGAGCATCAGGTAAAGTGGGAAGAAGGGATGATCCTAAACCTTTGAAGAATCCAAGAGCTCAAAATTAAAAGACGGGTAAAGTTGTAGCCCCTAATGAGAAATTAGACTAGGTTAATAGTTTGTTGGAGAAGGAAGCAAAGAATGATAAGCCACAATTCCAATGAAATGAAAGGCCACCAAGACTACAAGACTATCCATACAATACCAACTTGCGCAATGGGAAGCTAGTTAACAATAATCAAAAGAATGTTCAAAGCACACTTGATCCTCTACAAAAGCATTCCACAAATGTCATTGAAGACTTGCCATGGTGTATAGTATTTCAAATGCTTCATTTTGCACAATAGTGTGTTATTGCAAGATCAATAGAAGAGTCACCAAATGATCAAGGATGTTATGACTCTCCTCATCATCATGATGGAATTGTGAATTTGCTTATGACCAAATCAATTTTTTCTTTTTATGAGTACTTTTATGATGATGAACCTAATAGAAATGATTTGGATGTTCAAAGGTAGGAGGAAAGTTCTTACCATCAACAAGTATTTTCAAATGGAGAAAGAGAAGATGGATGCATTCTTTACACTCTTGAGTTAGAAAATGTTTCTTTGAGAATACCTTCAAATGAGGAAATTGAAAAGTACACAATTGCATTGGCCGCTCAAGCAAGGAGCAATCTTCATTTGAGAAATAAAGTTGTAAGTGGTAATCAAGGTAACCTTGGTAGCATGTTTATCAAGAAAAACAATGCAGAAAGTAAAGGGACTAAGGCAAAAAAATAAGAAAGAAGAGACAAAAGCTAAAGAAGGTAAGGAAATGAGAATTTGGGCTAAGAAGAGTAGTAAGGCTAAGGTTAATGGTGAAGCTACTCCTCAAGCTGTAAAGGCCAAAGATCTAAAGCCCAATGCTGAAAATTTTGAAAGACAAGGTGAGAAGGTAAGTCTTAAGGAATTGATACTCCTTGAGTTACCAAATTATTCTCCTATAGATATGTTCCAAGTATTGTCTCAAGTTAAAGTTATAGTTCCACTATTGAAAATGATGATAATTGATGAGCATTAGAATAATATAGTTTCTCTCATCAACAATGTTGCTATGGGTGGCAAAGGTAAGGGGGTGATTAAACAACCTGAATCAAGCAATACTCAAGAGAAGAGTGTTGAGGTGGAAGCAATGATAAGTGAAAATCCAAAAATATATTTGGGAACTACTGTTACTACAAACCCAAGTCAAGTCAATCCATTTTTTCTAAGCTTGATCATTGATGGGAAGTTGCTTAGGAATTGCATGATAGATTAAGGGGCCTCAAACAATGTAATGCTAGTAAAGATCATGGAAGAAATGGGCTTGAAGGTTGAAAGAAATTATGGGAAGTGCTAAGATATGGCCTCAAGAGAGGTTCTTGTTATAGGAGTAATTAATAAAGTTCCATATAAATTGGCAGCTTTCCTTGACAAAGAGTTGTTTATGAGTATCACTGTGGTGGATATTCCACCAACTTATGGGATGTTATTGTCAATACACTAGAGTGCATCCATGGGTGGAAGTATATAGTGAGACTTGTCATTTGCCACTTTTTTAATTGACCAAAAGGATGTTAAGATTGCTAGAGAACCAATGGTTCACCACATGATTGAATATGCAAAGGAGCCAGAAGAATCAACAATAATCAATTTTGTAGACACTGGCTTAGACAGTTTTCATGCTAAAGAATTGAAACAAGAAGAAGAAGTTCATCTTGCACTGATTGATAGAGAGGTCCTAGAGGATCCACAAGAAGATGCTCTTTGGACCATGTACTTTAATGGAGCTTGTTCCAAGGAGGGATCTAGTACAGGGGTTATCCTCATCTCCCCACAAGGTAAAACCTTCAAGTACTCCTTGGTAAAATTTTCTTGTACAAATAATGTGGCCAAATATGAGGCTCTCTTTCTTGATATGAAATTATCTTCAAAGCATGGAATTAATATGTTGAAAGTATTAGGAGATTCTAGATTGATAGTTTCCAAAGTTACATCTAAATTTGTTGCTAAAGATAAAAGGCTCAAGCAATATAGGAATGCAATTTGGGATACTATTGAGATATTTGATGCTTTTAATATAGATTGGATAGAAAGAGGATTGAATGCCAGGGTAGATTTGTTAGATAATGTTGTTGTTAGATTGGAGGATGTCATTTTTGATGGCATCTCAAAAGTAGAGGTACAAACTCAGCCTGTGCCTGCTAACATTTTCAACTAGAAAGTGTTTGATGATGACAATGATATTTTGAATTTTTTGGACTGCATTGATCAATATGAAAGCCAAGAAATTGATTTTGGCTCATTAGTGGTCGAGGTAGATGGAAAATAAATATTATTGGGGAATGAGGTAATTCAATTGAAAACCAATAAGATTGTCAAAGGACTGTTTGCATTAGAGAGGGTCTTTGATGGATCTAATAAATCAAATGTTAAGCAAGCATCTTCCCATAAGGAATATTTGGAAGAAATAAATCTTGGAACAAAGAATTCTCCCAAAAAGGTGTACATGGGGAAGAAGATGAAACCACATGTTTGGACCATGTTAATTTCCCTATTAAGAACATATAGAAATGTGTTTGCTTGGTCATATGATGACATAAAGGCTTACAAGGAAGATCTGTTCCAACATGAAATCCCTTTGAAACCTAATGTAAAACCTTTTAGGAAAAAATAAAGGCCAATAAATCCCACTCAGCAACCAAAAATGCAGGAAGAAATCACAAAGTTAAGAGATGTTTGTATTATTAAACCAATAAGACATTCCTCATGGGTCTCAAACTTGGTTCCAATCATGAAAAAGAAAGGTGACCTCAGGCTCTGTGTAGATTTCAGGAATCTCAATGTGGCATCCTTGAAAGAGAATTATCCATTGCTTAACATGGAGGCAATGTTGCAAAAGGTAACATGGTGTGAACTGCTCTCAATGATGGATGGGTTCTCAAGTTATAATCAGGCCATGGTGAGAGAATCCGAGCAATACAAGACTACATTCACCATGCCTTGGCGAACCTATGTGTACGTGAGAATGCCATTTGGCTTGATCAATGCTAGTGCAACATATAAAAGAGCCATGAATGTGGTGTTTGCAGATTTTATTGATCTCTTCCTTGCTATATATAAGGATGACCTGACTGCTCTTAGCTAGAAGGAAGAAGATCATTGTTCTCACTTGGAGAAGATCTTTATCAAAGGTTTGGAATATGGTATTTCTTTGAATCCCAAGAAATGTGCTTTTGGAGTTAAATAAGGTAAGATACTAGGGCATATTGTCTTAAAAGATGTGGTCAGGATCGATCCTGAATGAGTAGCAGCTATAGATAAGATCTCACAACCCAGAAATGTCAAGGGGATCCAATATTTCTTTGGGAAAATTAACTTTGTAAGAAGATTTGTTACTATTTTTCTGAAATTGTTAGGCCCATTTCTAAAATGTTAAAGAAAGGAGAAAAGGTATCATGCATAGAAGAACCTACTAAGGCTTTTCAAGCCATAAAGAATCCAATCAAGGAAGCGCATGTCATCAAATCTACTGATTATTCAAAGCCATTCCATTTATTTACCTTTGCTTCATTTCATATAGTGGAAAGGCTACTATTACAGAAGAAGGATGAAGGCTTTGAGCAGCCTATTGATTTCTTTAGCAAGTCCCTGCAAGTAGTTGAGCTCAAACACGATGCCACAAAGAAGCAAGCACATGCCCCGATAAAGGTTGTTAAGAATTTTAGACCATATCTGACTCAAGCAACTATTGTAGCTTATGTTCCAAGTTCAACAGTTAAAAATATATTTACCCAACAAGAGACCACAGGTTGGAGATGCAGGTGGATCAATAGGATCCAAGTGTTTAATATTGACATCCAAATTACAAAGATGGTAAGAGGTCAAGGTCTAGCCAAGTTGATGGTTGAGACCAACTTGGAAACCAATCAAATCAATCAATTTGAACATGAAAATGTTGCACCCATATGCGACATGTAGACCTGTGCATGGTACATAAGAATTGTATAATATTTGTAGACTATGCAATGCCCTGAAGGCATGCCTAACAATGAAAGAAGAACTCTCCAAATGTAGGCTATCAAGTATGCCATTATTGATAGTGAACTCTAGTGGAGAAGCCAAAAGGGTGTGTTACTTAGATGTGTAGATGGGGATTAGGAATAAGACCTCTTGAATAAAATGCATAAGGGAGCATGTGGAGGTCATTAAATGGCCAAGGAAACCACTCATAAAATACCGAGAGAAGGGTTCTAGTGGCCTACGATATTCAAAGATGCCCATAGGTTTTTTAAGAAGTGTGATGCTTGCCAAAGATTTACTAGTAAGCTAAAAAAAATTGGTAATTTTCCCCCTAGGCTAGTTTCAACCCAGGCCCCTTTCCAACAATAGGGCATCAATTTTTTTTGAGAGATGTCAGAAAATTCAAGTGGGGGTCACTCCTAGATCCTTGTTGCCAAATATTACTTCACAAAGTGGGTAGAATCCATTCCCACTAGGAAAGCAACAAGGAAAGTAGTAATTGATTTCTTGATGAGTAACATACTAAATAGATTCAAACTCCCATAAAGAATCATTTCTAACAATGCCATATGCTTCAAGTTTGAGAATTTACTGATTTCTGCAATTAGCATGGTATATGTATTTCTTACTTGTCTCCCTATCACCCTCAAGGGAACAGATAGGAAGAATCTAGTAACAAGAGTTTGATGAAGATCATCAAATGGATGATTGAGATAAACAAGAAGGTATGGGATTCAAAACTACAACTTGCACTATGGGCAGATAGGACTATAGTTAAAACAATCATTGGGCAGTCACCTTTTAATTTGGTATATGGGTGGAAGCAAAGATACCCCATAATAACTTGATATAGATGTACAAATTTATTCCATAATATGATACTGACATTTGTGATGAGATGCAACACAGGATGGATGAGTTAATTGAGCTTGACGAAACTAGAAGATAAGCTCATAAAAGAAATGAGCGGCTGCAACTTCAAGTCAAACACCTGTATGATAAGAAGGCCATTGAAAGGAAGTTTGAAGTTGGCTGCATGGTATTAATGTGGAATTTGCAAGGATGGAATATAAAAGAAAACATGGAAAGTATGATCCTCTATGGCTTGGGCCATATTTGATTGCAGATACACATTGGGAGGACTCATAATTTTTGCATGGACAGTTCCTAAAGTTCAATTTATCATGAAATAGGTTATTCTTCCATGACATTGTATATCTTTGTAATTAGTGTACATAGGTTTAGTGTGTTTTCTTTCTATCCCGTCTACTTGCCTTGTCTAGGCAAGTTCCTGGGTTTTTGGGTTTCTTTATGTTGATCTAATTCACTAAGAGATCTATTTCTCTCCATACCTGCTAGGGCTATGCAACCTCGAGCATGGGCCACTAGTAGAGCTCCTAAAATTTTAGAAAATTTGAGCTAGTTTTGTGCCCTATAATGGTATGTTGCATCCATGTCCAAGGTGGGGGTTAGGGGTTTAGTTCTAAAGTCTCTCCTACATGTTTGAGGTTTTAAGCTTTGAAGGTTTTAATCTTTGGTTGACCTATCTTACCTAGTTCTTGGTCATCTAAGTCACAACTTAAGCCTTTTGAGTCATGTTTTCACCGATCCTATTTTAAGTTCATCAGTTACCTTGTTCACCTCATTATTTTAATATTTCTTATGGCTAGGTGGGAAATATTTCATGGTGAAATATGTTGGCCTCATGTTTTTTTCCTAACGGTTTGAGCCTCATTAACTTGGCATGGCCCTTCTTTACAAGCATCTTATTTTCATGTGGGAGTTCATATTCACTTAAATTTCCATTCATCACTAAAGCTCTCTTCGCTGACAGGTTCTCTTTTGTGACGAGCGATGGGTTATATTTTTCTTTTATATATTGCTTATTGCCAAAGTTCTTTAACCCTTCGGCTTCACTTCTGCAATGAGCGATGGGCATGGTGGTGTGTTATATCGCCCCATCATTGAAATGTTTTAGAAATTTTTCTAACTTCAACGACAAGCGATGGAAGGAGCATAGAATAAGTAGTGTGGTGGCCATGTCTTAGATTTATATTTCTTCACTACCTTTTCTTATCATCGAAGATGCTTCCAAATTCAAGGTCACTTCTATAACATGCGATGGTTTGGGTTGCTCAAATAAATCACCAGGAGGAGCCCATTGTTGAAACTTCTAAGCATTACTCCCACTCTTCTACAATGAGTGAAAGGGCTTGTGTTTTATTATGTGTTAGTGGATGGCTACGTGGCATGTTCTTAGGATAACCTCACTACTTTAAAGAATTTTTGTTAAAATCATGACCGATGGTAAAAGGGGACCATTGATTATGTTTTAAAACCAAACGATCAATGGTTGGGGTTCAAATGGCTATCCATTAGTTCGCTCAAGCGAACAATCCATCAACCATTAATGGTGAATGCACTTCAATTCTGGGATATTAAATAGATTATCCAGTATCTTTTTTGAGTAATTATAGTTGGAACAGACATGGAAATTCATTGAGTCAAGAAGCAGTAGTAGTAAAACACTGCATAGAGCTAAGTCTAAAGAGAAACCAATTGACTCTTGAGTAAGTTAATCTTCTCATTCCTGAATTAGTTTGTTTACTGGGTGGTTTGGAAATATTATAAGTGGTTGTGGTTATTGTGTTTAAAGGCAACAATTTTGTCTACTAAAGGTGAATTGGAACTATTGTTCTTAAAGTTTGGGGTAAGAAGGATAAAATTGTTGGTTTCATTGCAAACCTTGTTGTTTTAGGCTACATAGGGTGATTTCTCAGTATCTTGAAAACCCTAGCTTTTTTGCTAAGCAATAATGAGTCAACCTAGTGGGTCTAGAGCTAAAACTGATAGAAAACTCGCTCGAAAATGGGTTAGCAAACCTAAACCTCATAGTGACCAACCTCATCCTAACAAAATAAGTACACCCAAAAGGTGAAGGACTATTAAGAAAGATCATCCTAGGTTTATGGAAGAACCCCATCAAGACCCAGAGTAGGAAATAAAGAAGAAAGTAGGGAAGAGAAAGAATGGTGAGGGTATTCTAACTCCTCATTTTGAGGATGTTGCTTCTGGAATATGTGATATTGTGGTGCCACAAAGTGGTTGGAACCTATTTTACTATGATTTCAAACAAAGAGAATCCAACCATCTTGCCTACAACATATGGGTATGTGACATAGGGAAATTGGTGTGCTAAAATGTATTTGTGGAGGTAGAATTGATGTTAGCATGATTGGACAGATTTTATGACCCAAATGATAGAATAATCAAAAGGTTTCCTAATCTTTTTTCCATGCTGGAGATTTCTATGAGTTAGATAATTGAGGCTTTCTAGTTGAATCCATCTACGTTCGAACCCATTAATTTCCAAAAATTATACAATGAATATGAGAAGAATAAAATTTGGTATAAAAATGGTGTGTTTCCTGTTCACAGGAGATGTGACTTGAAGATGAATGGTGTGCCTTTTGTTTCTTCTAAGGTGGAACCTTTTTACTGTGTTGACTTTGAAGACTATTTCAAGAATACTTATTATGCTATCTATCAAGCTCTACATAAAGAGTATGATATTAAGATGGACATTGCCTTGATGACTTTGGCAATTGATATTCAACACAAATATCTAAACAAGTTTTGGGATTATTCCATTTACATTGCTAAACACTTGCATGAGGATTTGGTTAAGTTGAAGGATGCCAATCATCTACTGTCCTGTAGGCATTATTCTTTATTGATGAATCTATTACTATGGAAAATAGGAAGTTGATGAGGAATTATATAAAATTTAGAGAGTTTGATGACAGTGACAATGAATTACCAGTGTAGATGTGTACACATATTTAGGATGTACATTGTCCGCACTCTAATTATAACATGTTCAAATGTAATATTTTCATGTTCTTGGTGCTCAAACAACTTGGTTTGAAACTTATGCAAAGGATTTCACAAGGTGTCAAGGAGATGATAAGGCCACTAGAACATGAATGAGACACTAAACACCAATTCAATTGGGGGGATTGGTATCTCCATACCAACTACACCACAATTAGGATATATGGAACCTTAGTGCCACCTCACAAATTTCCCATTTATGTTTCAGATAGACAAGATTTTATGGAAGTAATGTGGAAAATGTGCCATGGATAAAGAGTATTTCAGAGGTCCAAAGAAAGCTTCTCTTGTGAATCCCAATGTGTAGTTTGCATACTTCAGTTGTACTTCAAAGGAAGGAATTGAGAGGTTTGGTTCCCTTCTAAACAATTACAAGTTGAACCAAGATGTCCATAGGTTCAGTGATCCTGAAGGGGTAATCTTAGCACAAAGAAGAGCTAGGTCATTGGGAACAAGAGCTCATCAGTTCTATTTTCGAGATCTAATCAAGAATTTATCTACCAATGAAGAATTCAATGCAAGAAAGGATGCATGGATAAATATATGTGGAATAGGGAATAGGATGATAAAGGATAACCCTCTATATGTCATCCCTTATCTAGAAGTGGAAGACATTTTTGCAAAGGAAAAATTGATGCTTAGTGATTTTAGTGATAAAAATTTCTTTGAGAAGGTGAAGCAAGTTGAGATTGAGGCTAAAGTTACTTAAGAAAATTGTGATGTTCAGATAAGGAGTCAACCAGCTCAATCTTCTGCTCCAAGCATCCATGTAAGATCAAGTAAGACTATGACCTGTTGTATCCCCATTAGTGGATTACCCATAAAGTGAGCATATTGGGGAGGCTCAACTCCCAAAGGAATCTTGTGAACATGACCTAGTGGAGTAGGAAGTGGATCAAGATTTCCTTGAAGAGAGAAATGATGCATTAAACATTATGGTTCCACCTAGTACGGTTGTGAAATGGGTATATGATGAGGATGAGGATGATGATGCTTTTATCAAGTATAAGGAATTTAGGGAATGTTTCATCCATGCCAAAAGTGCTAACATCAAAAGAAGGATTGAAGAAGCAAGGGAGAAAGTTGACCAAGAAGAAGTTGAGAAAGAAGAGGATAAAATACAACAAGAAATAACTAATATGCCATTAGAAGAGGCAAGGGAACTAGTGAAAGGAAGTGGTGCCCTTTTTCTACCCGGTTGTGACATTTCATCTGCCATTGCATTAGATGTAGTTAGAAAAGACCCTGATGCTTCCATTTCTGAGGAAGCTTTTCACAACAAGATATTTGGTTTAGGTTTTAGTCCCTAACTGCATACATTGGATATTTGGTCTATGGAGAGTCTAACACAAGAAAACCTAATGTCATACAATTTTTAGGGAAGGAAATTCGAGCAGTGATTGTCAAGAGAGCAACAAAGATGACAACTACTGCAACTGCACAACTGATGATGCACACTACAATGTTGAATGTGGACATAGCTCAGATCACAGAGGCCAACTACCAGTTTTTGTTAGACATATACAATAAGTTGATGGATGAGCATAATAAAGTGTCTACTACTACACAAAGAGGTTTAGCATCCCCAACTAGTTCTACTTCATATTTTTCTGCTCAAGATAGAGAAACCTTATCCCTCAACATTTAAGATTTGAATCAAGCCTTGAAAGCAGAAAACACAAAGAAGGTGAAATTGGAAACCATCAAAGTGGCTAATGATATTTTTGAAGATATGTTGAAACATAGAGTGACCAAATTGGTCAACAAAGTTTATGATGTATGGGTAACTTATAAGAGTATTGATGACACCAACATTAAATATTTGCAGGTTCAGAAGGCTTTACAAGATGAATGGAGTCAATGGAGCACTAGAGTGGGAACACTAAAGGAAATAATGTCTAAAGCTAATGAATATCTAGAGGTCCCTACTCACATTCCTGAGATATTGTAAACCATTGATTTGATTGGTGAGATAACAACCTTCCATGGGAAGTTAGGAATCCAACTGGGCAACAAATTGAATGTTTTCAGGGACATGGAAGCAAATGGCATGCCAAAAATATTTGATGGTAAGGGAGAGTTGATGGAATTTTCCAAGTGGAAACATGAATTGGAAGGATGGTTGACTCAAGCTAAATATAAGTTGAGTGAAGTCGATTACTCCATGCTGAATTCTCATATTGACAATATGGCTAGAGTTGAAGTGAGGATGGAAGTATTTGTTAGGGAGGCTAGAGCATTGACTGATGCCAGGCACACACAACATAATGAGAAAGTGCAAATTTTGTTGAGTACATAGTGGCCCACTCATGATGAATACAATTCATGGTTGGAGAAGTTTATTGAATAAGTTTTTGTGCATTAATAATAAGGAATTTGGTGAGTACTGGACAAAAAGAGAATAATACATAGCCTAGAAATAGTATAGATTAGGCTTTGGTTGAGGTATTGCAGAATATTGTTCTCTTCTTATTAGAAAGGTTGATGACACAAGGGATGATCTAGATGAATTAGTCACTTGCTTTCTATTGTTTTTGTGCTCTTTCTTTGCTAGCTTGGCATGGGAGTGGTTTATTTTGGTTGATAAGGAGGATGTTATAAAGCTATTATAACATGTGAAAGTGCCTTTTGGAAAGTAGGTCTATCTTCTTCGGCAAGTGGATATATTTTTTTCTCATACTCTTTCCCTCTAATTGAAAGTATAAATTATATAACTACAAAGGGAATTTTTGTCATGGCAGTCAAATGAAAATATGACAAGTGTGCTTTTGGCCTGAAGCTTGTTTTTTCTCCCTTGTTCATATAAAAGGGAATTTAGGGCCATTAGTACGGGTCTTCTATTAAATTCTAGATTTAAATTATGTAAATGGTGAACATAGAGAGAACAATTTTGAAGTCTTTATCTTAAGCTTTGAGTCTAGTTAGTGAATTTTGTCAATTGTATGGTTTCTAACAATATCTAAATGATAATGTGAATCTTTGGAGTCTATTGTCTCTCCAAATTTACTCTATATTTGAATTATTAATGAAAACTCTGATCAAGGATCATTTCATTAATCTTCATTGTCATTATGCTTTGATGTATGTTTTGATTTTAGCTCTGTTCAAGGGGTCAGTTAAAATGCTTTGATCAAATCATAAATTCGTATATAGGTTTATTGGATCTGATAAGTAGTCATAGAATCTGATTATTAATTTGTGAAAAACAATCTCACGTAGATTGTGGATGTTTAGGATTAAATTTACCTTACAGTTCAATTTTCTTTGACTCCTAGCCCACAGATATGGCACTGATCTTAAGTATTGTATGCATTTTCCATGGTTGTGGTTATCTAATTTGATAACAACATTCATAAATAATATTTAATTGATCTACCTTCCATTGTGGTTGGTGTTGTATTGTAAATTCTTAGCTTTAGGTGTTTAATTATTTTAAGGAAGTGCCAATTTCTTGAAGGATTTCATCTACTTAGATTCTAATGGGAATATATGTGCTTTGTTATACAATGTATCAGTTAATTGTTTAGAAGTGTTATAAGATATACATTGTGGGATCACCCTCCTAGGTGCTTGCAAAACAAGAGTTATGAGGCTAACTTTTCGCAACACTTTTTATATTTTTAAATTTTAAAAAATATGTCGTTGTCTATTGGTAAACTAATTTCCCCACTTTTGCATGAGTAAGAAAGACTAATTGACATGGATGAAGATGTTCTCCGTGAATGGCGTTCTCCTCTTTTTCTTCTTAGCCATTTACCCACGTATACTTTGAACCCCAGGTGGCCGACAAAAACAAAAGAATCCTCACCACTTTACAGATTAATAAGCTTCTATTTTAAACTACTTTTTCTTGTATGTGGAAGAAAACTGATTAGCCAGCGTACCAAAAACAAAGATTTTAAACTACTTTTTCTTGTATGTAGAAATTAAAACTGATCTGATTTAAAATTGACACAAATGTTGTTTCTCTCTATCATAAACTGACTTCCCTCCCACTTTTTCTTCTTTACCATTTACTAGCGTAGACTTTGTTTCCCAAGTGGCTGACAAAAACAAAAGACGTTTAACCACTGCACATGCCTTCACAGCTTTATAATCATTGCAGTTTAGAGAAAAAACACACCATTTACTTGTTTTTGAGTTCAATAGAGATGAAGATGGCTTTGGTAGTTTCTGCCCTCCTACTCTTGTTTCTTCTTGTGATGCCTTGTTTCCATTCCTCTTCTGAACAAGAAGCTTTGCTAGATTTTAAGCATTCCCTCTCTAGTGACCCTCACAATTCCTTGCTTGATTGGTCTCTGTGTCATTCCTTTTGCAATTGGACTGGGATTGTCTGCTATTCTTGCCATTAGCATGTGCTTTCTTTGAATCTTACTGGTATGTCTTTACTCATACCAATCTCTCCTTTCCTTGGCAATCTCTCTTTTCTTAGAGTACTTGATCTTTCCAAAAATAACCTCATAGGCACAATCCCACCCTCCCTAGGAAACCTATCCTCTTTAACCGACTTGGAGTTGTCAAACAACATACTCCATGGTAGTATTCCTATTGAATTGGGTATGCTTACTCAACTCCAAAAACTTTATCTTTATCGAAACAACCTCATAGGCATAATCCCACCCTCCCTAGGAAACCTATCCTCTTTAACCGACTTGGAGTTGTCAAACAACATACCCCATGGTAGTATTCCTATTGAATTGGGTATGCTCACTCAACTCCAAAAACTTTATCTTTGGGGAAACAACCTCACAGGCACAATCCCACCCTCCCTAGGAAACCTATCCTCCTTAATAGACTTGGAGTTGTCAAAGAACATACTCCATGGTAGTATTCCTACTGAATTAGGTATGCTCACTCAACTCCAAAAACTTTATCTTTATCAAAACAACCTCACAGGCACAATCCCACCCTCCCAAGGAAACCTATCCTCTTTAACCGACTTGGGCTTGTCAAAGAACATACTCCATGGTAGTATTCCTACTGAATTGGGTATGCTCACTCAACTCAAAACACTTTATGTTTGGGGAAACAACCTCATAGGCACAATCCCACCCTCCTTAGGAAACCTATCCTCTTTAATTGACTTGGAGTTGGAAAACAACATACTCCATGGTACTATTCATACTGAATTGGCTATGCTCACTCAACTCCAATTCCTTTGTCTTGGGGGAAACAACCTCACAGGCACAATCCCACCTTTCCTAGGAAACTTTGCCTCTTTAATTAAATTGTATTTGGACAGAAATATACTCCACGATCATATACCTATTGAATTGGGTATGCTCACTCAACTCAGCGGACTTTATCTTGCAGCAAACAAATTGATAGGAACAATCCCACCTTCCCTTGGAAACTTGTCCTATTTAACTGAATTGTCTTTGTCAACAAATAGACTCCATGGTAATATTCCTATTGAACTCGGCATGCTCACTCAGCTCAAAAAACTTTATCTCAATGAGAATAACTTGACGGGAGTGATTCCATTTTAGGTTTGGAAAACTATCAAAGTTACAAAATTGATTCAAGGGAAAACCAACTCATTGGAGAATCCCAAGCTCCAAATAGTCTTGATGATCTCCCACGACTAAAGCATCTTGCACTTGATCACATTCTACTAGCCAAACATTGGAGGAGGTGGAATTGTCTCATAACAGGCTAAGGGGAACTATATAATGTGTAGCCAAACTCTTTAGATTTAAAGATGGTGTGTAATTCTTAACCATTTATAAGGAAAACATTATTATTGGCTAATATATGTAGAGAAATAGAAATAAAATACAAAAGGAAAAAAAGGATATTGTTTTTATTCTTGAAATTATCTTCATTCCTCTTTACAAAAGACTATTTAGATTTGTAATATTTTCTAAATCTTATCTCCAAGCTTGTGATAACACATCTACTAATTTATTTGTCTATTAACTTATCTCAAACATGACGTTGATGGTTAGTTGTAAAGGAATTGAATCCATATTTATTATAGCCTTAGAAGGTCCTATATTTGTGAAACATGTTTATATAAAAATATTGGATATGGATTATATCTTTTATTTTTTGGCATATGGAGAATCTATTGAAAGAAATGGCTATCAATGTAGTCTAAAGGGAACAATGGTCATGTTGGATTATTTTCTTATGTTGATATTCATTGTCAATTCTTACACTTCAAACTAATTATTGGTCAAGAGAGGTTGATTATAAATTATTTAATGGAAAAATGGCCATGGCTAAGTAGGGTGCATGAGAAATTAATTGCAATAGTAGCAAGGGATTCCAACATTTTGTGTTTACCACTTTTACAATTTTTCTTATACATGTCATCTAAATTTATCCAACACCATTTTTGAAGTAAAATCATTTTTTTTAAAATGAAACAAGGAATGTGATCTATAGGTACACTAGTAATTTGTGCATTATCATAGGCTACATGAAAAAACTATTGTTCAATGAATAACCAATTCAAATTTTATAAATAAATGAATTTCAGATATAAGACCATTATAATATAAATTGTTCTTTAAATTTAATTTTTTCATATTATCTAAATATCTTGGGAAGAATATTTTATGTCTAATTATTATTTCTAATTTTCAAAGTTAAAAAATAATTAGAGAAATTAATTGGAATCAAATGATTTAACTAAATGAAGGGATTAGAGATCTATAACTATCTTTTGTGTAAAAAATCTAGCAACTAGAAAACAAATAAACACTTTCAACGTAAAATAAAATATTTTTTTATTTATATAAGGTTTCTCATCTTATAAATGCTTTTGCATCATTCACTTAGAAAATATTATGCTCACATTTTATAGGATCAAATGTTGTCAATACTATTTATATTTTTTGTTAGATAAATTGAAAAAATTCTAACCCATTATTATATAAATTTGTAAAAAAATTAATTAAGATTAAACAAAGAATTGCTTGTTAGTGCATCATTTCAAATTCTCAAATTTTCAATGAAAAGATTCAAATTTCCTATCTTCTAATTTTTACTAATTTTATAGGTCGAACCCCATGTTTATATCACCCCCACATATGATAGTCATGGCTTTTAGTTCAAAACTTCATGTTATAAGATTCTCCTGAAAAGCTCCAAATAATAAAGTACCAAATATGTTGATGCTATGGGAAATAAAATCTCATTCATAGTAATCTTGTTTTAATATTTAAATGGTCAAAACATTAATTTGGAACCATATACAAATAAAATTTCTTCTTTTTCTTAAGTAGCCTAGTTCATCATAGCTCTAGGATTAATTAGCTACATGGAGATTAGTTCAATGGGACCAACCCTTTTATGCGACCAACACTTGCATTAGCCGAAAACAAGAGACATTATTAGCTTGGTCAAGAATAGATATAAATTAAAATTGACATGAATGAAGAGAAATATGTTCCATCAATGAAAAATCTATGTGAGGATGATCATTTACGAGTGTAGACTTTGTCTCGCAAGTGGCTGGAAAAAACAAAAGACATTTTTCCATTGCATCTTTATAATAATTACATTTCAGAGAACACACAAACTTGGATAGTTTCACTTGTTTCTGAGTTGAATAGATATGAAGATGGGTTTGTAGTTTTTGCCCCCTACTCTTATTCCTCTAAACACTGCCTTCTTCCAATTTCTCCTCTTCTAAACACTTGAAGCTTTCTTAGATTTTAAGCATTCCCTCTCCGTCGACCTATATAATTCCTTGCTTCATTGGTCTCCTCCTCAGTTCTTTTTATTTTGTAATTGGATTGGGATTTTCAGCTACGCTCACCACAAACATGTGCTTTATTTGAATCTTACTGGTATGTCTTTACTCATACCAATATATCCTATCCTTGGAAACAAACTCTATCATTGTATTTCATATTTATCAAAAAAATATCACTAGCACAATCCCACCCTCTCTATGAAATCTATCCTCTTTAACTGACTTGGAGTTGGATGACAACAAACTCCATGGTAGTATTCCTATTGAATTGGGCAAGCTTACTTAACTCAAACTATTTTATCTTTGGGGAAGCAACCTCATAGGCACAATCCCACCCTCCCTAGGAAACATATTCTCTTTAACCAACATGCAATTAAATGACAATAAACTCCATGGTGGTATTCTGACTGAATTGGGTATGCTTAATCAACTCAAAATAATTTCTTTAGGGAAACTTGACCTCACAAGCACAATCGCACCCTCCCTATGAAACCTACTCTTTAATCAACTTGGGGTTGGTTGACAACAAACTCCATGGTGGTACTCCAATTGAATTAGGCATGCTTAATCAACTCAAAAGTCTCTATCTTCCACAAACAACCTCATAGGTATAACCCCACCCTCCCTGGGAAACCTATCTTCTTTAACTCAATTATTTTTGGATGAAAACAAACACTATGGTAGTATTCCTATTGAATTGGAGATGTTTTCTCAACTTAGAGTACTTTGTATTAGGGGAAACAACTTGACAGGAACAATCCCACCTTCCATAGGAAACTTGTCCTCTTTAACTATATTATCTTTATCAAACAACATGATCCATTGTATTAATACTATTGAATTTGTTATGCTTACTCCACTCAAAATACTTTATCTTTGGGGAAACAACCTCACATGCATAATCCCATGCTCCCTAGGAAACTTTTTGTCTTTAATTGACTTGGATATGGGAGACAACAAAATCCATGGTAGTATTCCTATTGAATTGGGTATGCTTACTCAAATCACAATACTTTATCTTTGGGGAAACAACCTCACAAGCACATCCCACCATCCCTTCGAAACCTATTCTCTTTAGCCGACTTAGGTTTGGGTGACAACTGAACTGCAAAGACAATTTTCAATGCACCAAAAGATCAACCTATTAAAACTTGATACAACCATAAAAGTTACTGAATCCATGGGAGGTGGTTAAGCCATGTCATGAACTTGAGAGCTACACTACACAACATAAGGAGACCAAGGGATTACACCTTGCAACAATCCCACTAGTGCAAGCAAGGGATTTTAATCGGTGACCTTGGCTCTAATACCAATTGTTGCAAAGATGGTTGTTGTTGCACCAAAAATATTGACTTGTTAATTCCTGATACAACCACTAGAGTTAATGAATCCATGGGAGGAAGTTAAGACATATCACAGACTTGAGAGTTATTTATTAAAAACTTAACAAGAACAATCCCACCCTCCCTAGGAAACCTATCCCCTTGAATTGACTAGGGGTTGGGTGACAAAAATCTCTGTGGTGGTATTTCAATTGAATTGGGTATGCTTACTCAACTCATATTAGTTTATCTTGGGATGCAAAACCTCACAAGCACAATCTCAACTTTCATAGGAAACTTGTCCTCTTTAATTGAATTTTTTTTCTCAAGAAATAAAATCCAAGGAGATATTTCTATTGAACTTAATATGCTCACTCAACTCAGAAAACTTTATATCATGGGAAATGACTTGACAAAAATAATCCCACCTTCCATACAAAACTAGTCCTCTTTTACTAAATTGTCCTTCTTAATAAATAGAATCCATGGTGATATTCCTATTGAACTTGAAATGCTCACTCAACTCAAAAGACTTTATCTTGACAAGAATAGCTTGACAAGAGTGATTCCATTTTAGGTTTGGAAAACTATCAAAGTTACAAAATTGAACTCAAGGGAAAACCAACTCGTTGGAGAATCCCAAGCTCCAAATAGTCTTGATGGATCTCCCACGACTAAGGCATCTTGCTCTCGATCACATTCTACTAGCCAAAATTTGGAGGAGGTAGAATTATCTCATAAAAAGATAAGGGGAACTATATAATGTGGAGCCAAACTCTTCAGATTTAAAGATGGTGTGTAATTTTTAACCATTTATAAGGAAAACATTATTATTGTCTTATATATGTAGAGAAATAAAAAGAAAATTAGAAAAGAGGATATTATTTTTATTCTTGAAATTATATTCATTCTTCTTTACAAAACACTATTTTGATTTGTAATATTTTTTAAATCTTATCTCCAAGCTTGTGATAGCACATCTAATAATTTATTTGTCTATTAACTTATCTCAAACATGGCCTTGATGGTTTTATGTAAAGGAATGAAATTCATATTTATCATATCCTTAGAGGGTCCTCATTCAAATTGTACATGCATGATCTGAGGTTGTATCTCCCTTAGTGTTTGATAACTCTTTTAAATAAAGAGTGAAAGAAGACTTTGTTCTATTTGTTTTCACCATAGTGATTTGAAGGCTGCTTTATGAACTTCATTCATGGAGAATGATGATTATTTTTATTCCATACTGTTGTCCCACGTTATTATTTATGAGCTAGGAAAAACCCTTGTGGGAGCCACATTTCTCACCACTCATAACAATAGCTGTTGGTTGAAATGATCTTATTATACATGTTCTTGCACACTAAACAAAAAAATTAGCAAAATAATTGAAGCTAAAAGCTTCCATTGAATTTTTTGCTCCCTGAACATCTGCATTTTTGATGACTTAATCATTTAGTGAATCCCCGATTGGATGTGAATTACATTTTTGTTGGTAATATAGGCATGAAACAGGATGTGATTTATCATTGCTCTAACACCAACTTTTAGCAATCTTGCAGGAAACCATGGAGCTTGGAGTTGAAACAACATGGAGGCACTAGAGACACAACAACTCGAAGACATTGAGTAAAAATGATTCATCATTATAGGAAATGATGAATCACTCCCCTTTTTTCATGTTTACATTATCCTCAGTTGTGTAGTTTACAACCTTTCTTGTATTCATTATTTGATTAAGAAAAATCAAATTAAGTTACTCCCATGACTTGTGTGGGACTTTGGTTTTTACAATATGAATAAAGCAACATTTATTATGAAAATTTATGAGTTCTTCTATTACAAAAATTTACATAATCACACTGGAAATTCACAAGTAATTAGATTAAACAACATGGAGGCACTAGAGACACAACAACTCGAAGACATTGAGTAAAAATGATTCATCATTATAGGAAATGATGAATCACTCCCCTTTTTTCATGTTTACATTATCCTCAGTTGTATAGTTTACAACCTTTCTTGTATTCATTATTTGATTAAGAAAAATCAAATTAAGTTACTCCCATGACTTGTGTGGGACTTTGGTTTTTACAATATGAATAAAGCAACATTTATTATGAAAAATTATGAGTTCTTCTATTACAAAAAGTTACATAATCACACTGGAAATTCACAAGTAATTAGATTTTGGAATATAATGAATACTTTATTAGAAATTTTATACCTTTCAATGAGAAATAAAATTCAGCTCTACCTGTTTTGGAATATAATGAATACTTTATTAGAAATTTTATACTGGAAATAGGTAACAATTTGGCAACCTCTGCGGAGTGTTTTCCTGCTAAACACCATAGACCAGTTATGTAGCTTATCCATTGGGCATGGAGTCCATTTTAATCCTCTTTTGACTCAGAAATCTTGTAACTCATCTATCAGGAGACAAACAACAACAAACAAAATTGAAAGAAACTAACCATGACTCTGTTTAAGACAGAGTTAGGAAACAGGTGCAACATTTGCACTTATTGAAAACAAATAGTACTATAATGAAACGTGCCATGGAGCACTTTATTGAAAACAAAACTAAAAATGAAACTACTCTACTATGTACATCTGCAAATGTTGTTCTTTAATAGCACTATTTCAAGTGAATCCCATTCACTGGGATTGGAAGTATTTCACCATCCAGCTTTGAAAGCTAAAATACATTATGCTCTTTCTTCTCTGTAATGATGTATGGACCTTCCCACATGGCATCAAATTTTATATGTTTTCCAAGTCTGCTTTTGAGCTCATCCCACTTGAATACTAAATCACCTTCACTAAAAATTCTTGATATTGCTTTTCTGTCAAAAGTATTCTTCATCTGTGCATGGTGGACGTCAATCTTCTTGAAAGCTTCTTTTCTGGTTTCTTCCAACTCCACTAATTGAGTAAGCCTTATTTGCATTGGCTACTCCTCAAGAAATTCTAGCTCTTTTATGTATTCTAGAGTTGGTAACTCTATGGAAATAGGCAATTTGGCCTCTTTGCCATAAACCAAAACATAAGGTGAAAAACTTGTTGATCATTTTGGTGTAACTCTATCAGCCCAAAGGGAGAACTTTAGCTTATCATGCCATGATCTTTGATTATCTTCAATAGTCCTTTTAATGATCTTAATCAGATTTTTATTTGTAGATTCAGCCTGTCCATTACCCTGAGGGTAATAATTTGAGGAAGTGTTCAGATAAATATTATGCTTTATTGACCAATCTGAAACTATTAATCCTATAAATTCCAAAGTGTTATCAAAGATTATTGAATGTGGTGTACCAAACCTGGAAACCAAGTCTTGATAGAAATTCAAGATAGATGTTTCATTTTCATCTTTTAATGTGACTGCTTCAGTCCACTTCGTAAAGTAGTTTGTGGTAGTCAAAATCCATTTGTTCTCAACACTCGAGGGTGGATTGATTGGACCTCTGAAATCCAATCCCCATTTTTAAAAATATTTCTCTACTTGAATTAGATGAAGAAGAAAGGTTGCAAGCTTTTTCTTTCCAATGAACATTGAACATTTACAAAAATTTCTCACATAAGCATGAGCATCTTTGAATAAATCTGGCCAATAGTATCCAGCTCTCATAATTTTCAGAGCTATAGTACATGGTTTAAAATGAGCTCCAATAGGTCCATCATGGAATTTCTCAAGAATTATTTCAATCTAATATGGGTAAACACATCTAAGAAATACTCCATTGAAATCTTTCTCATAAAGAACACCATCAATTTTTGCATAGGGAATTGCTTGTAATCTCTAATGTCTTCGTTTTGACTTTTCCATACCTTCTAGACAATCTCCAGTATGCAAGTAATGAATCATTTGATGGATCCAATCAGCTGAAGTAGTTGGAGCAGAAAATTTTTCTTCAAAATTTAGGACTGTAGTAACTTCTTTACTGATGTTCTCTTCATTTTCTGCAAGCTGCTCGCACAAACCCTTACCTCTAACAAGCTTGGTAACCTTTATGTTGATGTCATATTCCATGAATATGGTTATCTAGCCTACTCTCTTGTCGTTAATATCTTTACTTAGTAGAAATTCTTTAATTTTTGGTGGCTACTAGCAAATGTATCTTATTATTGGACAACGCATGTTTGAATTTCTTGAGACTCCTAACTACAAAAAGCACATTCTTCTCAACAAATGAATACCTAGTTTCATAATCATGTAAAACTTGACTAAAGAAAGCTATAGGATACTTTGTACCTTCATTATTTTTCTAAAAAAGCATTGTGGATATGGTATCCACTCCCCCAAATGAGTACAATATGAAATCCTTATCAAAATTTGGGTTGATAAGAATAAGGGTTGCTGCAAGTGCCTCTTTAATCTACTCAAAACTATTCTTTCCTTTTCTCGTCTAGCTGAATTGAATGTTATTCTTCTGCATGGCTGTAAGTGGCTGCAATAAAGCTGTAACCTTGGGAATACATCTCCTAACAAAATTAATTTTTCCCATAAAACTCTATAAACCTTTCTTGTGAGCAGGAAGCGGTAATGCCAGAATGGCTGCAATACATTCTGGATCAATAGAAATGCCATCTTTAGAAACAACATAACCCAAAATTTTACCTTCATTAACAACAAAGATGCTCTTTTTTGGATTCAAGGAAATTCCATACTCTCTGCATCTTTCAAAAATCTATCTAAGATGATCAAAATGTTCATTAGCATTTCATGAGAAAACAGTGATATCATCTAAATAAACAAGAAAAAACTTGTTTATCAAACCTTGGAGAGCCATATCCATTGCTCTTTGAAAGGTTGCTCCTGTGCTTGACAAACCAAATGGCATTTTTTTTATAAGCCATAGTACCCCACTTGGTGTTAAAGGTTGTTTTGTACTAGTCTTCTTCCTTAACAAGAATTGGTTATACCCTAAATAACCATCCAACAATGAAAATCTTTCTGATCCCAAAACAACCTGCAATATCTACACCATCGAAGGTAGTGGATAGTGATCTTTGAGTGAAGCTCTATTTAAATCACATAAATCCACACACAACCTTATCTCTTTGCTCTTCTTCCTAACATACACCAAGTTGGAAACTGAAGAGGTATGCTTTATTGGAAAGATAATGCTACCTTCAACCAATTTGTTTAGCTTTGTTTTCATCAAGTGCTCCAGCTTAGGATTCAGGGGCCTATACTTCTATCTGATTGGTTTCACATTGGGTTCAATCTCAATTGTATGTTGAGCCAACTTAGTGTTAAAACCCTTTAGATCTCCATACTGCCAAGCGAATATGTCACTAAATTCTTAGAAAAGCAAGAAAAATGCTTGTTGTTCTTCTTTGGTACAAAATTTTCCAAGCTTAAGAGGCTTATCCTTGAATATTTCAATTGATTCATAATGATCTTATTTCATTGTGATGTTGGATTTATCTTTTCTAACCTGAACATCAGTGTCAAAAATTGATTCAAGGGTCACCAATCCCTAGGGCAACTTATTAGACTTTAATTGCAAGATCTGATTCTCATATTGTTGCTCAAACTTTCATTGGTTTCCAGCAGAAAACTCTGCTTCTTCTATTAGAAAATTGATTATTTGTTGATCGTTGTCAAAAACCTACCAACTAATGTTATTATTAGGTATAGATGGTCTTACTACCACCTTGACATATTGTTGTACTTGAACATTGTGTATATAAGTTGGTATGTCATATTTTGATCCTATGGTAGAAAGCCTATTTGCCTCTCTATTTAAGCATCAAATTCCTCTATTAAATCCCAATTTCTATGTTTGTATAGCTTCAACAAATCATTTTTGGTTGTGTTCAAGTTTCTTACTTGATTTTCTATCAACTCTGAATCATTGAATACTTTGAGACATTTGATACCTTTCTTTCTGGCCCATTCTAAGCCATGAATTAATGCCTCATACTCAGTTGTATTGTTAGAATAGCTGAAAGAAAATCGAAGTGCTAAAAAATTATACCTCTCTCCATTAGGTGAAATGAGCATATCTCATCCACTAGAACCTACTTTACTCCTTGAACCATCATAATACAACTTCCAAAGCTACTCAATCTGCTATTTTGGCTGTATTTCCTCTTTGACTAGATTTTGAATAATCACATCAGGTTCCTAAATGATGTAAATTCCCAAACCTACTTCATCCATGTGGCTAAATGGATCAACCTCATGATTCTCAGCTGCCCACTTATCTAAATTTATGTTAGGTATGCCTTCTATGGGTACACTAGGGTCAAGGATCATGGATTGATCATCATACTCATGGATGGCTAGGTTTGCATTTATAGGATTTGCAACAAAAGACTCAATATGGTCTTTAGCCAGTGACTCTGATTTGATAGTCACTCTAGTACCATATCTGGTCCTGAAACACATATGAGACCAATTTGATGACAAATATCCACCTAACTTTGATGTAAAATCTCCTCTAGAAAGACAAATAGCAAAGAATGATAGGAGATCAATGACGTATATATCCTTTGGTGGTTAAAAGTTAGGACAAGCGTGTAAGGTAAGAGGCAGGATTTTGATAACTCCAATAGACTTAACAATTGTATCGTCTAATTGAACTACCCCTTTTGAAAATTTCTCATATTCTAGTCCTAACCTATCTACTAGTTGCTTGGGCATAATAGAGCTGCTTGCTCCTCAATCTATCATATAGTTATGCACTATGCTATCACCAATAATCAAACTGACATAAAATGGTGGTATTTTTACCTCTTGTACTGGTTGTTCTTTCTTGCTTTTAGAACTATTTGCAAGGACATGAGGTTGCTCCTTAGCATATTCATCCGAAATTGATATTTTGGCCAAAGCCTCTTACAAACTTTCTTTTTTCCCAGGAAGATGTAAAGCTTCTAACATGGTCATAGTAACTATAGCTTTTCTCATATATTCAACAATATTAAAAGTAGCACCACTAACCTTTGGGTGTACTTTTGGAACAATAGCCTATGTTTGTGTTGTTTGAGGTTTAGATTGAACCTTTAGTTATTCCTTTTTTGGTATAGCTTGTTATCTTTGAAAATTTTGAACATTCTAAGCTCTAGAAGGTTGAATTTTCCCCTATTGAACTATAGAAACTTGACCTTTCTACTAAATAGTTTGTTGTTTATCTTTTTCTGCTTGTTGTTTGTCAGAAACAACTTGTTGGCTCAGGTCAACTACCCTTTTCTTCAACCTTGTATTGGCTGCAATAGAAGTGGCTGACTGATTTTGACCTTATGCATAATTAACTCTGTAAAACTTAGTACCTTTCCAGTTCATCATGGAAATTTCAAGGTCATTCTACTGCATTTGATCTCCTTGTTGATCACTAGCTTCCTTTGATATTTTCTTAGAAGTAGAAAAACTATTTTGTACCACGAGGGCCTGATTAATCACCCCATTGACACAATTAGCCTAGTTATGAGACTGATTATAGGGATAGCACCACATATAATCCTATGCCAAGTTATTTTGGATAGGTACAAGCTCTTTGGAAGAGTTGGCAACATTCTGATTGAAAGGCTGATTAGGCCTAGGTTTGAAATTTCATTTCTACCCTTGGTAGTCAACCTAATAAGGTGGTCTATTTGGCTGAAAGGGTGCTTGATATGGTCTATAACTTTGGTTTTGTTGGTTTTTGAGGTTCACTAAGTGATTGCTTACTATTTGCAACAATTTAGCCATCTATTGTTGGGTACCTCCAAGCTCTTGCAAGTCTAAATTTGTTGGAACAACACTATTTTGAGTGGTAGTTTGAAAGCTTAAGGCTGGAACAGTAGGCAATGAAGCTATAGGAGGTAATTGAATGGGTATTAATGGTTGAATATCTAGGAAAAAGGGAATGGGAGGCTTGGGTGCAATCTTACCTGCCTGTATTAAGTTATTTTCAGCTCCAATAGCTATCTCATAGGCTGCTAGCAGAGTTACTCCTCCCATAGATTGGATCAAAAGTGAAATATCACTGCTAACAACTCTAAGATAATACAAAAAAGCATGATCTAGTGTAGGCCTTACCATGGCTAGGATTTTGTTCCAAGTTCTTTGGAACCGAAAGTTAAAATTTGTCATCTGTTCTTGTGGGGCTCTCTTGATAGTTGTCATTTGCTTAACTAGAGATATATGATTAGATTTGTCAGAAAATTGCTTGCTTAACTTGTCTCCCAACTCATCCCATGATGCAACATAGTTCACCAGTAAGCCTCTGAACAATTTGAGTGCTTTACCTTTAAAGGAAGCTGCTAAAAGCCTCAACACCATGTTCTCTTTTGTTACATGATGAACTCCACTAAGTGAAGCTACGTCTCTTATGTGTTCAATTAGCATAGTTTGATCTTCGCTTGTAAAACTAGGAAGAATTTCAAGCGTAGCTACTAGTATGTCATCATGGTGAACAAAATTCAATGGGATACCCCATTAAATGGAACAAAAGAATGTGCTTTGTCCATCAGAGTTGCTTGTGGTATAGGATGTACTACTGAAAAAATAGGTACAAAACTAGAAGGCCTGAGATTGGGAGGTGTAGAATGAGATCTCAGATTTGAATGTGATCTTGATCTACTCAATCTCTTTCTTGTTGTTCTGCCTCTTCTCTTTGGTGAAGATAGATGCAGATATTCAAACAAATTAGTGCTTCCTCTTGTCTAAATGTTTCTATAAGCTTCTCGCACTTGATCTGCTCGAAATTGAGAATGGAGTTTCCAAGTATATGAAACTCTAACCTCTGAAAGGTTGAAGAATTCCTATATATACCAAATTAATAGCTTGAAAATATTGAATTCTTACTCTAAAATGTGATTTAGAGTCCCACTAGGCGTACCAAAAAGTGTTATCAATAGGAGTGCACTTGAATACGAAAGAAGAGATACTTTGCAATCCTATGTAACATGGGAATACCTTCAGGTTGTGGGTACCCTATATGAAAGTAAACCTTTGGATTATAGGTCGGCTTCCTATAAGATATTCTGATGATTGTCTATAACTTGGATGGAAAAAGGAAGAAATTTTGAAATGAATGCATAAACTAAACTTAAAACTATGGGTGATGCACCTAATTGACATAAAACATGCAATTCTAACTCACAATAACTTTCAAAAAATCTATCCAGACAAATCAATTTAGTAGTTTTATCACAAAAATGATTCTAAGGAAGGCTTGAATAAACTTCTTTGAAATAAAACTAGGTTCTCACAACATGAAAGAAAGGATTATTCCAATACACAACCTAAGACCTATGCCTTTTCACTATTTTTGAATGCATGCAAGTATAAATGAGAATGATTTTAAAGGTTCTGATATTAAAACACAGTAAAATCTCATCCAATCATTCATAAAAAAACCACAATGATGAGGTAGATACTTGATTCAACTGAAATTAAAGGAAAATCTTGTATAAATGGCAAAAATAGAACCTCTAAAACCTACTACATAATCTATTAAATTGTGAAAATTGACTTACATGAAGTCTCTTTGCTAAAGGCAAAGGAAAAAAACAAGAACCAAGGAAAAATGACAAAGTATTTTCCTTAAATACAATAAAGGCATGCATGAAGCATCCAAGAGGTGAAACTCCATGTGAATTGAAAGTGAAAATATCTCTCTGAAGCCTCTCTCAAGAGAAAAAGAGAAAACAATGTGAAAAGAGGGCCCACCAATGCTGTAACTGAGCTTAAACAACTCAGAACTCTATGTCAAAATGTGTATAACTAAAAAGTAACTCAAGAATGCCTCTGAATGCATGGAAATGGCACTAAAAGTGAACTAAAGTTGAAAAATATCCCCATAATATCTTCTCATGAGAAAAAAACAAAAAGCCTTGAAAAGTGGGCCCACAACTGAAGTGAACTGAATACCATGCCTTGCAAACTTCAAATATCGATATACATGACCAACATGATCTCAAAACCCACCTCAATTGGACTCATAGTCACAAATAGCACCCCAAATGACACTTACCATTTTTAGTTCTTCTTCAGTTTATTTTTTGCATGATATTGGATAAAGGTATCAATTTAATTAAATATTGAAGATAATCAATGTAATTATCTTGATATTTAATATGTTGTCACTTTATCCTTTGCATATTACAAATTAAAAACTAAGGTAATTACATCCTTAATATTTAATTTGGTTGTTATTTTTGTTCAACACTTGCAATAAATAAAGGTGGGGAAGACTTTAACATTTGAAGGCTAATGTCAAAATGTAAATTTGACCTTAAAATTCATGACCACGGTGGTAATAAAATGAAATGATTTTAATTAAAAACCAAGTCAAAAATGCAATTGATTCGAATTAGGGATTTTAGGGAAAAAGCCATCGAACCCTAAGTCATTCTTCATTTTCACTTTGCATCCTTTGAAAGAAGACTTTGTTGCTACGCCTCCATGAGTTAGGTTATTTTGAGCTGAGGAATCTTGATTTTCATGATACTTCTGAAGGATTTCTGAAGATTCTTTGATAGGAGAACAAGGTAAATACTACTTTCAGTTAAAATTTGGCTTTTGTCTCCAATTTTGAAGCCGTTTGGGAGCCTTCAGGCCATGACCACACATATTTTTGATGTATTTTTCTATGTTCATTCTCTTTGTGGTATTCTTATTCCTTTTTTAAGCCACCATGCATTTAATGATTCAAGCCTTGAGGATTTTCTATAGAAATAATTCACAGACTTGGGCATCACTTCATCAAAAACTAAGCTTTGAATCTGACCTTTTTCATGTATTTTCTATGGATTGAGGCACAAATAAAACTTTATTAAGGAAAGATAATGGTTGTATTTCCTTTTTTTTTTCATTTTATGAAAGAAGTATAGAAGCTTCTGTATTTTTTCTTCATGATGAGTCGTAGCTGTAAGTGAAAAGTTCTCTCCATTTTTTGAAAAGATTAAGATATAATCCTTTCTCTATATTTTTAAATTACTTTCTTCCACTTATGGGCCTTCTCTCCATAGTGGTTTATCACTTGTTTTCCTACTTAAGATTTTAGCATTCTGGGTATCCCTTTTTTTGTAGGCCACCATGAGAGCTTTTGGGTATTTGCATTTTGGTGTAGTTGCGACCATGAGTTATTTTCTTCATCTGGGTTTGTCTTTAAACTAGGGTTTTATCATCCATATCATTCTATGAGATGGAATCCTTGAGATATTTTGTGTATGTAGGTCACACCTTGTATATGCTTTCATTCTTTTTCTTATAACATCCATTTGATATATATTTTGTGTACATTTCCATCACTATGACAAGCTGCAACTATCTTTACCCTGTATCCCATTTTGGTTTCCTTTCTCTTCATAGGCTGTGGGATTTGATCTTCCTTGAGGAAAATAATGAAAAATGTATTGGTATTTGTGACAACTTTGTTTCCCTTGCACCAAGTAGCATGTATACTGCACAAACTGTGTGATGAGGATGTGAAACCCTAGGTCAATACCATGCTTTTTCTATTCCCTTTTTAAAGCATTACGTAACTGAACTTAAAACTGTGGATTTTCTATTTCCCTTGCACCAAGTAGCATGTATACTGCACAAACTGTGTGATGAGGATGTGAAACCCTAGGTCAATACCATGCTTTTTCTATTCCCTTTTTAAAGCATTACGTAACTGAACTTAAAACTGTGGATTTTCTATTTCAAGCAAGAATCTAAGATTTTCATTGTAGCATAATAGTGTATAATAGATTAAATATTCTATCTTCTTCCATGGTACTCTCTATGATTCATTGATTGCAATGCAAAGGAAAATATGAAATGTCGTCCTCATGCACTTGTAGCACACTTTGTGCACTTGTAACTTTTTTGAATGCATTAGGTTCCATAACCTTTGAACCTATATTGTGTGAGTAGACAAAACTGAAGGGTAGATAAAATTCATTTTGTTATTTTGTATCTTTTGTAACATTTTCTTTGAAACTTCATGGAATAGCCATACTTTTCTTGAAAGTTGTTGTTCTATGTTATCCTTTTGCACTCTTTAATGCATAGAAATTTTTATTGAATGAAACTCTTGATGAGTCAGTGTTACTGTATCAACACTCATGAATGGCTTATTTTGTGATCTGAAAATTGTTTTATATTGATATGGCTCATTTTTTTGTTCCTAAATGCATTTGAACATTTAGATATGTTTGTCCCTTATTCATAGTCTCTTGAGATTTACTTTACTCATTCAACTTGCACATGCATGATCCAAGGTTGTATCTTCCTTAGTGTTTGATAACTCTTTTAAATAGAGAGTGAAAGAAGACTTTGTTCTATTTGTTTTCACTATAGTGATTTGAAGACTGCTTTATGAAATTCATTCATGGAGAATGATGATTATCTTTATTCCATACTATTGTCCCACATTATTTTTTATGAGATGGTCTCAACCCTTGTGCGAGCCACATTTCTCACCACTCATAACAATACGTGTTGGTTGAAATGATCTAATTATACATGTTCCTACACACTAAAAAAAAAATTAGCAAAATAATTGAAGCTGAAAGCTTCCATTGAACTTTGTGCTCCTTGAACATCTACTTTTTTTACAACTTAATCATCTGGTGAATGCCTAATTGGATGTTTATTATATTTCTATTGGTAATGTATGCTTTAAATAGGATGTGATTTAGTATTGCTCTAAAACCATCTTTTAACGATCTTGTAGGAAACCATGCAACTTGGAGTTTAAACAACCTGGAGGCACTGGAGACACAACAACTCAAAGACATTGAGTAAAAATTATTCATCATCATAGGAAATAATGAATCACTCCCCTTTTTTCATGTTTATATTATCCTCAATTGTGTAGTTTACAGCCTTGCTTGTATTCATTATTTGATTAAGAAAAATCAAATTAATTTACTCCCACGGCATGTGTGGGACTTTAGTTTTTACAATATGAATAAAGAAACATTTCTTATGCAAATTTATGAGTTCTTCTATTAAAAACATTTACATAATCACACTGGAAATTCACAAGTAATCAGATTATGGAATATAATGCATACTTTATTAGAAATTTTGTACCTTTCAATGAGAAATAAAATTCAGCTCTACGTATTTTGAGTTGTAGCTAAAAATAGGTAAAAATTATAAATCAAGTACAAGACTCAAGGCCAATGGCCTTCCTACATCAACTAATCAATTCATGCTAACTTCAAGTGTAACCTGCATAATCATGAAGCTTCCAAGCAAATGATTAAAACCAAGAGAACTTACAAGTAACCATTCCAACAAATATCTCTTACCATAAGAGAGCTCAAGCCTCACCTATTTCTCCAAGTATCCATGAGGACCTGTAACCAACAAATCCATTCCAAAGTCCAAATGCAACACAACACTTTCATGAAGTAATCAAGCAAATGATTAATGTACCAAATACTTAAGAAAAATACACAAGGTCAATGTCAAAGCTCCAATCATGAATCAAGAACATAAACATGACATCCATGATCTAACCATCTCCTCCTAGGAGATCACATGCACCATAACATACATCCTAGTCTCAAGAGAAAATGTAATATGCCAAAATCTAATCTAGAATCAAGAGTAAACCATTCCATAACAACAACCACTCTAAACCAAGAAAACATCATATCCCCAATCACATGAAGATAACTTTACCAATGTTGCATCCATGTCATTGCCAATGACTCCCACTAAACCATGGTACTGAGGCACACATGACATCATGACTACCATCCTCTCTAGGAAGATTTCTCTAAAACATGAAGCAAAGAGTTATCACAAATAATATTAGTTGAAATAACAAATGCATCATTACTGTCATCTGAGGATTCCTTTGTAGAAGAATCAAAACTCTCTTTCTTATTCTTACAATCCTTCTTCACATGTCCTGATTTCCCATAGTTCCAAAACTTTACCTTACTCCGTCCTTCTCACTTACCCTTCCCTTCCTTGTCTCCCTTAGGTTCCTTTTTCTCAGGCCTACCTTTTACAAACAAGGCATCTTGTATTTATATTTTTAGACTTCCTCCTCATCTCCTCTGATAGTAGTGTAGGAATTATATTTTCCTTCTTTGAATCTACACCACTACCACTGATAGCAACAATTAGATTTTCCCATCATTCTGGTAAAGAACAAAGTAAAATAATGCATTTATCTTCATCTTCTAGCTTTACATCTACAAATGCTAACTGACTTAGAATCAAATTAAAAGCATTCAAATTATTTGCAATAGAATCACCTTCTTTCATCTTGAAAGAATACAATTTTCTTTTTAGATACAAATTATTAGTAAGAATTTTAGTTTGATAAATATCACCTATTCTCTTCCACAACTTATATGTAGTAGTTTCTTCTGAAACATTCAAGAGAACAACATCAACAATACATAATCTTATGGTCCCTCTTGCCTTCTTATCAATCTTAGCCCAATCCTCATCTGACATTTTTGAAGGTGAATTTGTCTCATTACCAACAACTAACCATTGATCTCTCTCTTCAAGGAGATCCTCGATTTTTAATTTCCACGTCTCATAATTAGATCCATTGAACCTTTAAATATCTAAATGAGAATTCATTGTAACAAACTTACTTTCCAAAATCAGCAATAACAAAAAATATATTAAAAAGCTCCCATTACAACAAAAAAACCTCCAATATTTCAAGAGAATGGCATCCCAATACTCTACCCAACCTCAGCTCTGATACCAAATGTTGAAAATTGATGTGATTTTGTAGCTTAATACTTTGTAAAACTATTATAATTTATGATCTAAATATGTATGCTTTGTTACAAATTCTTTGTGGATGATTATCTAATTAATTCATTTTATCATTTATAGAATGAAAGCATAAGGTTGTAGAAGAAATAGACAAAATATTATAAGATACACAACATATACCATGGACAAACCCTTTTAGGAAAAAACTAAACCAATAATCAATGTATTATTTAATCTCTAAAGTAGATTACAATAACTCCAATTCTTGCTTGAGAATGCTTCTTTTTCCTTCACCAAATCTTCTTCACAACCTCCAATAAAAATGATACAAACTCTCTTCAAATTGCTTGAGATAAATAGGCAATAATCAACCTTGTAAACTCCAAACAGTTATAATTAAAATGCTCAATGCCTATCTACAAAATGGTACACCTATCTCTTGTAAGTAGAGTTCTTCTATGAAGAAAAGTGTCAAAACATGTGCTTCGTCCATTTGGGAGTCCCAAACTGAAGTCATAACTCAACCTTTATTCCATAAATATCTTCAAGGATTATCCTCAAAGTAGCCCCCCAAGAATGGGCCCACTTAACTTAGCATTTTTAAATATCTTAACATGAAAAAGTATTTAATTCCAAGAAGCCAAATTGGGCACTCAAGGTGGGTCCAAGTCATTCTTTGTTAATTGAAACATATCTCTCCACCATTCATGTAAACATTATGCATGAATGATCTACCTCTATTAATTGAAAGTATCAACCTGTTATCTAACATTCAACTAAAGTCATTAGCCATGCAACTCAATTCAACTGAATTCAACTACATGCAACTCAAAATAACTAACATGCAACTGAAGATAATTGAACCATAACTGGACTAAATTGAACTAAACTGAATTGAACAATACCAATCCACATGCATTGTAATTATCAATCCCTATTTTTTAGGAACAAGACATACATTACATAAGAGTTATCAACCCATCAAATAGTTAACTAAACCAAGGTGTGTCCCACCTCCCATGTGTGCACCCATATGCCCCTATTTTGTAGGAGCTCTCCTAGGGCATCTACATATGTTCCTATTATTTAGGAATAATTACAAATGTCAATTAACATGATTATTTCATTCAAAATTAATCTCTCTCTAATCGTAGTTTTTGAGAATTCTTTCCAAGGATTTAGGAGATACATGAAATAAATGATTTTTAGGATTGCAATTAAATAGCATTCTATTTCCAACATCCATCACTCTCTTTTTTTCTCTCTATCTCACCTCTCACCCTCCCTACCTCTTCCTCCCTCTCTACTTATTTATATATCCCCTTTCCCTCTATACCTACCTCTCCATCCATATATTCCTACCACTCTCTCTATTGCTCTCTATCTCACCTCTCTCTCACCTCCCACTCTCTCCATCAATACCTCTCCCTCTCCTTCCCTCTCTACTCTCTATCTCCCTAATCCCTCTCTACCTACATCTTCATTCATCACTCCCATCTCTCTCTCTCTATCTCTCTCTCTACCTTTGTTTACCTCTCTACTTATCTTTATCTCCTCTCCCCATATCTCTACCTACCTCTCCCTCCATCACTCTCTCTCTCTACCTCTGCTTCCCTCTCTACTTATCTTTATCTCCTCTCCCCCTCTCTCTACCTATCTCTCCCTCCATCACACTCTCTCTCATTATCTCTCTCTCTCTCATCATTATCTCTCTAATTATTTTTATCTAACCTGACTCACTTTACCACTCCCTTCCTCCCCTCTCTCCCACCCTCTCTCCTTCCCTCTATTTGTATCTCTATTAGTCTATATCTCACCTATCCCTCTCTACCCGCATCTTCATCTATCAATCCCTACCAAACTCTCTCTATTTCTCTCTATCTCACCTTTATCTCACTTCCCTCTCTACTTCATTATATACTCTTTATATTTCCTCTCTCTCCATCCCTCCCTCTCTCCCTTTGTCCCTCCATCCTTTCCCATTTTCTCCCTCACTCTCTCCTTTTGTCTCTACTCTTTATTTATCATCTCCCTCTCTCTCTTCCTTTTTCCCTTGCCCCTCTTACCTCTCCCCCTATCAGGGATGACAATGTAATGTTTAGTGTTTAAGGTTTTGGGAGTAAATGGTGACTCCCCAACACCCACAAGATCAGTTGCTAGACCAAAAAAACTTCCACAAGAGAGAGAATGGCAAGAAAGCTTGCTTCACAATGCAAGATTGATTATTGGCTGAATTGATATGATGCAAATGTACATGAGATGCATTTCTTATATAGGAAAGGTTGAAATGTAGTAATGAACATGATGTTGACAAATGTCATAATCCTATGACATGAGACAACCAACAAACTAATCACCTAGGAAATGATGTGTCCTAGCTAGATAAGATAAGTTCTAGAAAAGCCAACTAAGAATTTTAGAAAGAATCTTTTATCCTAAGTAAACTTAATCATGTGAATATGTCCCCTAATTTACCTAGTGAATGAATAAGCTAGGTACTAGACAATTATTCACACCAACACCCCCCCTTAAGTGTAACTTGGGGAGAAGATTATTATGCAAACTATGACTATGACTATGGGTCCCGGCTACTAGGACATGTTAGGTACCCATGTACAAATGCAATGCAATCTCTCATAAAGTGGAGAAAAGGAGAAAACCTAGTGGGACAAAAATCCTCTCCAAAAGAGAGAAAAGAAAAATAAACAAACCAAACATGATGTATGGAGGACTCAATGATACCCCCAAAGGACTGCATCCATCATGTATATATAATCAATTACCCCGCCATAAGAGGGAAGTAAAGATATAAGATATCCCCCCGTGATGAAGAAGCTCCAATGTTGATGAAGAATGCCCAAAAACAAAAGATGACCCAATGTCTGGAAGAAACAAATCTCCCCTTAGGAAGAAATAAGTTCATAAACTAATGAAGAAGCTACTCCATATCCAACTGAAAGGAGGAAGCATGAAAGCTCAACATGTATTCCTTTGAAAACTGAGTAGGAGTCTCCAAGCTTGAATGATTCACAACATAATCATGGTCAAACTCAACCAAGAAACATGAAAAATCAAGTGATGGAGGAGACTCATGAATATCAATCTCCAAAGAAAAAGTAGATGGTATAATAGTTGTGCTAAAACTACCATCAAAGAGGAGACAAATCCCCTCAAGTGTGTCCTCCAAATTTGTAGTATGAGACTACATGAAAAAGTTAGAAATATCTATCAAATACTCATCCCACAAATTAAGATCTGAAAAAATATGATCATCTTGCTGAATAGAAGGATCAATGGATGAAGGAGCAGGAGGAGTAAGAAGCTCAGCACTAGTCTCTAGAATACCAAGGTGTAGATGACCAAACTTCTCCTCACTAAGATGGTTTACACTCAATGGAGTGTGTGATGTAGTCAAAGGAACATTATCATCTTCTGAAGCAAAATGTGAAGAGGAATACACATAAGACGAATGATCAACCATCCGGATAGCAACAATATCCCTAGTCTCCAAGTCCCTTATGTACACCCTATTAGGAGTGAACTCAAATGTTTTACCTTGACCCCCATGAGTAATTTTATAAATATAAAGGAGATTAGTGGACAAGGAAGGAACACAAAGTACATCATTGAAAGTCCCTTCCCCCATATCAATAGAACCCTTCCCACTTACCTTCATATATGTATTATTACCCATCAATATATGAGGTGAATTACAAGGCTCAAAAGAAGAGAGCATGTCCATAGAAGATGCCATATGATGAGATTCCCTTGAATCAAGAAGCCATCTATTAGATTCAGGACTTGCACAGGCCAAGAGTCCTTGTCCTTTCATTTTATGTAGCCTAGAAGTAGATGTTGTATTCTATGACTGTGATGATGATGAGGGGGTTGTCGATTGAGATGCTGAAGAAGAAGTAGAAGACACTGATGAGGGTAGCTGAATGTTATTCTTTTGAAGAAGGTATGAGAGTTCATCAATCTTCTTATTATAACATCTATGCTCATCATGTCCTAAATTTTTGCAATATGCACATTTTGACTTCTTCTTTTTAGATGATTCCTCTTTAGAAGAGGATGTAGACTCATGAGTGATATGTGAAGGAGGATCTTTACCTTGCTCATTAGTCTTGGGAGCCTTGTTCTGCTTCTTACCTTTTCCACTTGAATCCTTTGTATCCTTTGTAACAAGAGCATGGGATGTAGAGGACTTCAATGTGCCCATGTTAACCAAATTTGCTTGTTCCCTTGTGAGCTGAGCTACAAATTTATCAAGAGAAGGAATTTTGTATGCATTGCCAAGGGAATCCATAGTAGCATAGAAAGTAGAAACAAACATTGAATAATTAGGACCAAGCTTAGCAAGAATAGAAAGTATCAACTATTCATCCTCTTTAGTAGCCCCACAATTAGATAACTACAATCTAAGAGAATTGAGCTTAGAGAAAGAGTCTTGGACATTCTCAAAATCTGAAGGATTAAGACCCATTAGTTCATTCTCTAACTTAAATTTCCTCATCTTATCTGGCTTACCAAAGAGACTCTCTAAAGTAGTCCAAGCTTCATTAGGATGAGTGCAAGGTGCAACATGATATATAAGATATGGAGAAATGGACAACTTCAAAGTACCAAGAGCTTCATCCCTTCTATCAAGCCATTTTCTTTTCTCTTTTGCTCCTGTAGGTTCTAGAACTTGATGAAATGTGATTTGTTGTAACTTCGATTTTAACAGTAACAACTCCATTTGAGATCTCTAGTCATGATATTTATATGGAGGTAGAAGTAAAAATTTTAGAAAATCCATGATACAATCAGATATTATAAGAGAGGAAAAACAATTTTCCCTCATAATACAAGAAATCAACCCCTTTGTCCTAAACAAATTTACACTTTTTTTTGCAAATTTACAACAAAGTATCCCAAACAATCAAATCAGCTACAAACTAAAAATATGAAAATTTGGAAACAAATCTACAAAAAATGCATGGTTGGATCTGGATTTTTCCTTAATACCTTCTTGATGCCGCAAATTTGGAGAAAATCGAAGATCAAAGCACAAAGATATGAGCTCAGAGGTGAAAAAAAATGATCTGGCTTCAACCTGGAAAAGATGGCTCAAAACTGCAAAATTGCTACCAAATATCTACACCACTGAAAAATTCAGATCTCCACCTTTTTGATGATATTTTGTTTGAAATTTTTTTCCCCTGTATGGGAAAGTTATGAAAAAATGAAAAAAAGGCCTATAAAATGCACTATGGGGGCAAATACAAATAATCAGCAGGCTAAATTGGAGCAAAAATTCAGCCCCTATCGACCAACCCCTAGTCATTCATATGACCCATCGCTAAGCGAAGGAAAAAAAACATAAACCCACTAGCCAAATACAATAGTTGTCGGCCTTTTATGTTTTACAAGGATTTTAATATATATATAAACTTTCAAACATATAATACTTGTGAAATAATAGAGTACCCATCTGCATAGCGACAAGTTGATAGAGAAGCGAGCAAATCTCTTCTACCTTGCATCAGATCTAACCAAGCCAAAAATAAATGCACCTGCGGTTGATGAAGATTTCACCATGAAAGTACATATGCGTGATCTGACTACCGATTGAAGCTGATGACATAGTACAACCCGTAGATTACTGCGATGAAACTTGATTGCCGATGGAAGTGACCAAAGGTACCTTGTACAATGCAGATGGAGGATATGACAAGGCCACAAACCATATACTAACAAAGTGTTGACTACAAATCCTATGGATAAAATCAAAACCACATACCGCTGATGGAAAGTTCTTGTATGCCAAACGCCTAATTTGTTGCCTCTACCATCTGATGAAAGCAATGAATGTTGATGCAAAAAAAATAAATGAGTCGATCTGGAGTGTAAAATCAAACGGTACAGTGATGATGGATTTGACCGGTTTCAACAAAGTCTTGCAACCGGTGCTTGAGAAATAAATGCAGGGAAAAAGGAACACACTGGGTTTGACGTGACATAGACTAAGTACCACAATGATGTCAACCTATAGAGAATATTCTTGTTGATTCGATCCACAGAGATTTAATGAACCCAAAATAGTATAACATGCCCATATTTTACAAATAATTTTCTCAATAATTATAGCCCGGAAAATAAATATTTGCCCCAAAATTAAAAATCAAATACCGCAGAAAATATTTTTAGAAAATATCTTTTTGCGAAATTATGAAAATTGTACTGCTTGGGAGGCTGTCCCAGTAAAAAAAAATTTCCTCAAAAATAACTTTACCCAAAATGGATGAATTTATAGTCAAAATTCATCTGTGGAACCTTTTGACCTCAACCACGAGGTCAATGAAACCCCAATCTGCACCCAACAAAAATCTTCAAGCCAAAATAATACCCTTAGATCTAGGAAGGAATCTACAACACTTAGAGAGCTTTGATACCATGTGGGAGTAAATGGTGACTCCCCAACACCCACAAGATTAGTTGCTAGACCAGAACCACTTCCACAAGAGAGAGAATGACAAGAAAGCTTGCTTCACAATGCAATATTAATTAATGGCTGAATTGACATGATGCAAATGTACATGAGATTCCTTGCTTCTATAGGAAAGGTTGAAATGTAGTAATGAACATGATGTTGACAAATGTCATAATCCTATGACATGAGACAACCAACAAACTAATCACCTAGGAAATGATGCGTCCTGGCTAGATAAGATAAGTTCTAGAAAAGCCAACTAAGACTTCTAGAAAGAATATTTTATCCTAAGTAAACTTAATCATGTGAATATGTCCCATAATTTACCTAGTGAATGAATAAGCTAGGTGCTAGACAATTATTCACACCACCAAAGCTATAGAGTTGAGCTTATAGGGTTAAGTGTATAGGGTATAGGCATTAGGGTTTAGGATATTAGGTATAAGGTTGAGGGTATATGGTTTAGGGATGAGGGTTGAGGGTGTAGGGTTTAAGGTTTATGGTTTAAGGTATAGGGTTGAGGGCTAAGGGATAGTGTTCAGAGTTGAGGGTATAATGTTAAGTGTGTAGGGTATAGGTATTAAGGTTTAAAATATTGGATATAGGGTTGAGGGTATTGGGTACAAGGTTGAATATAGGGTTTAGGGTTTAACTATAAGGTTTAGGGTTAAGGGTTGAGGGATAATGTTTAGGGTTGATGGTAAAAGGTTAAGTGTATAGGGTATACAAATTAGGGTTTAGGATATTGGGTATAAAGTTTAGGTTATATGATATAGGGTTAAGGGTTGATATGATAGGGTTTAGCATTTAAGTATAGGGTTAAGGGATAATGTTTAGGGTTTAGGATATATGGTTTATGGTATAGCGTATAGGGATGAGGGTTGAGGGTGTAGGGTTAGGGTTTAAGGTATAGGGTTGAAGGTTAAGGGATATTGTTCAAGGTTGAGGGAATAGGGTTAAGTGTATAAGGTATAATGATTAGGGTTTAGGATATTGGGTATAGAGTTTAGGGTATAGGGTTGAGGGTATATGGTATAGGGTTAAGGGTTGAGAGTCTAGGGTTTAGGGTTTAAGTATAGGGTTGAGGGTATATATTTGAGGGATAATGTTTAGGGTTAGAGTATAAGGTTGAGGGTATAGGGATGGGGGTTGAGGGTTGAGGGATAGTGTTTAAGGTTGAGGGTATAAGGTTAAGTGTATAGGCTATAGGTATTAGGGTTTTGAATATTGGGTATAGGTTTGAGGGTATTGGGTTTAGGATTGAGGGTTTAGGGTACAAGGTTGAATGTAGGATTTAGGGTTTTAGTATATGGTTGAGGGATAATTTAAGGTTTTGGGTTATAAGGTTCAAGGTATAGAGTACAGGGATGAGGGTGGATTGACCAAAGGAGAGGATTGTGCCCTAAAAAATTCCTCCAAGGTGTTTATTAAAACTTTCTTTTTGGGGGGAATTTAGATTCCAAAAAGTGGGGTGAAGAAGCTTTAGGTAACCAAAATTGTATAAGCTGAGTGCATATACATAGACCAAATTGGTGCATGTGGATTGATTCTATGGGCACAAAAATGATATATATAGTTATACAATAAATATTTCAGCCTAATAACATTCATATGACAAAGTCTCACCACTAGTCATAATGATAATTCAAAATACGTGTCACAAAATATTTGACAACAAACATACAACTTGGTAGAGCTCATAAAATTTTGAAAAATTTGAGCTAGTTTTGTGCCTTGTAATGGTTTGTTGCATCCATGTCTAGGGTGGGGGTTAGGGTTTTAGTTCTAAAGTATCTCTTGCATGTTTGAGGTGTTAAGATTTGAAGGTTTTAATCTTCTATTGACCTGTCTTACCTAGTTCCAAGTCATCTAAGTCACAACTTGAGCCTTTTGAGTGATGTTTACACCAGCCCCGTTTTAAATTCATCGGTTACCTTGTTCACCTCGTTGTTTTGATATTTCTTATAGATAGGTGCGAAATATTTCATGGTGAAAGATGTTGGAATCATGTTTCATTCCTAAGGGTTTGAGCCTCATTAACCTAGCATGGCCCCTCTTTAAAAACATCTTATTTCCACGTGGGAGTTTGTATTCACTTAAATCATGATTCATTGCTAGCGGGTTCTCTTCTATGATGAGAAATGGGTTACATTTTCATTTGAATAAATTATCACCAAAATTCTTTAAACCTTTGGCTTCACTTCTACAATGAGAAATGGGTATGGCAGTGTGTTTTATCACCCTATCGCTGAAATTTTTTAGAAATTTTTCTAGCTTAGTGATGAGCAATGGAAGGAGCATAGAATAAGTAGTGTGGTGGCCACGTGTTAGATTCATATTTCATCACTACCTTTTCCCATAACTGAAGATGTTTCCAACTTCGAGTTGAATTTTGCGACATGTGATGGTTCAAGTTACTCAAATGCATCACCAGGAGGAGCCCATCACCAGAACTTCTAAGAATTTCTCCCACTCTTCTGCAATGAGTGAAAGGGCCTGTGTTTTATTATGTGTTAGTGGATGACTATGTGGCATGTTATTGGGATCTCATTTCTACTTTAAATCATTGTTGTTAAAAGAATGGGTGATGGTAAAAGGGGACTGTTGATTATATTTTAAAACTAGAGGATCAATGGTTGGGATTCAAACCAGAACAACTACCCATTAGTTTTCCTACACAAACAACCAATCAACCATTAATGGTGAATGCACTTCAATGTTGGGATATTAAAGAGATTGTTTGGTATCTTCTTTGATTAATTGCAATTGGCACAAACTTGGGCATTCTTTGAGTCAAGAACTACTAGTCGTAAAACACCACATAGGGCTATGTTTGAAGAGCAACCAGTTCACTCCTAGGTAAGTTAATCTTCTGGCTCCTAAATTAGTTTGTTTATTGGGTGGTTTGGAAATGTTATAAGTGGTTGGGGTTATAGTGTTTAAAGGAAATAATTTTATCTACTAAAGGTGAATTGGAACTATTGTTCTTATATTTTTTGGTAAGAAGGATATAATTTTTGGTTTCATTGCAAACCTTGTGATATTAAGTTGCTTAGGGTGATTTATCAGTATCTTGGAAACCCAAGTTTCATTGCTAAGTAATAATGAGTCAACCTAATAGGTCTAGAGCTAAAACTGACAAAGAACTCACTCAGAAATGTGTTAGCAAACCTAAACCTCATAGCGATGAACTTCAGCTTGATGAAACAAGTACACCCAAAAGGAAAAGGGATGTTAAGAAAGATTGACGTAGGTTTATGGAAGAACCCCCTCAAGACCTAGAGTAGGAAATAAAGAAGAAAGTAGGGAAGAGAAACAATGGTGATGTTATTTTGACTCCTCATTTTGAGGATGATACTTCTAGAATTTGTGATATTGTGGTGCCACAAAGTGGTTGGGAACTATTTTATTATGCTTTCAAATGAAGAGAATCCAACAACCCTGTGTGCAACATATGGATATGTAACAGGAAAATGAGTGTGCCTAAATGTATTTGAGGATGTAGACTTGATGTTAGTTAGCATTGGCTAGATGTTATGACCCAAATGATACAACAATCAAAAGGTTTCCTGATCTTTTTGCCATGCTGGAGATTTCTGCAAATGATGTAATTGAGGCTTTAAAATTGAATCCATTTTCCTCTGAACCCATTAATTTCCTCAAATTATATAATGAATATGAGAAGAATAAAATTTGGTATAGAAAGGGTGTGCTACCTAGTCAAACGAGACGTGACTTGAAGATGAATGGTGTGCCTTTTGTTGCTTCTAAGGTGGAACCTTTTGATTGTGTTGAATTTGAAGACTGTTTCTAGAATACTTATTATGATATCTGTCAAGTTCTACATAAAGAGTATGATATTAAGATGGACATTACCTTGATGAGTTTGGAAATTCATATTCAACAAAATATCAAAATAGGGTTTAGGATTATGCCACTTACATTGTTGAACACTTGCATGAGGATTTGGTAAAGTTAAAGGATGCCACTCGTCCATTGTTCTATAGGTATTATTCTTCATTGATGCACCTATTACTATGGAAAAGTAGGAAGATGATGATGAATTATGTAAACTTTAGAGATTTTGATGAAAATGACAATGAATTATCGGTGCAGATGTGGACACATATATGTGATGTACATTGTCCACACTATGATTATAACATATTTTGCAATATTTTCAAGTTCTTGGTGCTCAAACAACTTGGTTTGAAACCTATGCAAAGGATTTCACAAGGTGTCAAGGAGATGATAAGGCCACTAGGAAATGAATGGGACACCAAGCACCATTCAATTGGGGGGATTGGTATCCACATACCAACTAAACCAAAATTAGGATATATGGAACCCAGTGCCACCTCACAAATTACCCATTTATGTGTCAGATAAACAAGTTTTTATGGAAGCAATGTGACAAATGGATTCCATGGATAAATAATATTTTAGAGGTCCAAAGAAAGCTTCTCTTGTGAATCCCATTGTGCAATTTTCATACTTCTGTTGTAATTTAAAGGAGGGAATTGATAGGTTTGGTTCTCTTCTAAACAATTACAGGTTTAACCAGGACTTCCGTAGGTTTAGTGATCTAGAGGGGATAATCTTATCTCAAAGAAGAGCTAGGACATTTGGAACAAGAGCTCATTAGTTATATTTTCAAGAAGATGTAATCAAGAATTTATCTACCGATGAGAAAGTCAATGCAAGAAAGGATGCATGGAGAAAGATATCTGCAATAGAGGACAAGATGATAAAGGATAACCCTATTGGCATATGGTTCTAGTGGAGATGGTTTTTGGCTTCTAATGTTGTCATTTATGGTAACTGAAGTCATCTTTTTGGTCCATAGTTATACATTCAGCCACACCAACAGTGGAAGTGAAAATTGTGTGTTATCGGTAGTGTTACTGACAGAGTACTCAAGGAATAGGATATTCGGTTTGATAACTTCACTAGATTGTCATTCTGTGTTATGGATTGATGAATTTTTTTCAGGCACGTGAAACATATTATTATTGAATCTTGTGATGTTGCTTTTGTGGGTATATGGTTTTGGAGGTATGGTAGGACATTTTTCTATCTATTTGCTTGATAATGTTGACTCAGTTGAAATGTAGTGGATGTATAAAGTTGAATTATTTTAATTATCCTCAAGCTCAAATTTTTAATTATTGGTCCTAGCTATTTTATAGTCGACTTTTTTGGATCCACATTGAAATTATTTACTATTTGGGCCAACATGTTGCAAATTTCATTAAGTTTTGTTTGGCCGACCTATGGCGATTAATTCTTTGTGAGTGGATATATTTAGATGATTGGTCATATCAATTGGATGTATGAAGAAGGTGTGCATGTGTATGTTATGAATGTCCCAGCTGTATTTGAGCGATATCATGTGCAATTTCACTTGCGCATAAAGATTTTGTGTTGGAACTTGAGTAGAACAGAGTAGAAGTTCAACATTAGTCATTAGGGAAAAAGTTCAATATCAGAGCTAAACCAGAACTGTAATCAAGCATTGATAGATGTTATTATCTCATTTCATTTTATTTTGGATCTATTCCAAACTATTGTAAGGGTAGTGAGCCCCATTTTGAGCAGTGAGCTCTAGGAAGTGAGCCTGAATGCAAGTGCATGCTCATTTTGAAATACTTCTTTTGAGTATACTCAGAACTTATTGTGGATTGGCCATCCATCGTGGTTTTTCCCCTTATAGGGTTTCCACATAAAAATCCTTGTGTTATGGTTGTGTGGTTTCTTTTTTTTTTCTGTTTTTGCATATTGATTTTGATTAAATGTGTTAAGTTGGTTAAAGGTGAAGATAAAATAATTAATATTTGCAGAACACTAATTCACCCCCCCTCTCAGTGTTCCTAGCATCCAAAAATTGAAGTCCACAAAGAATGATGATGCCACTAAAGCAACTGGCTCTCATTGGGATAAAAGGGAAATGACCATAAAACATATTGTCGAGGTTGATGTTAAATTTGTGTCCATGATCATAGGGTATAAGATCTATCATTCAAGCGGAGAAAATTCAGTATTCAGAACTACCATCTATACAACCTATGAGATGATTAAGCAGAATGCAGATTATGATTTATGTGAAGTGGCCAAAGGGAAACTTTTGGAAATTTTGAAGAAGATCAAAAAGGACAAAAAGAATGTGTTCAAGTTCAGAAACCTATTAATTTGTCTATATTTTTACTTCTCAGGTGAAGTACTAGGATTAAGTAAAGTTCAGTGGAGAAATGATATTCTGGTAGTAGTACAGATCTAGGATATACTATGTAGCCTTGGAAACTGGGAGACCTACAACACAATCCTATGGGGTCATTTCAAAAAAAATCAAAATCAAATGCATACCAAAGAAAGGATACCTAAAGCCATAGTACAACAGTACAAGGACTCCATATGCTTCATGATTGATATTGACCAGTGTTACATGGAAGTTGTTGATCCTCAGTCAGTTTGGATCATGTAAATGGGATATGAGGTAGATGGAAGTATTCTAAAGATGTATGTAGAACATATGCTAAACTCACCTCTAGATCCTAATGAAGAAAGGTTCAATATATATGCTGAGAAAAGTCGGCAAGTCCAAAAATTGGCAACAAAAAAATTATACTATCTTCTCTGTGGTCACATCACCATTTTGGAAAGTCTGAAGAGTATTTGGGACTCCACCCTTAGTGAATTGAAAAAGGCCTTTGAAGATTCCAATTACTGTAAGTCTCCAGATAATAATTATATAGTTTTGTATCCCCAATTTTGTCATTGATGTCAAAGGGGAAGAGAGAGTGTAGTGAAAAATGTCTTAATATTATTAAGGGGAGTAATATTTTTAAGTGGTACAGTATTTAGTATTTTTTGTTCCAGTAGTATGTTATTCTCGACACTTTGTCATTTTTCACTAAGTGTTTCCATCAATGCCAAAGGGGGTATTTTTGGCATATGGTTCCAGTGGAGATGGTTTTTGGATTCTAGTGTTGTCATTGATTGCAACTAAAGTTATATTTCTGGTCCACAGTTATACATTTAGTCAGACCGGCAGAGGAAGTGAAAATTGTGTGTTATCGGCAGTGTTACCGATAGAGTACTCAAGGAACAGGGTATCTGGTTTGATAACTTCACCGGATTATCATTATGTGTTGTGGATCGATGAATTTTTTTTTAGGCACATGAAACATATTATTATTGAATCTCGTGATGTTGCAGAAGTTCAACATCAGTCATCAGGACAAAAGTTTGACATTAGAGCTAAATCAGAACTATAATCAAGCATTGATAGATGCTATTATCTCAGTTCATTTTAGTTTGGATCTACTCCAAACTATTGTAAGGGTGGTGAGCCCCATTTTGAGCAGTGAGCTCTAGGTAATGAGCTTGAATGCAAGTGCATTCTCATTTTGTAATACTTCTTTTGAGTATACTCATAACTTATTGTGAATTGGCCATCCACTGTGGTTTTTCCCCTTACAGGGTTTCCATGTAAAAATACTTGTGTTATGGTTGTGTGGTTTCTTGTTTTCTATTTTTGCATATTGATTCTAATTAAATTGTTAAGTTTATTAAAGGTCAAGATAAAAGATTTAATTTTTGCAGAACACTGATTCACTCCCTTCTCAGTGTGGCTTGTTTCCAACAAACCCTATATATGTCATCCCTTATTTAGAAGTGGAAGAAAATTTTGCAAAGGAAAAATTGATGCTTGGTGATTTCAATGATAGGAGTTTATTTGAGAAGGTGAAGCAAGCTGAGATTGAGGCTAAAGTTGCTAAAGAAAATCATGATGTTTATATAAGGAGTTAGCCAACTCAATTTTCTACTCCAAGCATCCATGTAAGATCAAGTAAGACTAGTGGATGACCTATTGTATCCCCATTAGTGGATTACCTAGAAAGTGAGCATATTGGAGAGGCTTGGATCCCAAAGGAATTTAGTGAACATGACCCAATGGAGCAGGAAGTGGATCAAGATTTCCCTGAGGAGAGAAAAGATACATTAAACATTATGGTTCCACCTAGTAGGGTTGTGAAATGGGTATATGATGAGGATGATGATGATGATGTCAAGATAAAGATTTTGTTGAGTTTATGTGTGATGTTGCTTTTATCAAGTATAAGGAATTTAGGGAATTTGTCATCCATGTCAAAAGTGCTAACATCAAAAGAAGGATTGAAGAAGTAAGGGAGAAATTTGACCCTTCTTTGCTAGAAGAATTTGAGGATAAAATAAAACAAGAAATAGCTAATATGCCATTAGAAGAGGCAAGGGCACTAGTGAAAGGAAGTGGTGCCATTTTGCTGCTTGGTTGTGACATTTCATCTACCATTACATTAGATGCAGTTAGAAAAGATCCTAATGCTTCCATTTCTGAGGAAGCTTTTGAGAGCAAGATCTTTGGTTCAGGTTTTAGTCCCCAACTGCATACATTGGTTGTTTGGTCTACGAATCCTAACATAGGAAAACCTAATGTCATACAATCTATAGAGAAGGAAATTAGAGCAATGATTTTCAAGAGAGAAACAAAGATGACAACTATTACAGCTACACAATTGATGATGCATGCTACAATGTTGACTGTGGACATTGCATCATTCACAGAGGCCAACTACCAGAAGTTGCTAGATAGATACAATAATGTAGGAGTTTATGATGAACTCCTCAAACACCCCAGAATCACCTGAAAGAAAAAATAGCTTCCACAAGAGAGAAATGTTAGAAATATCATGCTATCATTAAGATGCAAGAATGTCAAACTGAATATGGCAAAGTACATATGAAACCTTGCTTATATAGGCAAGGTTGAGATGTAGTATGTAATATTATGTTGACATGTGCCATAATCTTATGACGTGTGATAACTAAATAACTAGGAAATAATGCTAGATAAGATAAGACTTATAGAAAGGACAAATCATCCTTCTAAAAGGAATCTTATAGCCTAAGCAAACATGTGAACCTATCACCTTGTAAATGATACCGAGGAATATAATTAAATGCCTAAGTAAATTTATGTAAGTGTACTTAAATAATTAATTACACCAACACTCCCCACAAGTGCAACTTAGGGAGGAAATTACTATGCAAATGATGTAAAGATGCAATGATGGGTCCTAAATATGAGGCCATGTTAGGTACCCATGTACAAATGCAAAAAGAAATCTCTCACAACTAAAGAAAAGGAGAAAACCCAGTAGGATAAAACTCCTCTCCAAAAGAGAAATGAAATAACATAATGATATCCATCACAAATCCAATCAATCTCCATCCAAACAAAGGATAAAAAGAGAGACCATTGAGCCCCCATAAGGAGATATCCTGCTGCAAGAGAAGCACTGGAAGTACACTGTGGAGTAACATTGAAATCCTTAATTCATCAAGCAAGGAAAGATACTTTTTTTTCTAGAATCCATAACAGAGTCACTCAAGGAATCAAGTCAGAATCACAAATAGAAACAATAGACCCGATGCCAAGGAACACTTGAAAACTCATAAACTGCCACAACTTTGGAATCTATGAAGAAACAGTTGATTGAAAGATAACCTAGAATTGGAATGAAGTGCATAGAAAATGCAAACCTAATGCACACCAAAAAAGAAATAGTGTATGCATTGATGAATGTTCACATCTGCCTCCATGATGAGAAATAACCTTAAATTTTTGTAGATGACAAAATTTAAAAAATGGCCAGCACCACTGTGAAGTGCTTGAAACTAGCTTTCCGTTGATATCTTGTTTGCCAAAAAATAGACACTGTGGCCAAAAGTTATGAATTTTTCAAAAAATCTGAATTTAGCCTATAGGAAATGAGTTTTATAGCAAAAAAAGTTTACTTTTGACTTGATTTCTAAAAACTTTGTTCCCAATGAGTAGACAAAAGCAAAAACCTAGAAATATTTTGAAGCTAAGAACAAAACTCAAAAATCATTTTTTGATCTAGGAAACATAAAATGAAAAAATAATGTTTTTCTAGTCAGGAGTAAAATGATGCGTGACAATTTTTGTACAATGATTTTCTTTAAATCTATGCAAGAGATCAAAAATCTAAAAGATACCTAGTTGATATTTCAACCCTAGCTACAAAACCCATAAATCGTTATTCCTACAAATGAGTGGAAGCTGAATTTCTGAAGACGATGGATAAGCATAATTAAGTGTTGGCTACTGCACAAAGAGGTTTACCATCCCCAACTAGTTCTACTTCAGATTTTTCCACTCAAGATAGAGAAACCTTATCCCTCAGCATTTGAGATTTTAATCAAGCCTTGAAAGAAAAAAAGGAACACACAAAGAAGGAGAAATTGGAAACCATTAAAGTTTGAAGATGTGCTAAAACATAGAGTGACCAAATTGGTCAACACAACTAATCATGTATGGGAAGCTTATAAGAGTATTCATGATGAAAACATTAAATATTTACAAGTTAAGAAGGTTTTCCAAGATGAATGGAGTCAATGGACCACTAGAGTGGGAACCCTAAAGGAAATAATGTCTAAAGCTAATGAATATCCAGAGGTCCCTATTCACATTCTTGAGATATTGCAAACCATTTATCTAATCAGTGAGATAACAACCTTCCATGGGAAGTTAGAAATGAAAATGGGAAACAAATTGAAAATCTTTAGGGAAATGGAGGTGCATGGTATGCCAAAAATATTTGATGATAAGGGAGAGTTGATGGAATTTTCCAAGTGGAAACATGAATTGGAAGGATGGTTTCCTCAAGTTAAAGATATGTTGAGTGAAGTCGATTACTCCATGCTGAATTCCCATATTGAAAATATGGCTAGAGTTGAAGTGAGGAAGGAAGTATTTGTCAGGGAGGGTAGAGCACTTTCTGATACTAGGTACATGCAACATAATGAGAAAGTGCAGATTTTTTTTAGTATACAGTGTCCCAATGATGATGAATACAATTCATGGTTTGGAAAAGTTTATTGAATACATTTTTGTGCATTAATGATAAGGAATCTATTGAGTAATGGACAAAAGAAGAACAATACATAGCCTATAAATAGTATAGATTAGGCTTTGGTTGAGGTATTGCAGAATATTGTTCTCTTCTTATTAGAAAGGTTGATGACATAAGGGATGATCTGGATGAATTAGTCACTTGCTTTCTATTATTTTTGTGCTCTTTCTCTACTGACTTGGCATAGACGTGGTTTATTTTAGTCAATAAGGAGGAAGTTATAAATCCATTATAATTTGTGAAAGTGCCTTTTGGAAGGTAGATTTATCTTCTTCTGCGAGTGGAAATATTTTCGTTTCATACACTTTCCCTCCAATTGAAAGTGTAAATATAACTACAAAGGGAATTTTTGCCATGGCTGTCAAATGAAAATATGACAAGTGTACTTTTGGCCTAAAGCATGTTTCTTCTCCCTTGTTCTTATAAAAGGGAATTCAAGGCCATTAGTGTGGTTCTCTTATTGAATTATGGATTTTAATTATGCAAATGGTGAACACAGAGAGAATAATTTTGAAGTCTTTATGTTAAGCTTTGAGTCTAGTTAGTGAATTTTGTCAATTGTATGGTTTTTAAGCATATCTAAATGATAATGTGAATATTTGGAGTCTATCATCTCTCCAACTTTACTCTCTATCTGAATTATTAATGAAAACTCTGATCAAGGATCATTTCATTAATCTTCATTGTAAAAATAAACTCTCCAAAAGAACATGAGAAGGACAATTTGGACATCTTATTGGATATTATGAAGAAGAGTAGGAGCTACACGAAGAAGAATCCTAAGCAGAAGTTGGACCCAAAGCTTGCAAAGGATAAGCAGTCATTATGGGTAAAGAAAACTACTGAATCAGGTAAGTCTATTAAATCCCTTACTGAACCATCGCCTCCCTTCAATAATGAAGTAAATAGTGCAAGCACTCCTGAAGAGGCACATGGGGTTGAAGATGGAGCCAGAGCTTGCAAAGGAAAAGAAGCCGTTATGGGTAAGGAAAAGTACTGAATTGGGTAAGTCTATTAAATCCCTTGTTGAAGTATCTCTTACCTTCAATAATGAAGTAAATAGTGCAAGCACTCATGAAGAGACACATGGGGTTGAAGTGTCTATGGAAAATATAGGAAATTTTCTTGTTGAAAAACTATTTGATAATGAGCTCGACATCTCAAGAGAGGATAGGTGGAGATTTTCGGATAGAAGTAAGAAATTCTTAGAACATATAACCCCTCAAATTGGGTTTGTTTTTCATGGAGGGAATTTTAAGCAAAGAGGAGAATCTCCTCATACAAAAGTGCACCTTCCCTTTGAGGAAGACCTCGTTGAACAAACCTTTCACACCCCTGCACCTAGTGAGTTTGGAGATCTCTTAGAAAATGAAGAAGATATAGATAAGGACATGAAAGCCTTGGAAGAAGAACTTTGACTTGCTAAAGAAGAAGAAAATAGACTCAAAGGGTTAAAGGAGAAATAATATAGGATTAGAGCCAAGAAACTTGAGAGAGATAGTAAGAAAAAAAAATAGAAAAGATGCTACTAGGCATAAGGCCTTTGATGAAAATGTTGCTAAATTGGCTGCTAAGATTACCCATGAAATTCCTAAGGTAACGGTTCATATGGGAACCTCTGCTGCTAGTACCTACACAAAAAATGTTGCAACTACCAAGGCCTCTGATCCTTTTTCTACTATTAAGAAAACATCATTTATAGATCATGGGAAGAAGCCCATTGACTAGACCAAGAAAGATACCTTCAATAATTTTAATACCAACACCAATATGAATTACCATTATACATTTGCTAAAACCCTCATCAACAATGCTAAAATTGATCCTATTCCATCCATTGCAACCCCAAATCCTGAACTCTTGAGATTGTAGTTGATAAATGCCAAACTACAGGAAAATTTAAAGAAAGTTGAAATAGTAGTTTCCAATGTAGAAATAGTTAGGAATATTTCCTTTCTTAATATGTCTACACCAACTCTAGAGGCTTCAATCTCTAGAAAAAATAATAGTGAGTCCCAAAAGAAAAAGTTTGAAGGACACACTACTAGTGGAGGTGGTGGTGGAGATCAAGATGGTGGAGGTGGAGGAAATAATAAGAATAGCAAATCTTATTCTAAAGATGATGAGGGAAATAAGAAGATAGGTGGTGGTGATGATGGAAATGGAAGGGGTGCCAATGGAAATCAATCTGACAAAAAAATAGATGATGAGCAAAGGGATGATCATAGAGATAGACAAGCTATGAGACCACTCCAAACTAATAGGTATAGACAATTGTGCTTTGACAACATACCTGGATACCCTAATCCTGTCCCAAACAAAGTAAGAAATCATGTACCCAAATTTACTGGCAATAATGGTCTCAGTGGTGAAGATCATTTGAAAGTTTTTTAGAGCTTTGTGGAAGATTTTAAGTTGTGGGATGATGATGTAGCTATGAAATATTTTATGCAATCCTTGACTTAAGATTCTAGGGATTGGTACAAGAGTTTTCCTAATGAAATCATTAAATCCAAGGATTATTTCTATAGAATATTCAAAAAGCAATATGGAGACCAAACTAATCCTAGGTTTAGGTTAAACGATTTTAACAATATCATAAAGGGACATAATGAAATGGTAACCGAGTTCAATGCAAGGTTCCAAAAGGCTATGTATAAAGTCCCTTCTTATTTGAGGCCTAATGAAAATGCATGTTTAGTGGTATATTGCAATGCATATGATTCAAAAATGTGTTACTTGCTCAGAGATAAGAATCCAAAGAACTTGAGAGAAGCCTACAAAATGGCAAACAATATTGAAAATAATAGGAGAGCATTAGGTAAAGTGGGAAGAAGGGATGATCCTAAACCTTTGAAGAATCCAAGAGCTCAAAATGAAAAGGCGGGTAAAGTTGTAGCCCCTAATGAGAAATTAGATTAGGTTCATAGTTTGTCGGTGAAGGAAGCAAAGAATGATAAGCCACAATTCCAATGAAATGAAAGGCCACCAAGAGTACAAGACTATCCTTACAATACCAACTGGAGCAATGGAAAGCTGGTTAACAATAATCAAAAGAATGTTCAAAGCACACCTGATCCTCTACAAAATCATTCCACAAATGTCACTGAAGACTTCCCATGGTGTGCAATATGTCAAATGCCTCATTCTGCACAATAGTGTGTTGTTGCAAGATCAATAGAAGAGTCACCAGATGATCAAGGATGTTATGATTCTCCTCATGATCATGATGGAATTGTGAATGGGCTTATGACCAAATCAAAATTTTCTTTTTATGAGTACTTTTATGATGATGAACCTAATAGAAATGATGTGGACGTTTAGAGGTAGGAGGAAAGTTCTTACCATCAACAAGTATTTTCAAATGGAGAAAGAGAAAATGGATGCATTGTTTACACTCTTGAATTAGACAATGTTTCTTTTAGAATACCTTCGAATGAGGAAATTTAAAATTACACAATTGCATTGGCCGCTCAAGCAAGGAGCAATATTCATTTGATAAATAGAGTTGTAAGTGGTAATAAAGGTAACCTTGGTAGCATATTTATCAAGAAAAACAATGCAAAAAGTAAAGGGACTAAGACAAAAAATAAGAAAGAAGAGACAAAAGCTAAAGAAGGTAAGGAAATGAGAATTTGGGCTAAGAAGGGTAGTAAGGCTAAGGTTAATGGTGAAGCTACTCCTCAGGCTATAAAGGGTAAAGATCCAAAGCCCAATGCTGAAAATTTTGAAAGACAAGGTGACAAAGTAAGTCCTAAGGAATTGATACTCCCTGAGTTACCAAATTATTCTCCTATAGATATGTTCCAAGTATTGTATCAAGTTAAATTTATAGTTCCACTATTGGAAATGATGAGAATTGATGAGCATAAGAATAATACAATTTCTCTCATCAACAGTGTTGCTATGAGTGGCAAAGATAAGGGGGTGATTGATCAACCTAAATCAAGAAATACTCAAGAGAAGAGTGTTGAGGTGGAAGCAATGATTAGTGAAAATCCTAAAATATATTTGGGAACTACTATTACTACAAACCCAAGTCAATTCAATCCATTTTTTCTAAGCTTGATCATTGATGTTAAGCTACTTAGGAATTGCATGATAGATTTAGGGGCCTCAAACAATGTAATGATAGTAAAGATCATGGAAGAAATGGGCTTGAAGGTTGAAAGAACTTATGGGAAGTGCTAAGATATGGATTCAAGAGAGGTTCCTATTATAGGAGTAATTAATAGAGTTCCATATAAATTGGCAGCTTTCCTTGAGAAAGAGTTGTTTATCAGTATCACTGTGGTGGATATTCCACCAACTTATGGGATGTTATTGTTGAGACACTAGAGTGAAACCCTGGGTGGAAGTATATAGTGAGACTTGTCATTTGCCACTTTTTTAATTGACCAAAAGGATGTTAATATTGCTATAGAACTAAGGGTTCGCCACATGATTGAATATGCAAAGGAGCCAGAAGAATTGACAATAATCATTTTTGTAGACACTGGATTAGACAATTTTCATGTTGAAGAATTGAAACAAGAAGAATTCCATCTTGCACCGATTGATAGAGAGGTCCTAGAGGATCCACAAGAAGATTCTCTTTGGACCATGTACTTTTATGGAGCTTGTTCCAAGGAGGGCTCTAGTACAGGGGTTATCTTCATCTCCCCACAAGGTAAAACCTTCAAGTACTCCTTGTTAAAATTTTATTGTACAAATAATGTGGCCAAATATGAGGCTCTCTTTCTTGTTATGAAACTATCTTAAAAGCATGGAATTAAGATGTTGAAAGTATTAGGAGATTCTAGATTGATATTTTCCGAAGTTAGATCTAATTTTTTTTTCAAAGATAAAAGGCTCAAGCAATATAGGAATGCAATTTGGGATACTATTAAAATATTTGATGCTTTTAATATAGATTGGATAGAAAGAGGATTGAATGCTAGGGTAGATTTGTTAGCTAATATTGTTGTTAGATTGGAGGATGTCATTTTTTATGGCATCTCAAAAGTAGAGGTACAAACTCAGCCTGCAGTTCCTAATAACATTTGCAACTAGCAAGTGTTTGATGATGACAATGATATTTTGAAATTTTTGGACTGCATTGATCAATATGAAAGCCAAGAAATTGATTTTGGCTCATTAGTGGTTGAGGTAGATGGAAAATAAATATTATTTGGGAATGAGGTAATTCAATTGAAAACCAATAAGATTGTCAAAGGAATGTTTTATTAGAGAGGATCTCTGATGGCTCTAATAAATCAAATGTTAAGCAAGCATCTTCCCATAAGGAATATTTGCAAGAAATAAATCTTGGAATGAAGAATTCTCCCAAAAAGGTGTACATGGGGAAGAAGATGAAACCACATGTTTGGACCATGTTAATTTCCCTTCTAAGAAAGTATAGAAATGTGTTTGCTTGGTCATATGATGACATAAAGGCTTATAGGGAAGATCTCTTCTAGCATGAAATCCCTTTGAAACCTAATGTAAAACCTTTTAGGAAAAAATAGAGGCCAATAAATCCCACTCAACAACCAAAAATGTAGGAAGAAATCACAAATTTAAGAGATGTTGGTATTATTAAACCAATAAGACCTTCCTCATGGGTCTCAAACTTGGTTCCAATCATGAAAAAAAATGGTGACCTTAGGCTGTGTGTAGATTTCGAGAATCTTAATGTGGCATCCTTGAAAGAGAATTTTCCATTGCTTAACATGGAGACAATGTTGCAAAATGTAACAGGGTGTGAATTTATCTCAATGATGCATGGGTTCTCAAGTTATAATCATGCCATGGTGAGAGAATCTGAATAGTACAAGACTACATTCACCATGCCTTGGGGAACCTATGTGTATGTGAGAATGCCATTTGGCTTGATCAATGCTGGTGAAACATTTCAAAGATCCATGGATGTGGCATTTGAAGATTTTATATATCTCTTCCTTGCTATATATAAGGATGACCTGACTGCTCACAGCCAGAAGGAAGAAGATCATTGTTCTCACTTGGAGAATATCTTTATCAAAGGTTTGGAATATGGAATTTCTTTGAATCCCAAGAAATGTTCTTTTGGAGTTAAACAAGGTAAGCTACTAGGGCATATTGTCTTAAAATATGGGGTTAGGATCGATCCTGAATTAGTAGCAGCTATAGATAAGATCTCACAACCTAGAAATGTCAAGGGGATCCAATCTTTCTTTGGGAAAATTAACTTTGTAAGAAGATTTGTTACTATTTTTTTAAAAATTGTTAGGCCCATTTCTAAAATGTTAAAGAAAGGAGAAAAGGTATCATGGATAGAAGAACCTACTAAGGCTTTTCAAGCCATGAAGGATGCAATCAAGGAAGCACATGTCATCAAATCTATTGATTATTCAAAGCCATTCCATTTATTTACCTTTGCTTCATTTCATATAATGGCAAGGCTACTATTACAGAAGAAGGATGAATGCTTTGAGCAGCCTATTGATTTCTTTAGCAAGTCCCTGCAAGTAGTTGAGCTCAAATACGATGCCACATAGAAGCAAGCATATGCCCTGGTAAATTTTGTTAAGAATTTTAGACCATATTTGTCTCGAGCAACTATTGTAGCTTATGTTCCAAGTGCAACAGTTAAAGACATATTTATCCAACAGGAGACCACAGGTTGGAGATGTAGGTGGATCAATTGATAGGATCCAAGAGTTTAATATTGACATCCAAATTAAAAAAAGATGGTAAGAATTCAAGGTCTAGCCAAGTTTATGTTTGATACAAACTTGGAAACCAATCAAATCAATCAAGTTGAACATGAAAATTTTGCACCCATATGCGACATGCAGACCTGTGGATGGTACATAAGAATTGTATAATACTTGTAGACTATGCAATGCCCTTAAGGCATTCCTAACAATGAAAGAAGAACTCTCAAACTGTAGGCTATCAAGTATGTCATTATTGATAGTGAACTCTAGTGGAAAATCCCAGAGGGTGTGTTACTTAGAAGTGTAGATGGGGATTAGGCATAAGACCTCTTGAATAAAATGCATAAGGGAGTATGTGGAGGTCATTAAATGGCCAAGGAAACCACTCATAAAATACTGAGAGAAGGGTTCTAGTGGCCTACGATATTCAAAGATGCCCATAGGGTTTTTAAGAAGTGTGATGCTTGCCAAAGATTTACTAGTAAGCTAAAATTTTCTGGTAATTTTCCCCCTAGGCCAGTTTCAACCCAGGCCCCTTTCCAACAATGGGGCATCAATTTTATTGGAGAGATGTTAGAAAATTCAAGTGGGGGTCACTCTTGGATCCTTGTTACCAAAGATTACTTCACAAAGTGGGTAGAAGCCATTCCCACTAGGAAAGCAACAAGGAAAGTAGTAATTGATTTCTTGATGAGTAACATACTAAGTAGATTCAAACTCCCATAAAGAATCATTTCTAGCAATGCCATATGCTTCAAGTTTGAAGAATTTACTGATTTCTGCAATTAGCATGGTATATTTATTTCTTACTCGTCTCCCTATCACCCTCAAGGGAACGAACAAGAAGAATCTAGTAACAAGAGTTTGATGAAGATCATCAAATGGATGATTGAGATAAACAAGAAGGCATGGGATTCAAAAATACAACTTGCACTATGGGCAGACAGGACTACAGTCAAAACAGTCATTAGGCAGTTACCTTTTATTTTGGTATATGGGTGGAAGCAAAGATACCCCATAATAACTTGATATAGATGTACAAATTTGTTCAATAATATGATACTGACATTTGTGATGAGATGCAACACAAGATGGATGAGTTAATTGAGCTTGACGAAACTAGAAGAGAAGCTCATAAAAGAAATGAGAGGTTGCAACTTCAAGTCAAACAACTATATGATAAGAAGGCCATTGAAAGGAAGTTTGAAGTTGGATGCATGGTATTAATGTGGAATTTTCAAGGATGGAATACAAAAGAAAACATGGAAAGTTTGATCCTATATGGCTTGGGCCATATTTGATTACAGATACACATGGGGAGGACTCGTACTTTTTGCATGGATAGTTCCTAAAGTTTAATTTATCGTGAAATAGGTTATTCTTCCATGACATTGCATATCTTTGTAATTAGTGTACATAGGTTTAGTGTGTTTTCTTTCTATTGTGTTTGCTTGCCTTGTCTAGGCAAGTTCCTAGTTTTTTGGGTTTCTTTGTGTTGGTCTGATTCACTAAGAGATCTATTTCTCTCCATACCCACTAGGGCTATGCAACCCTGAGCATGGGCCACTAGTAGAGCTCCTAACATTTTATAAAATTTGAGCTAGTTTTATGCCCTGTAATGGTATGTTGCATCCATGTCCAAGGTGGGGGTTAGGGGTTTAGTTCTAAAGTCTCTCCTACATGTTTGAGGTTTTAAGCTTTGAAGGTTTTAATCTTTGGTTGACCTATCTTACCTAGTTCTTGGTCATCTAAGTCACAACTTGAGCCTTTCAAGTCATGTTTTCACTGACCCTGTTTTAAGTTCATCAGTTACCTTGTTCACCTCATCATTTTAATATTTCTTATAGTCGGGTGGGATATTTCATGGTGAAATATGTCAGCTTCATGTTTTTTTCCTAAGGGTTTGAGCCTCATTAACTTGTCATGGTCCCTCTTTAAAAGCATCTTATTTGCATGTGGGAGTTCATATTCACTTAAATCGCCATTCATCACTAAAGTTCTCTTCAGTGACAGGTTCTCTTCTGCGACAAGCAATGGGTTATATTTCCTTTTATATCGCTTATCTCCAAAGTTCTTTAACCCTTCGGCTTCACTTCTGCAATGAGCGATGGGCATGGTGGTGTGTTATATCGCCCCATCATTGAAAATTTTTAGAACTTTTTCTAGCTTCAACGATGAGTGATGGACGAAGCATAGAATAAGTAGTGTGGTGGCCATGTCTTAGATTCATATTTCTTCACTACCTTTTATTATCACCAAAGATGTTTCCAAATTTGAGTTCACTTTTGTAAGATGCGATGGTTTGGGTTGCTCAAATGCATCACTAGGAGGAGCCCATTGTTGAAACTTCTAAGCATTACTCCCACTCTTCTACAATGAGTGAAAGGGCCCATGTTTTATTATGTGTTAGTGGATGGCTACGTGGCATGTTCTCAGGATCTCCTCACTACTTAAAGAATTGTTGTTAAAAGCATGGTTGATGATAAAAGGGGACCATTGATTATGTTTTAACACCAGATGATCAATGGTTGGGATTCAAACTAAAATGGCTATCCATTAGTTCGCATGAGCGAATGGCCCATCAACCATTAATGGTGAATGCACTTCAATGTTGGGATATTAAATAGATTATCTAGTATCTTCTTTGAGTAATTATAGTTGGAATGTACATGGAAATTCGTTGAGTCGAAAAGCAGTAGTAGTAAAAAACTGCATAGAGCAAAGTCTAAAGAGCAACCAATTCACTCGAGTAAGTTAATCTTCTCGCTCCTGAATTAGTTTTTTTATTGGGTGGTTTGGAAATGTTATAAGTGGTTGGGGTTATTGTGTTTAAAGGCAATAATTTTGTCTACTAAAGGTGAATTGGAACTATTGTTCTTAAAGTTTGGCGTAAGAAGGATAAAATTGTTGGTTTCATTGCAAACCTTGTTGTTTTAGGCTACATAGGGTGATTTCTCAGTATCTTGAAAACCCTAGCTTTGTTGCTAAGTGTACCAGTGTACTTCTTTCCATTGAGGCATCCAAAAAAATAAAATAAAATTTAAATTTTGATCACAACAAGTTTATTCTTTGAACCAATGCAACAAATACATTGCTTCAAAGAGGGGCAAAATGTAGACATGCAAAATTAACATTATGCATCTGCTCATTAAATCAAACATAGCAAATCCATCCACTAAGAAAATTAGGTCTTTAGTCCTAAGGTTATTCATTTAAATAAATCAAAGGCTCACATCATCCTTTAATTAAATAAATCAAACTTTATTTAATTAAAATCTCAAAAGTCATTTCCCATCCCTTTTGATTTAAATAAATCAAAGTATTTAAATCATAAAAGGTCAAACACCCTAATCATCATCTTAGCTAATTAATCCTGATTAAATCTAATCTAATGCATGTCACATCCTAACCACTTGCATTCTCTAGATTTTGCCACTTGCACAAATAAATCAATTTATTGAGTTATTAAAATCATCATTTTCACTCAACATGGCATTTATGGGGAATATTCCCTCAAGTTTGAAAAATATGACAAGTTGATTTGTCCCTCCAACATTGCATTTATTTATTATTTTCTTGTCCTGCACTCATCTTGCCTCTCAAATTCAAATTTGAAACTCCCTCTCTTGGGCACATTTCCCAAATCTTGCACATGCATCAACCACTCACAACACTCAGCAAAAACAAGCTCCAATTGTAAAATAAAAAAAGAAAACAACAAAAATTTTAAACAAAATCAAACTCTTGATCAATTGCAAACATGTCAATCAACTTTATATCAACAGCCTATCAATCAACTTATCAAACCATCGTCATCCTATACAATGTATGTCCTAGGATATATCGTTCCGACAATGGGCATGATTTTGGATATCACTTGGATTTTTATCCTATCAAAACAAATCCTTTTGGCTAAAGATATGAAGAACATTGGCTTGTTTGCGTACTTGATCTTTTCATTTGATATATCTTATTGCGCTCATTCCAAGGACCTCTCGATGATATCCGAACGAAGGATTTAGAGAGATAGGAATGGGGCAACGATCATTATCCTTTTGTTTGCTATGCTTGTTGGACATTCTTGTAAAATAACTTGGTGAATACTCTCTTTGTTAGACATGTATAGAGGATGTTTTGGATAGCTTGTTGACTATTACATTGATTGGTTATACCTTTCTGTGTTTTGGTCCGAGGTGTTTAAAATTTCTAAAGTGCATCCTAGCAAGGTTTCTGTATGTCAGGTGTGAAAAAGAATACTCCTATCTATTTGTTGAGTCAAAGTCCATCACACTAAGTACAATGCCATCCTGGTCCTTTATACCTTGATGCATCGTGCTTAGGCGTGTTATTAAACATAAAGTAAGTGACCCTTTTAAAACTCCAATCTTTGATAAGCAAATCATCTATTTCTCATCATCTATTTCTCATCATCTATATATCATCATCATTTATTATCATCATTTCTCATCATCATCTCTCATAATGTTGGTTTGTTGGACCCTCTTGTCATCATTTAATTTCTTCATTTTCCGCACTAACATCACAGCAGGAATAGTTAATCATCATCACCAATACATCCATCATGCATCCATCATGCATCCATTGTGCATTCATATCATCATCATAATATAGATCTGTTAGTCTAAGCATCTCTTAAATCATCATATTTGCATAAATCATACATTTACATAATCACATCGTATCATGATCATAATATAGATCTGTTAGTCTAAGCATCACATCGCATAATCACCCTATATCACATTATCCATCTCATCCACCATCACATCATATCATCATTTAAGTTGTTTAGGATAATATAGATTTATTATTCTAAGCATCTTAAAATCATCTCATTTGCATCATTGATCATAACCATCCATTTTGAACCTCTTTATCGTGAGATCGACCCTCAAATCCAATCTTTTCGCTCGATCTCTCGAGGGGGCAATGTACCAGTGTACTTCTTTCCGCTGGGGTATCCGAAAAAATTAGAAAATTTTTAAATTTCAATCGCGGCAAGTTTATTCTTTGAACCAATGCAACAAGTACGTTGCTTCAAAGAGGGGCAAAATGTAGACATGCAAAATTAACATTATGCATCCGCTCATTAAATCAAACATAACAAATCCATCCACTAAGCAAATAAGGGCTTTAGTCCTAAGGTTATTCATTTAAATAAATCAAAGGCTCACATCATCCTTTAATTAAATAAATCAAACTTTATTTAATTAAAATCTCAAAAGTCATTTCCCATCCCTTTTGATTTAAATAAATCAAAGTATTTAAATCAAAAAAGGTCAAACACCCTAATCATCATCTTAGCTAATTAATCCTGATTAAATCTAATCTAATGCATGTCACATCCTAACCACTTGCATTCTCTAGATTTTGCCACTTGCACAAATAAATCAATTTATTGAGTTATTAAAATCATCATTTTCACTCAACATGGCATTTATGGGGAATATTCCCTCAAGTTTGAAAAATATGACAAGTTTATTTGTCCCTCCAACATTGCATTTATTTATTATTTTCTTGTCCCCCACTCATCTTGCCTCTCAAATTCAAATTTGAAACTCCCTCTCTTGGGCACATTTCCCAAATCTTGCACATGCATCAACCACTCACATGATGACAAGTGGCCTCTTTTCATTGGCCTGTTTTTAGTCCCACATTGGTCCATTTTCAACACTCTTAGCATTTGAAAATCTTTAAATAGAGGTATCATTCTTTAGCAAATCCTCCACAACTTGAGCTACATCTCTTGCAAAGTCACTCTCCTTGAGAACTGATTTTTCTCATCATCACTCCACCATCTTCATAGCATTTTCATCATATAGCTTATTTATCAAGAATTGGAAAAGGGCTATTTTCAACAATAGCACCAATCCACCATGAGATAAACATACATCATGCTTTTTATGTGCTTATTTAGTTTACTTTTTTTTGTCATTTATTTGCATTTGGGAAGCATTAATGTATTATTTCATAGGGATCTTAGGTTTGCTTGTTCTAAAATGATTAACCAAGCTAATGGTGATTATTGTTTGAGGAACATTGCAGATTTAGGGTCCCACACTAAGTAATAATGAGTCAACCTAGTGGGTCTAGAACTAAAACTGATAGAAAACTCGCTCGAAAATGGGTTAGCAAACCTAAACCTCATAGTGACCAACCTCATCCTAACAAAATAAGTACACCCAAAAGGTGAAGGACTATTAAGAAAGATCATCCTAGGTTTATGGAAGAACCCCATCAAGACCCAGAGTAGGAAATAAAGAAGAAAGTAGGGAAGAGAAAGAATGGTGAGGGTATTCTAACTCCTCATTTTGAGGATGTTGTTTCTGGAATATGTGATATTGTGGTGCCACAAAGTGGTTGGGACCTATTTTACTATGCTTTCAAACAAAGAGAATCCAACCACCCTACCTGCAACATATGGGTATGTGACATAGGAAAATTAGTGTGCCAAAATGTATTTGTGGAGGTAGAATTGATGTTAGCATAATTGGACAGATGTTATGACCCAAATGATAGAATAATAAAAAGGTTTCCTGATCTTTTTTCCATGTTGGAGATTTCTGTGAGTTAGATAATTGAGGCTTTCTAGTTGAATCCATCTGCCTTCGAACCCATTAATTTCCACAAATTATACAATGAATATGAGAAGAATAAAATTTGGTATAGAAATGGTGTGTTTCCTATTCACAGGAGGTGTGACTTGAAGATGAATGGTGTGCCTTTTGTTTCTTCTAAGGTGGAACCTTTTTATTGTGTTGACTTTGAAGACTATTTTAAGAATACTTATTATGTTATCTGTCAAGTGAAGTCGATTACTCCATGCTGAATTCTCATATTAACAATATGGCTAGATTTGAAGTGAGGATGGAAGTATTTGTCAGGGAGGCTAGAGCACTGACTGATGCCATGCACACACAACATAATGAGAAAGTGCAAATTTTGTTGAGTACATAGTGGCCCACTCATGATGAATACAATTCATGGTTGGAGAAGTTTATTGAATAAGTTTTTGTGCATTAATGATAAGGAATTTGGTGAGTAGTGGACAAAAAGAGAATAATACATAGCCTAGAAATAGTATAGATTAGGCTTTGGTAGAGGTATTGTAGAATATTGTTCTCTTGTTATTAGAAAGGTTGATGACACAAGGGATGATCTGGATGAATTAGTCACTTGCTTTCTATTGTCTTTGTGCTCTTTCTTTGCTGGCTTGGCATGGAAGTGGTTTATTTTGGTCGACAAGGAGGAAGTTATAAAGCTATTATAACAAATGAAAGTGCCTTTTGGAAAGTAGGTTTATCTTCTTCGGCAAGTGGATATATTTTTTTCTCATACTCTTTCCCTCCAATTGAAAGTGTAAATTATATAACTACAAAGGGAATTTTTGTCATGGCGGTCAAATGAGAATATGACAAGTGTACTTCTGGCTTGAAGCTTTTTTTTTTCCCTTTTTCTTATAAAAGGGAATTTAGGGCCATTAGTGTGGGTCTCTTGTTGAATTCTGGATCCGAATTATGCAAATGGTGAACACAGAGAGAACAATTTTGAAGTCTTTATCTTAAGCTTTGATTCTAGTTAGTGAATTTTGTCAATTGTATGGTTTCTAAGCATATCTAAATGATAATGTGAATCTTTGGATTATATCATCTCTCCAAATTTACTCTGTATTTGAATTATTAATGAAAACTCTGATCAAGGATCATTTCATTAATCTTCATTATCATTACGCTTTGAAGTATGCTTTGATTTTAGCTCCGGTTCAAGGGGTCAGTTAAAATGCTTTGATCAAATCATAAATTCGTATACAGGTTTATTAGATCTGATAAGTAGTCATAGAATCTGATTATTAATTTGTGAAAAGAAATCAAACGTAGATCGTGGATGTTTAGGATTAAATTTACCTTACAGTTCAATTTGCTTTGACTCCTAGCCTACAGATATGGCACTGATCTTAAGGATTGTATGCATTTTCCATGGGTCTGGTTATCCAGTTTGAGAACAACATTCATAATTAATCTTTAATTGATCTAGTTTTTTTGTGGTCAGTGTTGTATTGTATTCTTAGCTTTAGGTGTTTAATTCTTTTAAGGAAGTGTCAATTTCTTGAAGGATTTCATCTACTTAGCTTTTGATGGGAATATATCTACTTTGTTATACATTTTATCAGTTAATTGTTTAGAAGTGTTATAAGATATAGATTGTGGGATCACCCTCTTAGGTCTTGTAGAGCCCAAAGTGCAGGAGAAGAAGCATTATAGCTTCATCTCGTTCATTGGCCAATTATCTCACAAGTATTTGAGAATTGAGTTTGGCAACCTCATAGGTATTTTGGATCTGATTGGTTCTTAAAAAAACACCAACACAACTAAGTCCTTTAACCCTCGAGCTAAGATATGATGGGACCAATCTTTTTATGTAAAATTGAGATATAAGAAAGATGGCTCACTTGAAGACATTTGTTATCTTATTTCAGACCGCCAGACAAGAAAGTAGGGCAATGAGAAAGCTATAAATTGAAATGAACCAAAATCTCGTGTCTACTCCACTTATGATTTACACATTTTTGTGTTACCCTATACAAAATTATGTGTCCTTCAAGAATTTAATTACACCATACAAAAGCAAAATATCTCACTTAATTCATTTGTAATTTGTAACTATTTGTATTACTCGCATTGACATACCTAATACATATTTAAATAATACAATGACTAATTAATAATCATAAATAAATTATAACAAGAACATATTTTTAATTATAATTTTAAATTTTAAATATATTTTATTTATTATTGTCATTATTAAAATTCAAATTATTAATTCAAAATAGAACCAAATTTTTTTATATATAATTTATAACACTATAACTTAATTATTTAAAAAGTATTCTAACAATTTAAAATACTTCATAAATACCTAACACTACTTAAAGCTACCCATTACATTTTAGAACACTCTATTAAAACTAATAATTATATTTTTGCAACTATTCTTATATTTTTAAATTTACTTACTAATAATTAGGAGGCTAACTTTTTGCAATTCTTCTTATATTTTTAAATTTACTTATAAATTTACTTACTAATAATTATTGTCTAACATTGTGCTTACTAATAATTATTGTCTACCATTGTGCTTGCAAAACAAAAGTTAAGAGTCTAACTTTCCGAAACTCTTCTTATATTTTTAAATTTAAATAAATATGTCGCTGTCTAATTTCCCCACTTTTTCTTGAGCGAGAAAGAGTAATTAGCAGGCATTGTCCGCCAAAAACAAGATTAAAACTGACATGGTTTAAAATTGACGTGGATGAAGATGTTCTCCGTGAACGACGGTGTATTGTAAACTGGTGTTCTCCTCTTTTTCTTCTTAGCAATTTACGCGCGTAGACTTTGACCCCCAGGTGGTCGGCAAAGAGAAAAGAATCCTAAAACAATTGATTAGCAAGCGTACCAAAAACAAAAGATTTTATCAGCCTGGTTAAGAATACGCAGAAATTAAAACTGATCTGATTTAAAATTGACACGAATGTTGTTTCTCTCTATCGTAAACCGACTTCCCTCCCACTTTTTCTTCTTCACCATTTACCAGCGTATACTTTGTTCCGCAAGTGGCCGACAAAATCAAAAGACTTTTGACCACTGCACATGCCTTCGCAGCTTTATAATCATCACATTTTAGAGAACATACACACCATTTACTTGTTTTTGAGTTCAGTAGAGATGAAGATGGCTTTGGTAGTTTCTGCCCTCCTACTCTTGTTTCTCCCTGCGCTGCCTTGTTTCCATTCCTCTTCTGAACAAGAAGCTCTGCTAGCTTTTAAGCGTTCCCTCTCCAGTGACCCTCGCAATTCCTTGCTTCATTGGTCTCCGCGTCATTCCTTTTGCAATTGGACTGGGATTGTCTGCTATTCTCGCCATCAGCACGTGCTTTCTTTGAATCTTACTGGTATGTCTTTACTTGGACCTATCTCTCCTTTCCTTGGCAATCTCTCTTTTCTTAGGGTACTTGATCTTTCCAAAAATAACCTCATAGGCACAATTCCACCCTCCCTAGCAAACCTATCCTCTTTAACCGACTTGGACTTGTCAAACAACATACTCCATGGTAGTATTCCTACTGAATTGGGTATGCTCACTCAACTCCAAAAACTTTATCTTTATCGAAATAACCTCATAGGCACAATCCCACCCTCCCTAGGAAACCTATCCTCTTTAACCGACTTGGACTTGTCAGAAAACATACTCCATGGTAGTATTCCTACTGAATTGGGTATGCTCACTCAACTCCAAAAACTTTATCTTTGGGGAAACAACCTCACAGGCACAACCCCACCCTCCCTAGGAAACCTATCGTCTTTAATCAACTTGGGGTTGTCAAACAACATACTCCATGGCAATATTCCTACCGAATTGGGTATGCTCACTCAACTCCAATTCCTTTATCTTGGGGGAAACAACCTCACAGGCACAATCCCACCCTCCCTAGGAAACCTATCCTCTTTAATATACTTGGAGTTGTCAAACAACATACTCCATGGTAGTATTCCTACTGAATTGGGTATGCTCACTAAAATCCAAATACTTTATCTTTGGGGAAACGACCTCACAGGCACAATACCACCCTCCCTAGGAAACCTATCGTCTTTAATCAACTTGGGGTTGTCAAACAACATACTCCATCGCAGTATTCCTACCGAATTGGGTATGCTCACTCAACTCCAATTCCTTTATCTTGGGGGAAACAACCTCACAGGCACAATCCCACCTTTCCTAAGAAACTTTTCCTCTTTAATTGAATTGGAATTGGAAATAAATATACTCCATGGTCATATGCCTATTGAACTGGGTATGCTCACTCAACTCAGCGGACTTTATCTTGCGGCAAAAAAATTGATAGGAACAATCCCACCTTCCCTTGGAAACTTGTCCTATTTAACTACATTGTCTTTGTCAAAAAATAGACTCCATGGCAATATTCCTATTGAACTCAACATGCTCACTCAACTCAAAATACTTTAGCTTTGGGGAAACAACCTCACTGGCACAATCCCACCTTCCCTAGGAAACTTATCCTATTTAACTGAATTGTCTTTGTCAACAAATAGACTCCATGGTAATATTCCTATTAAACTCGGCATGCTCACTCAACTCAAAAAACTTTATCTCGACAAGAATCACTTGACAAGAGTGATTCCATTTTAGGTTTGGAAAACTATCAAAGTTACAAAATTGATTCAAGGGAAAACCAACTCATTGGAGAATCCCAAGCTCTAGATAGTCTTGATGATCTCCCATGAGTAAAGCATCTTGCACTTGATCACATTCAACTAGCCAAACTTTGGAGGAGGTGGAATTATCTCATAATAGGCTAAGGGGAACTATATAATGTGTAGCCAAACTCTTTAGATTTAAAGATGGTGTGTAATTTTTACCCATTTATAAGGAAAACATTATTATTGGCTTACATATGTAGAGAAATAGAAAGAAAATACAAAAGGGCAAAAAGGATATTGTTTTTATTCTTGAAATTATCTTCATTCCTCTTTACAAAAGACTATTTAGATTTGTAATATTTTCTAAATCTTATCTCCAAGCTTGTGATAACACATCTACTAATTTATTTGTCTATTAACTTATCTCAAACATGACATTGATGGTTTGTTGTAAAGGAATTGAATCTATATTTATCATAGCCTTAGAAGGTCCTATATTTGTGAAACATGTTTATATCAAATTATTGGATATGGATTGTACCTTCTATTTTTTGGCATATGGAGAATCTATTGAAAGAAATGGTTGTCAATGTAGTCTAAAGGGAACAATAGTCATGTTGGATTATTTTCTTATGTTGATATTCATTGTCAATTCTTACACTTTAAACTAATTATTGGTTAGAAGAGGTTGATTATAAATTATTTAATGGAAACATGGCCATGGCTAAGTAGGGTGCAAGAGAAATTAATTGCAATAGTGGCAAGGGATTCCAACACTTTGTGTTTACCACTTTTTCAATTTTTCTTATACATGCCTTAAAAATTTATCCAACACAATTTTTGAAGTAAAATCATTTTCTTAAAATGAAACAAGGAATGTGATCTATATGTACACTAGTAATTTGTGCATTATCATAGGCTACATGCAAACATTATTGTTCAATGAATAACCAATTCAAATTTTATAAATAAATGAATTTCAGATATAAGACCATTATAATATAAATTGTTCTTTAAATTTAATTTTTTCATATTATCTAAATATCTTGGGAAGAATATTTTATGTCTACTTATTATTTCTAATTTTAAAAGATGAAAAATAATTAGAGAAATTAATTGGAATCAAATGATTTCACTGAATGAAGGGATTAGAGATCTATAACTATCTTTTGTGTCAAAAAACTAACTAGTAGAAAACAAATAAACACTTTCAAGTAAAATAAAACATAAAATAAAATATTTTTTATTTATATAAGGTTTCTCAGCTTATAAATTCTTCTGCATTATTCACTTGGAAAATATTATGCTCACATTTTATAGGATCATTGTCAATACTATTTATATTTTTTGTTAGATAAATTGTAAAAATTCTAACCTATTGTTATATAAATTTATAAAAAAAATTAATTAAGAACTAAACAAAGAATTGCTTGTTAAATTTCAAATTCTTAAATCTTAAATGAAAAGATTCAGTATACCTATCTTCTAATTTTTGCTAATTTTATAGGTTGAACCCCATGTTTATATCACCCCCACATATGATAGACATGGGTTTTAGTTCAACACTTCATGTTATAAGATTCTCCTCAAATGCTCCAAATAATAAAGTACCAAATATGTTGATGTTACGAAATAAAATCTCGTTCATTCATATTCAAGGCGTGTCCCTATTTAAGATTTTCAGAGCTCAATTTCTCAATCAATAGTTTATAAGCACGAAGAGTGTCTGGTTGACAGTGTGTTAAATTGCAGCCCTAGATCACCGTTTCTGCAAACTGGGAGGCCCTCGTCAAAACAAAGCGAAATGTGAAGTCCACTGCAGTTGCTCCCATGAATGGAGGACAGCACCCGCCCTCCACCGTTACGCAACTCGGAATATCAGTGGGGTAGACACAATTAGGCAGATCAGGCGCTGGAAATGGTTTGGACTTGGTCTCCCCGGTCGTTAAAGCCAAAACGCCCAAAGTGGTGGACGATCAACTGTTTTGGCGACACTCACGGCGTGAATCCTCAGTCCACGAAGACGTGTTCAAATAATGCTGTCAGCCTGTCCCTACGCTTGACCCCAAATATGTCAATCACCCACACATATCAATAATATCCGCATGCAACCACAGACAGGTTCTTCACTCTCAGAATGCAGTTCTTGTGAGTTCTTTTATCGATGATATGTATGAGAGGTAGCTATCCAACATCATAAGCTTCTTCAAGGTTATGCAGAATTATGAAGATCTCAGAGAAGCCATACACCATTGTGTTGTCAGGGATCCTTTACTGAAGCCGTGATGGCCGCTTGCTTGGTTGCCTTAGTTTCTAGGGTTTTGATGCACTCTTGAAGTGAGATAACCCTTAGCGCCAATTCCTTGTCAAGGGTAGATTTTTCTATTTTGTGCCCTGCGGCTTTTATTTCAGAATCGTAGGAAAGGCTGTGCCAATCCTAGCCTCTAGAATTGTAGTTTATGGAAATCTTTTGGTAATATGATCTCTGCATCCCAAAATTTGGGGTATTGAACAATTCTTTTGTGCACAAATTTTGGTTTGAAGTCTCAAAAAATGTAGCTATACTCAAAATATTAAATCATTGCGAATCTTGGTGATGAGGGTTTATGTAACCCTTGTGAATCTTCATTTAAGGGATATATTGACTTCTATTGAATGGTTGCTCATCCCAGCTCTGACTTGGATTATGACATGGTTTTAATGACAATATATTTATTTAATTAATCACAGTGCTCAAAATTTGGGGGATTGTACAAAATTTTATTAATCTATGTTTTGGAGGTGGGAGATGGCACAGAATAAGTTTAGAATTAGTTCTTCCATAAATTTCAAAACCACCTAACATGGATTCAGATCCGTTCACTACGCTTTTGCCTCCAAGTTATGGTTTGTTGGACAAGGATTCTGTGTATTATTATTTGTTGCAGTCTGCAATAAATGGAATACCCTGCTGTGAAATCTACTTGCATCTTCTTCAGATATAGCCTGAACATGTTATCCATTTCTTGAAGCATGATATGACTACTGCCAACACATCACAGGAATTGACATCCGCTGAGAAGATTAATGTTCTAGTGTTTTTGTGCACATCCACAGCATTGCCTGATAATGCACCATGAAAATCCATGTGACTTTCAGATGGAAATGAGCATGTTACAGATTGAAAATAAAGGTTTTATTCCTGCACTTAAAAGAAGTCATATGCTTGAGAAGTAAACATGATGGCCTACATAAGGCTCTCAAAATATGGCTTCAATGGTTCTCCTCAGAAAGTATTTCTCTGGGTAAGAGAAAACATGTGAATAGGTTTGCTAATCTTTTTCATTTCTGATTTTGGACTTAATTAGTCTGGCAGAAATTTCCTATGGAGAACTGGATGAATTGCAGCAGAATTCCTATCTCATGGATTTCAAACAAAGTGTCTTCTTTATATTTGAAGTATGTAGTGTCAGCCATGGGTGTTACAAGAGTTTACAAGATATGTTCTTGATGGTGCAGACACGATCACCCATCCAAGCCCACTTAGTTCTAGCCATTTCCCATGAATATCATCAGATCTTATCAGTTCTTTAACAATGTTTGACCATGAGCGGTCATTTGCTCAGATTTGGGGCAGCCACCACCTCCAATCATGGCCTTCATCGGCCATATCGTTCTTTGGAAATGGATCTTCCTTTCACATGATTCTTTTTAATATTTTTAATAAATATTTTTGCCTTCAGATTTTTGGAGTTCACCTATATTAGGTCCTGTTGTGACCTTTTCACACATCGCCCCATTCAAGATGGGGACCCCCTTATTTTTGCTCCGTTCCGGTCTTTTGGCTCGGGTTTTTTCTCTCCTCATTCTCCGGGGTCCGCTTCTTCCTGGGTTGTGGCCGCCATTGAGCTTTAAACGCGAAAATATTGGCCAAGTCTAAAAATTAGGGTTTACTCATTTTTGGTCAATCCAAGGCCGGCAAAGTCGCAGAAAATTGGAAAATTGAACTAACAAATGCTGGCCGCAGATCCAAAGAGCTTCCAGCCCGCCATCGATTCCAGATACTTACTATTTTTAGTAAGTTCAGTAATCGCACTTGTCGCTTTTGAGATTCCGATCATCGTGACAAAGATTCAGAGTACATCGTATTCACGGCTCGCGAAAATTTGAGCAAAATCGATAACTTACTATTTAGCAACCGGCCCAAGATGAATTTCGTGGTCCGTGATGCGCAGATTTCTTTGCATGTCCGGATATTCCTTCCGGTTTTCAAGACCTCGCTACGACGAATACGCTTAAGTCGAGGTTTACCACTTTCGATGCGCCCTTCCGAGGCTATTTCTTTAGGTTTGCATGTCGAGCTTTTCTTTGTACGTCGCGATCTCGATGGGTTTTTCGGGAGCTTCCGCTGATGGTGTGACATGTAAAAATTGAGGATTCTGAACAGTGAAGGAACTGGCTATTTTAGCAGTGTATGTCCCACCGCTCTCAAAGTAGCTTAGGATCCACGAAGCCGATCGTTAGCACAGAACGAGCAAACTAAGATCTTTGATGATGTGATGTAATGAAATTTAGGGTTTGAAATTTGAGCCGCAAAATTTTGAGGTGACTCGTGCGCCAAAACGCTTCGTAAAACTATAAGTAAACCATCGCGATCAGCATCCTTCAAGCTATTTGCTGGTGAAATTTCAGGTCAAACGGAGCTCTTACCATTTATAGTAAGTCAAATTGGAAACGTGCTAAAAATAGTAAATCAGTTGCATGCGTCAGTGTCAGCCAGCAAGTCACGTGGTGAGGATCGCCTCATTCAAATTTCAACTCGATCGGAGCTTGGGAACTATCAGAAACATGAGCTTACTATTTATAGTAAGCCACCTTCAAAAACAGGCTATAAATAGCAGGGTGACTAAAAGTTGCAGTGGTGACAGGTTAATAGGATTATGAGGATGCTATGTTTAAAATTTCAGGCCATTCCGAGCTTCAGAGGCACGAATTCAGAGAACTTACTATAAATAGCAGGGCACGTAGGCTGGCGAGGATGATGAAAAATTTGTCTAAGTCTGGAGTCTCGTCCAGCAGGCATAGGGAAATGCGCCCATCTCAGCTAGAAGCGTAGAAATTTTTGGAAATGTGAGTTCATCCTGCTCAGGGGTCAAAATGCGCCCAAGGCAGGAAGGTCAAACAAAAGTCAAAGGTTTTCATCCTGCAGCAGGGGCAAAATGTGCCCAAAATGAAAGAAGGAAAGATGAAAAAATTTCTAAGTATATGAAAATCCGCCTCACCCCTCCAAATGCGCCCATCCTCCTCAGGGGGTGAAATGCGCCCAGTTCACAAGGTGGTCAAAGCAAAGTCAAACATGAAAAATCCGCCACCCTCATTGAAATGCGCCCATCCTTCTCTCACATCAAAATGCGCCCATCCTTCTCTCACATCAAAATGCGCCCAACACAAAGAAGTCAACAAGGTCAAAGAAAACTCGTCCTTCTCCAAGGCTAAAATGCGCCCAAATCATGCATGTGAGGACAAAAAACGGAAGGTGAAGAGTCACCCAAAGATGCTGGAGATTTCATACTCCACAAGTATGGAAATGCGCCCAACTTGCATGCTTGTCCTCCTCACCCACCTAAATGCGCCCAAATGAGCTCACATGAAGACAAAAAACGGAAGTTGAAAAGTCACAAGGCATTTGCAAGTTCGTCCGCCTCCTACAAGGAAATGCGCCCATGTTTGCATGTGAAAAGTAATTAAGGGTGGTGAATAGGGTGAAAAATGTTACCCAGCGTGGTGAAAGGTGGTGAAAGCTTAGGCGTCATCCCTCTTCATGTGTAGAATGCGCCCAAGGTGGTGGGCCTTTGTGAAAACCTTGCTAGGCGTGTGAAGGGAGTCATAAGGTGTTAAGAATAAAACGTTAAGTGTGATATGCGCCAAGGTGGTGAAGGAAAGGTGGTGGGCGTGATTTTTAAATTCCCTCTCAAGGTGTGATATGCGCCTAAGGTTATAGGTGTTAGAAATATCTTGCTAGGCGTTGAAGGTGATGTGTTGTTAGAAAATGCTAGGAGTTGGAAAATATTTGAAAGTGTGGAGAATAAAATATCAAGTATGCGCCAATGTTTGAAGGGAGTTATAAGGTGATTTTAAAAATCTTGAAGGAGTTGAAATATTTTGAGTGTGTTAAGCGCTCAGGGGAAGAAAATAAAATATTTTCTAAGTGTTGAAAATTTGCCTAGGCGTTGGGCTTTTTTAATGAATATTTTCCAAGTATGAAGTGATACGGGATGAAGATGAAATGTGCAAGGCATGCCGGGAATGAAGTTGATATAAAAAATTTCTAAGTAAAAAAATTCCTCTCCACTGGCAATCAAAATTTTCTAAGGCAAGTTTTCGAAGGTGCAAGAGGATTTTAAAATATTTTCTAAGGAAAATTATTTTCTTCTTAGAAAATACGCCTAGAGCTCCAAGTTGATGAATTTTCCGGAGCACGAGCAACTCTTCTCAGTGATGGAGTCAGAAAAAATTATATTTCAAGTTCTTCAAATTTTTTTCAAGAAGTCAGAGCAACACAAAGTGATCACAGGCGAAGAACGAGTTTAAAATGATGGAAATAATATTTTTTCTAAGGTTCAAAATTGAAAAAGTTAAATGAACCCGTTCGTTGGATACCCATGGATTCGAGACATTCTGACAAGAATTTGCTTCTGGGTACTGGACGTTCGTGATGATGAATGGATTTCTAAATCTTTCAAGCTTCGCCGACACCTTTTCAGTGAAGAATTTAATCAGTGCTCGAATTGTGGATTTTCCTAAGGGAGAATTTTAAATTTTCTAAGGCAAATTTAAATAAAATGAGTTTTCAGAGTGAATTTTCTTCGAACGATGAATCTAAAGGGAATTGCCTAGATGATTTTGATTAAACTCTTCGAAGATGAATTTTCCAGGGCAGATGATGAAGTTAGAAATTCGAATTCAAGTGACAGAGCTCCGACTGGTGAGTTAAAAGAAGATGAATTTAAATTTGAACTTTTCGAAAAGAAATCCTGAACGCCAGTCAAAGTCAAGTTTCTAGAAGAATAATATTCCCGACGACTGGAGACAAGTGTCAGAAACACCAGAGAGGGAAAATTCGAATTCTTGAAGTGGAGTAGTGGAGTTTAATGGCACTGGCTAAAAATAATGTCTTCTAGAATTTGAATTTTAGCTATAAAATGAGAAGCTTTTCACTCATTTTCACAACTGAGAAAGGCGAATTTGCTAAGTCTGAGTGAGCTTGAAGAGGTTCGAATTTTGCTGAGAAGTGCGAGTTGCTGAGAGGGGTTTTGCTGAGGCCTGAGTTTGCTGAGAGTTGAAGACGTCTTGAGAGCTAAAAAGAGGTACGCCATTGCTGAGTGGAGAAGTGTTTGCTGCAATTTGAAGTTGCTTGAAAAAGTACGGCCTTGTTAAGTTGAAGTTTAAAATCTGGTTTGCTTAGTTGAAGTTGCTGGAGTAGAGTTGAAAGGGACGCCTTGTATTGAGTTGAAATAGTTGAGAACTTTAAAGCACGAACTTGTTAGTGTGAGGTTGCTGGTTGGAAGTGTAAATTGAAATTGTTGTTTGATGATACGAAGTGGTTGGGGTTCAATTTGCTGATTGCTGGTTGAAGTAAAATCATCAGAGTTCACTTAGAAATCTGTTCTAAGTGTCAAAATTCGAATTTATTCGGAGAAGAAGCTGAGGTTGGCAAACACAAGAATTATTGCAGCTTCTAAAATTCGACTGCAGCCCCTATATCATGCCTTATTTTATTAAATTTAATTGCTGATGAAATGTTTATTATGTTGCAGATGGCTGAAGCGAGGACAACCGGAAAGGACAATGGTGCCTCTAGACAGGCTACGATCAAGAAGCTCAGCAAAACGTTCACGCCGGAGACGAAGTTTATTTCAAAGTTGGGCAAGTTGACAGACACGAACCTGGGCTCCGTCAACTTGGAGACCCTCAAGAACAGGCTGTTCGGAATTGGAAGTCATCGGGCTTCGGTCACTTCGCACAACATCGTCCGAAGTGGGCTATATGCAGCTGCTGGTTTCCGCCAGCTATTCAGTGTTCAGAGTTGATTATGGAGTGCGCCAACTGTTACGAGAAAGAACACCGGTCGATCACGTCACCAGATGGCCAAGTGCTTGCCAATCTCACTCCGGCAGCCATTGGTGAAGCTTTCGGGATCCCGGTGCACAGGAACATTATTTACAAATCCAGAGAGCGAGCAGAGCGGATGTATGCTTCTGCTTTTGAACGATGCATGGATACAATTAACACTCACTGGATGAGCACTCCGAAGCCGTCTCGTACGAAGCTGCCGAAGCAGATCATAGCAGAGGACTTGAAGCAGGAATATTGTGATCTTATCATGTTGCTGAGCAGGGTTGGTGGATGCCCACAGTCCTATAGTTTTGAGCCATGGATGTTTTATAAAATCAACCTAGTGTTAGAAGGCAAGGATTATGTCAATTGGGCTAAGATGATCAGCGATAACATACATGAGCAGCTCCTGAGCTTGCGGAGGACGAAAACGTTTTACATGAGTTCCTATCTAATTTATATGTTGGCACGAATGACGAGGTACATAGGGATTTCTTACAAGGAACCCATCGGTTGTGGCTCTCACCAATTCAAAATTCATGAGGCGTGTACGCAGTTGCACCTTTCGAGCACAATCCATTACAAGCGTGTCAACGATTCATTCACCATGTACATCACGAGGCTGCTTCAGGAGAGGTTACAGTGCAGGATCTCTAGAAATGCCCAGGAACTAATTTAGGAGAGGTGCGGTCTTTGGTTTATCACGGTTCCAAAGATTTTCGCTGATAGGTTGCAGGTTTTCTTCCTTACCCATATAAGGCTGCCTAGGTACTTAGATAGAATAATAATGCTAGAGATGGCTAGGCAGGTTCGGCCTTTGACGGAATCAGGAAAAGAAGAAAGGGGGGATAGAGTTTCCAGTTGTGATGGGCAACTCGGACGAGGTTTGTCCTTCGATACAGGCATGTAGAGAAGCTGAAAGTGAGCTTCAGTTCTATCATTTCTCATATCACACAAGTAGACAACACTATGACCAGCACCATAACATCAACTGGGTGTTGTCAGAGGAATTCAAACATAAGGCCACCATTGAGGATTATTGGGCTGATGCAGTTGATGAGATTGAAGTGAGAAAGAGGATGTTCTCTAGATTGCCGATTACTCTGATCAGGGAGTGTGAGGTAGTTCCGGTTCCGGACCAGGTTAATGAGGACATGGATGTTGTTCATCCAGACTATGCAGCTGTTCGGGATACTCCACTTCCGCCTATAGATTGGTCAGAGCCCGAGGTTGCTGATCTTGATACTCTTTCCATCCCGGTTATGACATTCACCAAGGCATGGGTTGACAGGAAAGTAAATAGATTGAAAAGTAGGTCAATTGCCTTGACTTACAACTTAATGGGAGATCACAGGCCGGGAAAGGAAAAGCAGTCCACAAAGAGGGACCCGGAGTCAGAAGAAAGAATTAGTTCGGCTGAGAGCCTCCCGTAGTCGTTGGCAGTACCTTTGGAGACACGTTCTCCAAGCATACAGGAGGTGTCTTTATTTGCTGATCAGAGGGTTACATTGAATCAGGTACCGGAGATACAGAGTGATATTCAGCCTCCACGGAGGGAGTCAATTGGCCAGAGTGACAATGTACACTGTCGAGCTTGTCCAATGGGATGATGAGGGACAATTCACCCGACCCTCAATTTCAGGGAGATAAGTGACCATGAATGATGGCAGCGATGATGATATAGTGTCCCGGGGTGACCTCTGACCATAGGGAGACTGATGAGCCTACGCCCGAGAATGAGGGAAGAAGTGGAAACGGGTTAGAGAAGTCGAGGAGCCGCGGTGCTTAGCCCTTAGGTATACTACTATATGAGGTGCAGAAGCGGCTTAGGAGCAGTCACAAAGAAGCTGAGAGTGGGAGATTGATCAACGGTTAGAGATGGAAGAGTTTTTGAACGGATCGGTGCTCCTCCACGAAGAAGAAGGCAAAGAAAGTTTTGAAGATCTCTCATTGATGAGATGGCTCCTACGCTGCTCAACGTTGCTGTCCCAGTGAGGTGTGACCCGGAGATGAAGCAGCTCACGAAAACTATGTGGTCACCACTCACGGATTTGGGGCCCTCTTGGTTACTTGCAGTTATTTGAGAGTGTGATAACTCCTTCCCTTGCCCTTAAGGATAGATTGTTCAAAAAAGAAGGAAAATATAAGAAGTTGAAACGAGAACACAAGGCGTTAGTTGGATATGTTCAGCAGTTGTCTCGTTCTCGAGGGCAGGATGTACTAGTGATAGAGCCTCCCATTTGGTGTTCCCTAGAAGAGTTGATGGCCCGGCTTGAAGTAGAGTTGGGAGGATAGCCGCGATGACAAATGGGTCTCGGGGAGTTAAATCTTGAGACGAGAGAAATTCATCAGAGACCCTATCCTTTGCTTTTCAACGAGGCCTCTTCTATTTTGCTTGGGTTGGATGCGGTGGATCATGCTAGGCGATACTTCCATCTATCGATGGGTGATCCGAGCGTCTTGAGGGAGTCTTTGAAGGCATGTGCCAACTGCGGTTGCTGATTGATGGAGGTGTCATTGAGGCCCGAATGGCCAGATATGATTTCTCACCGGTGGTATTCTTGGCTATCCCGCGGGGCGCTGGCTTCTTCGATGCGACGGTTGACCCGGGGGTACATAAGGCTATGGCCAATATCGCTTAGATGGAGTTGAGAACACCTTTGAGGCCATGGTACGCCACAAGGCGAATCTACGATGAAATAAGTTTTTGATAATTTGAGGGGTTTCTTTGGTTCCCTTCTTCCATGAGATGTAAGACCCAACTTTATGCAGATGACTTTGAGAATCTTGCACATTCTCCCGCACGATCGAGTACGCGGGACTGTGCTTGGAGAAGAATGCTGTACAAGGCCGCGAGCACTCGATTAGGTGTTTAGAGTTTGAGTTGGATTGTGTTCCTATTTGAGTTCATGAGGAGTTTGGGGGCCGTGCTTGGCAGTTGTTGATTTAGCGGTCGGAGAGTAATGGGAACACCTCTTTGGGCCGAGGATCTTCTAGAAGGCTGAGTATGGAGCATTTATTACATTTGCTATTTTGGGAGTGAGTGGGAATCTTTGATTCATTTAATGTACCACTCCCTATTCTGGCAGTTTTTAGGGTTAGGGCTGAGGTGGCACGATTCTGGCCACTCTATTGATTGTAACCCTAGCCGTCCTTTGGGACTTGGCTAGCTATAAAAGGGGGAGTCCCCCTCATTTGTAATGCATTAGAATTAGGATTCAGAACCAGAGTAGACATTGAGAGAGCATTAGCCTTAGAGCTAGATAGTGTAGTATTGTAGAGCATTTTGCATAATTTGGAGAAGAAAGAAAGTTTTCCCTTTGAAAACTTTTGAGGAGATTGTTGTGTAACACATTTTATGATAATAGATCTTTTCATTGATGATGGAATTAAATTATATGGCAGAAATGCTAGCAAGGTTTCTTCTTCCCTTTAGTATCAATTATGGGTTGGATTCATGCAAGTAGCTTACTTGAGTTATTGTGTTGTTTTATTGGGGTACCGGCTTTATTCCATACCACTAAGCGGCTTGTTGATGATAGTCGCCTTGCGTATAGTCCAAAGCTGGACGATATCTTGTGTTTAACTTAGGTTTGGACACATGCCCATATGCGTTGTTACGATGGTGTGCATTATATTTAAAGAGGCTGGCAACCCGGGCCTACTTCGCTATCCCCTTTGAAGATTGCACCGATTTTGCTGAGGCTGTCCGACGGAGGCTAGGTGAAATCCGGTTGAAGTCTATTGAGATGAAGCCCCACATACCTTGCATTTAAAATAGAGTACAAATTTCTTAGGCCCTTTCCTTTTACTTTCCGTAAATTTCTTATTAGTCTTAGGAAAAGATACACATTGCCGAATCATACACGTAAGAATTCCCCTTCAAAATCATACATTAGCTGCTAAGCTACGCGAGAATGCGGACGAATTGTGTAAGTCCCCTCGATACGAACCACGGTATTACATATCAGCCAATGGTCCTATTACCGGCACTAAAGAGACCTTGGAGTTGAACATGCGAACTTTCGCCAATCTTAAGCGGAATACTTTTGATCCAAGAGAGCAGAATTAGCCAAACTATTTTGATGCACTATTTGGGTATGGTCACAAAAACCACATCAACAGGAGGCTCAACAATTTGCTATCACAATAACTGTTTTGAACAACACTGAATAACAATTAGAAGGCACTAGTAGGCTCAACGTTTTGTTATCACAAGCATGGTTAAAGAAAAATGGGCAAGGCTGCCCTTATTTATACACAAGCAGAGGAGTAGGGTACCCTAAAATATCCTTGCTTTTACAACTAAGACTTGCCTATATGCAAGCTTTATTTCTAAAACTGAAACAAGATAAGCATCTAACAACCTATGAAAGCATAAAACAGGGAAAATGCTAACTACTACATTTTGATTTCTTTTCTCTTTCAAAGAATGGATAAGCCCGAGACAGGAATAGAAAGAAAGCATGAGATAAGAATGGAAAGAAAGCTCGAGGAAAGCTTCTACTTTAAATCTCAACCACATCCGCCAAAAAGCTGGAAACTGCCTCTCTATCAGGAGTGTTGATACTATCTATAGCCATATTCCGCTTTTTTAGGATTTCCTTGCCTTCTGCAATTGACCTTTAGAGAATCTTTGACCTATTCAGCTGCTTTACGAGTTCTATTCTTGAAAAACATTGCTGCCCCAAAAGATGACTCACTAATTGATAACTTGGCGGCTCTGCAACTTTATGCTTCTGACACTTCTCTTGATTTTCCAACAGAAGAGTATTGTACAATTCTTTTCCGATACTTGTCATTTTTCTAATATCACACCTTTTCACGCTCTTCAGCTGAGATGATGAAGTTTTCTGTCCATGGTGGTGTTTGAAAAACGCTTCTCAACATCATCCAGCCTAAGGCTGCAAGATACAATATTAGCTTGGTTCTAAATCCCATGGGAGAGTACTGCATGCTGAAAAACTTGAATTTTAATAGTAAACTCGACTATGTTCGGACACCTTTTGTGCAAATGGCTGAAAATTGAAGGCTGATTTCTACTGAAAAAGTAGTTTTCTCGAAAAAAGCTGGTATTGGAGTTTTGTAGAGAACTTCGTTTTAAGAGGGCCTAGATTGTCCGTTTTGGAAAATACTGAAGGCTGGTTCAAAAAAACAAAAACCCTAAAATTTGAGGATTTTCATCAAAAAAGCTGAGGGTTGGGTTTTGTGCAGAATCACATTCTTTGTGCTCCCAGTTGATTAGTTTTCAAAAATAATGAAGATTTCTTATACATGTGAGAAAAAAAGCAGGTTCTTGAAAGTTAAAATTCTTCAAAGTTGTAGAGAATCAAGAACTGAGCTGACCCAGATTGTTGGAAATTGAAAATATTGACCCCTGTCTTTTGAAAATCGATGCCCTGGAGAAATAAAGTATGAAAAAGCAAGCTCCTTTGTGTGCTGATCCGGAAACTATGAAGAACTGTAAAAAAGCACCACATTTTGGCTCTCGAATCCTGAAAAGAATAAAATTTTAAGTCTCCTCTCTTGCTCTTGGATGCCAACCTGCAAAAAATGATTATTGAAATCCAAAGCCTTCTTAAATAAGTTTTGAGGATAAATAAAACGCTTTATTCTTTGCTTTAAAACTTTCAAAGCCAATTTTGAGCAAGTTCGTAGAACTTGGACACTTTTTTTTGATGCATGATAAAAATTGAAAAATTTACTAAGGCATTCAGCCTTGGGTGCCCTTCTCGGCTTGGTGCGCTTTTCCTCTTTAGACTCAGCCAATTTTTTGGCAATTTCAACTTTTTTGTGATTTTTGACCTAGTTTGATTTTGATTTCCGGGTGCTCGGTGAATCCTATGGGTTGACTGAATGATCCATCGTGGAGCTTGAGTGAATCTGACGAAGTTGCCCTAGAGGCTACTTTGGGTAAAAACATCATCTTGACCTTCAAAATCATGGGTGCCCCTGGCTAGCAGGTGCGCCCAGCATTACCAGTGAGGCATTTTTGACATTCTTCCATTTCTTCATGTTTTCTGATCTTCTAATGAATTCGCGATTCCGGGAGCTAGACTAACCCGATGAACTGATTGTCAGATTCACCGAATGGCTTGATGAATTCTGAGGGGGGTCTTTTGGGAGCTTCATCTCTTGAAAAATTGATTTAGGGCTTCAAATCCTTGGGCGCCCCTGGCTAGCTGGGGCACCCATGATTGCCAGAGTTAGATTATTTTCACTGTGTTTTCAACCTTTTGACATTTTCAATTTCACTCATGTTTACCCCTCCGATCAGTCTGTGATATTTGGTGACTTTCAACTCCGATGAGCTTGCTGATGATTGCGTTGGAGAGTTGCTTCAAAACTGAAGAAAACATTCTAGAGGCTACAATTGCAAATTCATCCATTTGATGACCCAAAAGCTTGGGCGCCTATCTCCTCCTGGGGCGCCCAAGACCTCTAGCCTTAGCCATTTTTGGCTCTTTTTTAAAATTCAAACTTGAAACCTCATGTTGTGTCCTCCATTCGATCTAAATTTGTCGGTAGCTGACGAGTCCAATGATTAGGCTTAGATATCCATTGCGAAGCTGGCAAAATTTTGAAGAGATTGACTAATCCGACAAACCCTAATTGCTAGTTTTGGTGGCTCAAAACCCTAGACGCCCCTGGCTAACTGGGGCGCCCAGAGTACCTAGAGTTAGAATATTTTTTGATAATTTCATGATTTCTAGTTTGCCATTTGCCAAGACTTCTCCGTTCGATCTGAAATTTGGTTGGCTAACTGATCAGATGACTGTGCTGATGGATTCATTGTGGAGCCTGCTAAATTCTAAGCAACATTGTTTGGGATGAGCAAACCCTGATTCCATCATTTGACCTCTTGAAACACTGGGCGCCTATCTCCTCTTGGGGTGCCCATGCTTGGCAGTGTTAGTTTTTATTTTGCAAATTTCAACTTTTCCCTTCGTTCCGTGTGCCTGTCATTGCTTCAACTATTGGAGATGAAATTTTTTCTAAGGCACAAGCATCTAGGCACCTAGACTGAGTAGGGGTGCTTGAACTTCCTAGAGTTAGCTAAAATTTTGCAATTTTCATGATTCTTCAACTTCCATTCTTCGTTCTTCGTCCCTCGATCATCCGTTGCAGTTTCTTGATCTGAGTAGCGCCTGAGACTTTGAATTTGACACCTGGCAGTTGAACAACCTCCATTAATGGCCTTGGAGCTCCTGAAATAGCTTCTGAAAAAGCAGAATAGACCTACTAGGGAAAAATTGATCTTTTTGTGATTTTGACTAGACTAGCCTGATGAGGAAGTATTTTCAACCAATCAAAATCAGTTTGAACCCTAGAAGCCAAACTTTCTATTTTTAGATAATTTTCCCAAAATCCATTTCAAAAGAAACCCAGAAAAACCCAGAAAGAAGTGTTCTATTTTTAGAAAGTTTCTAAAAATAGAAATTTTCCTAAAATTTAGGGCCGAAAAACTGAGATCTGGGTTTTGTAGACTTGGTCACTCTGAGCAGATCCAGATCGTCAGATTTTGAAAATTTCAAGTTTTTGACCCTCATGCAAGACATGCAAATTCCCAATTTTGACCTTTTTGACAATTTTGACAAGACTTTTGACCATTTCTTCAAAATGCCTAACTATAGCAAAATTTTTGATTTGGGGTACAACAAAATGTAAATGTTTTCAGGTAGCACATAAGCTTTTGAGAGTCTATAATGGAGGCACGAGTGGGAAAGGTTCAAGAAGTGATTTTGCAATGCAATGTTCTAGTTCTTGGAGAGTCAAATGCAATTGTTCACAAACTGAAACTCAGGCAATCAGAATTGATGTAGAGAAGTGCTTTCCCCACTA